>JAOWBW010000624.1:178291-733291 GCA_026119855.1 Campanula takesimana
TGCGGTCAAGAGATTGCGGTCAAGAGGTTGAGATTGAAAGTTGTTGTCTTGAAGTTTGGCAAAAGATAAGTAGTCAGATTTTAACTTAGGCAATGTGGAGAACAAACAAACACAATTCACAATACGTTTGAATATCTGTAAGATCAAACACTAAACGACAAACAAAGTTAATATGAACATAAAGAACAAGATGAACAATACTTGAAAGTAAATTTGCAGAAGCAGAAAGGAAAATGGACACAAGTATTTGGAAAAGTTCGATCTGTAAAAAGATCTACGTCCTTTACCAAGATGGTCAGTCTTGGATTTGAATGGAGGTATATATGATTCTTGAGTGTACAGATTACAGAGATGAAGTATTGAATCAACACCTACTTTCTATGAAGAACAAATCCTAGACTTAGACCAGTGTATCCCGTTTGATTCAATCTAAGTGATTTATCAATTGGGGTGAGTGTGTGTGAAAGAATCTGAAGCTCTTTGAAATCTATATGATTTAGAGCCTAAAGAATCTTATGTTTACAAGGCTGAGATGACTTGAATGTTGCTGGAGATCTTTGAAGGTTTGAAGGTGAGTTCTTTGAAGATTCAAAGGATTCTGGAAATCTTAAGTATGATCTTCAATCACCAAGTATTTCAACAGCAATTTTCTTTTAGAATCTCATCTTTTTTTTCAATGAAGAACTTAAGGGCTATTTATAGCCTTGAATTAGAAAATAGCTGTTGGATTTACTTGGGCTCCAAGTTGAAGGACAATGAGCTGTTGAATTCTGATTGGAGCTCAATCTGAGTTTGTCCTTTTGCAGATAAGAGGTGGTCCCACTTAGATGAATTCAAATTTGAATTACTTGGGATCCAAGTTCTGCAACGTTCTAAACTAAACCATAGTTTGACCATGGTTAAGTTTGAACAAACTTGGGTTCTTGAACTTCTGCTCCTGCGGTCGAGACTTGCGGTCGAGACTCTTGCGGTCAATATGCCTAAGGGCATCTGCGGTCGAGGAGTCAGATGTGACCTGTCAAGATATGCCATAAAGCTCACGGTCACTGACTTCCGGTCAAGTGATTCACGGTCAAGTGAATTCACGGTCAAGGTCTTGACCACTAAAATTCCAGACTTAGAAAATTTTCAGCCTATCAATCTAAAGCCTATACTATCAAAGTGGACTATTCTAAAAATGAAGTTTAACACTTATTACAATATATCCTAAGTCCACAAAAGATAAAATTAGGTTATGGGATCAATCAAATCTAGGTAATAGGAGTGGTTAATAATAAGCATACCCAACAATCTCCCCCTATTTGATTGAGACCATTACCTACTATAACAAAGGCTAATTCATTGTACTTGGTAATAACATGTTTTCAAGAAAATAATATTTTATTAATTTCATGCCCCAAGTCAATGCACACTCTAAGCAGTGTCATAGATTTCTATCAGCCTAAAAGATAAAAAGATACTAATCCTAGCAAGATAGACGTATAAGGTTTGAATGCATTTTTAGAGAAAATACAATAAGTATGCAAATGCATCAAACACACATTCAAAAGGCACTCCACAAAAATATAGCCATTAAAGTGAGGGGAGTGCAGACAAAAGAGAGATTTAAAGTTTTTACAGACCCAAATAAAAACAGACATAAAGTAAATTGTTTTGGGACAAACATAAATGTAAAATTGTTTAGACAAACATCAACAAATTGTTTCAAAGACCACACACGGTCAGTTCAAATGGTGGGATTAACATTGCGGTAGAGGATAGATTAGAAGCGGTCGAAGGTATGGAGATCATCTTCAGTGAGATCAGAGAAGGGAGAGCGGTAGGAGGGCATGGAGCGACCGGGAATGAGAATAGGTACGGTCACTCCATCTTCATCATCTTCACCCTGAGCATTTACATTACCGTGGCCTGCTTCTGCCTCTTGATTTGCAACTAGATTACCGTGGCGGTTGATCCTGTTCAGCACAGTGTTAGCTCGATTGGATAGTAAATCAATTTTGTTTGATTGGTCATTGAGGCGGTTGGTGTGGACAATCATGGCTTGTTTGAATGCTTCCAATTTCTACTCAAGCTTCATTTAGATTAGTCATAGCGGTTTTTAGGGCAATATCAACATCTTTTTCCACCGACATTCTTACTTTCTTTACTTCCAGAGAGAGTTCATCTTTAACATCCTCCATAGATTTTGAGATATCTACCGAGGCTTTTAAGACTTCCTTTGAAAAGCACTTCATGATGGCCCTTGTTTGAATAAGGAAAGATTTGTTCATAAAGTCCGGAGTTACCATGAAGGCACTAGGAGCAACAAGAGCGGTAGTAGAGCCAGTAGCTTGACCGGGCCTCGAAGAGCTGCTGCCTGGTTGACGGAGAGGGCATATGATATAGCCTTTGATACGTACTCTCTCTCCCCCTTAATGGTCTCAATCAGTTGAGAGGGAGAGCAGCAACAATCTGGTCTTTAAGCACTGAATTGGCAGACTTCAGCTCAGAGATTTCTTCATGAAGAGTGGTCTGATTGGCGGTCAGCTTTGAGATCTGGGTTTGGGAATCCAGATTGATTTGTGTAAGCATTTCCACTGCAGTCAATAGATGAGCAATTTGATCGACCGGAGGTTCAGAAGGGGATTGCCTGATAGGAGACATGGTCATATTACCAGTATCATTAACTTCGCGGTCACTGGGTTCATGGTCATCTTCTTGACTGTGACCCCCATGCTCAGGAAACTTTTCAACATTTGCTGGAACTTCATCATCACTAAGCACCGGGCTATCAGCAGCAACAGTTTTCTCAGCATTTTCATCAGAATGTTCTGATCCATCATCAGATACATCCTTTACCTCTTCATCTGTGGATTCATCAACTAAACCGAGTGTTGGTTTAGAAATTGGTTGCCTTTTCAGGCACTGGGGTGGAGCAATTTCAATAACGTCTTCACGGTCGCCCTGAGTAGGTGAACCGGATGGAGTGAAGACTGGAGATGCGGTTGAAGGAGGTGGTCTTGAAATCTTGGATTTCTTTGCTGTTTGGATGGGACTAAGAGAGAGATCCCTTTTCTTGGATTTCTCCCCCTGAGACGAAGCGGGGAGTGCAGAGGATTTTGACTTGAAGGATTTGGATGGTGCGGTTAGAGAGGGCACGGTAGGCTTGGAGACGGTTGATTTGGAGATTGGTGTGGTAGACTTGGTTTTCAATGGTGCGGTAGGAGGAATATTGGAAGGATACTTATCGGTGAAGGTTCCTTGATGACAACTCCAGTCAATGGTCTTGGTTTGGGAGGAGCGGTCGATGCATTGGCAATTCCTTTGCCTTTAACCTTTCTTCTAGATTCTTCCTCGTCCTCAGCTTCTTCATCATCATCATCATCATGGACAGATGAGGACTTCCTTGGTGCGTCAAGTCCTAAGGCTATTCTGGCAGCTTTGGTGTAGGCAGGAGGGATGTATTTTTCTCTTTTGTGCTCAGGTTCACGATTTCTGTATTCCTGGTATTGATCATCACCAAAACGGTTGCGGTAGGTAGATCTCATGGTCTTGATATCAAAGACCTTGGATATAGAGATGGGAACTTTGGCATCTTTATCTCGGTTGATATCCCTTCTGAGTTCAGGAATGAATTTAAACAACAGAGAAAGGAACCGTGAGTTTTTCTTGTATTTGGTGGCGGCCTTTTCAGACATCAGCTTCTTATAATCAGAAATGTGATCTAACAGGAGATCATATAGAATCTTGGGCCAGTTCATCTTCCTGCCCAGATAGATTGCAGTAGACAGCCTCCATTGAGTGGTATTGAAATTGCCATGGTTACCACTCTTGCAGAGCAGACCGTGGCCAACCAAGTGACCAATGTAATACATCACCTCTGGAAAGGTTTTCCGGTAGGGCTTGCACACGTCAGTAGATCCAATCAATCTCATTGCCAATCCATCATATTCTTCGTCAGATAGAGAGATAGGAGCCTCATTGTCAATGTCAAGGCCAAGTGTGGTAGCAATGTCAGTGTAGTCGATCTCTATCTTGTGACCGTAAACTTCTGCGGTAATCCAGTTAAGAGAATTGTTCTGCTCATCTCGTCCTTTGATTTCCTTCGCGGTAGAATAAAATTCTCCGACTGCGGCAAGGTAGTGACTGGTTTGATTCATAGTGAAATAATGAAGTATGTCTGATTTCTTCATTCGTTTGATCAAGTGCCTCCCAATGGCATCCTTCTGGAGGTCTTCATAATCAATAACGCAGCCGGGAATAAATGATTGCTCCTCCTAAAACAATTTGAAGTTAGTAACACTGGTGCGGTCAACCAGTATGCGGTCGAATGACCGAGAGGATGCGGTCGACATGCATACGGCAGACAGAGAGAACGGTCGACGCAAAAACACTTAGAAATATTTCAATGATAATTCTAAAAACACGCACAAACACCATATTACTATGTGTATATGAATTTAAGGATCAAAAAGTGATGCACTCAAGAACATGAAGAACACCATAAGAACATGAAGAACACTGTTCATATCAGAAACCCAGAAAACGATTTAGGGCACGAAAATCCATAAAAATTATACCAAAATGAACACAGAAACCGATTAAACATGAAAATATCATCAATTTGAACATCAAAAGCCCGATAATCTCAGAATATGAAAGGGCATTTAACCAAAAAAAATTATGGTATAACTAGATATAACAAGCCAAATGTGAATCTAAACATGTTAGAGAACTCGAAATCATCAAGTAACAAGTTATAAGCATAATCAGAACCAAAATAACCCAGGAATATAAAGAATTTAGACAACCATATCAAATGGGTTTAACCCGCCAAAACTAAAATATAAAACTCAAAAATGTAAAGTTTTGGGTCAAGAAATCATACCATTGAATCTTCAGAATGTAGTTCTAGCGATTTCTTTGATGATTTTGTAGGTTGAGAAGATTTGGGAGCCATATGTATATATTGAGAATTTTTGAGAGAGAGTGGACAGAGAGAAAGAGAGCGAACTGGGTGAATAGAGAGAGAAAGTAGAGAGATGTAGAGAGAAGGTGTTTCTGAAAAAGTGTTTTGCAGAGAGGTGGAGGTTAAGGAAGTAGTGGAGCCGTTTATGCAGAGAAGTGGGAGGTTAACTCTGCAAATTCAGGGTTTTGACCAATGATGTCCTTTCGCCATAAATGCATGGATAGTGACGGCGGACATAAATAAGGGAATAAAATTAATTGCAAATGATTTGAATTAAATGAAAACGAGGGAAAAGAAATTACAAAATTACCCCTTTGGATGACTAGGAGGATCCTAAAAATTGCTAAGTTAGAAACACTTACCTGGTTACCAAACTTTTGCGGTCAGGTGCTTGACCGTGAGTATTTGCGGTCAAGAATGTTACCTTGGCCTATTGTATGCTTCTTTAAAGCAGTGAACGAATATCATCATTTTCCCATGCGGTCGGCTTTTTAAAGCCTGAACAAATTTCATCTTTATATTCGGTTAATGAGGCGGTTGGCATATGAGCGGTCGACGTTTATGTGGTCAGCATTGATGAGGTCAGCTTTGATAGATTTTGATGCTTCGACCGGAATTACTTGACCGGTGAGATGGTAATCGACCGTGATTGATTTACCGGTAAAGGTGTTGACCGTGACCTACTGGTTTTTTGAACTTGGATAAACATAAGACATTAGCACAATCAAAGTATATGGACAAGAAATTAAAGTTCTAGCATACCCATCTCTCCTCTAAGATACCTAAATCTCTTGGAATCCAGAGCCTTGGTGAGAATATCTGCAATTTGATTGTCAGTACTCACATACTCTAGATGGATATTACCTTTTTCCACATGATCCTTGAGAAAGTGGTATTTGATATCAATGTGTTTGGTTTTTGAATGCATGACAGGGTTGTTGGAGACAGCAATGGTAGATGTATTGTCACAAAAGATTGGACAATTTTCTTCGTTGATTCCGTAGTCAACCAATTGTTGCTTCATCCACAGCACTTGGCAGCAGCAGCTTCCAGCAGCTATATATTCAGCTTCTGTGGTAGATACAGAGACTGAGGCTTGTTTCTTGCTTGCCCATGAAACGAGTCGATTTCCAAGGAAATGACAAGTTCCACTTGTGCTTTTCCTGTCGATGGTACATGCTGCATAATCTGTATCTGAGTAACCTATAAGATCAAAATTTGAATCTTTGGAGTACCAAAGTCCCAGATTAATAGTCCCAGATAGATATCGAATAATACGTTTAACAGCAATGAGATGTGCTTCTCTAGGATCAGCTTGATAACGAGCACAAACGCAAACACTAAACATGATATCTGGCCTACTAGCAGTTAAGTATAGGAGAGAGCCAATCATACCTCGATATAAGGTTTGATCAACCTTCTTACCTTTCAAGTCTTTGTCTAGCTTGTTACCAGTAGCCATAGGAGTGTCGTATGCCTTTGCATTTCAAGTCCAAATTTCTTGATAAGATCCTTTGTGTACTTTGCTTGGTTGAGGAAGATGCCTTCAGCACATTGTTTAATTTGAAGTCCAAGGAAGAATGTTAATTCTCCCATCATGCTCATCTCAAATTTGCTTTTCATTAGCTTCTCAAATCGCTTACACAACAATTCATTAGTAGAACCAAAAATAATATCATCTACATATATTTGAACGAGTAAAGTATGATATTTAGCAATAAATAGAGTTGTGTCGATCTTACCACGCTTGAAGCCTTTCTCTAGGAGAAATTTAGATAGAGTATCATACCATGCACGTGGAGCTTGTTTGAGTCCATATAAAGCTTTACGGAGTTTGTAGACATGATTTGGAAATTTGGGGTCTTCAAATCCGGGTGGTTGAGCAACAAAGACTGTTTCTTGAAGTTCACCGTTGAGGAATGCACTCTTCACATCCATTTGATATAGCTTGAATCTTTTGAAAGAGGCATAAGCTAAAAATATCCTTATAGCTTCAAGTCTTGCAACGGGGCAAACGTTTCATCGTAATCAATGCCTTCTTCTTGTCTATATCCTTGTGCAACCAACCTGGCTTTGTTCCTTGTGATGCTTCCATTCTCATCCATCTTGTTTCGGAACACCCACTTTGTACCTATCACTCCTTGATCTTGTGGCCTTGGAACCAAGGTCCAAACTTTGCATCTTTCAAATTGGTTGAGCTCTTCTTGCATAGCAACAACCCAACTTGAGTCTTGGAGTGCTTCATCAACTTTCTTGGGTTCAACTTGAGATATGAATGCGGTAAGTGCATCATAGTTTGATCTTGTTCGAACTCCAGAATGCAAATCACCAATGATATTCTGAATTGGGTGATTTCTGACCTCACGAACTTCTTGAGGTATGTCTGGTTGAGTTGATGGTGGTTGTAAGTCTTCTAGTGGTACATCATTTGAGCCATCCCAATCATAAGTAATTTGAGGGATAGGTTCTTCCACATTGATGGGTGTTTCAACTTCAACTCCATTTGAGGTAGCAGCAGATGTGGTAGTTTCTGGTGCTTCAAATGAAGTAGATGGAGGTGCAGTTGAGGTAGATGGGTTTCCTTGAGTTGATTGATTTTGTGGTTGATTTGTACCTGTCTCATTTATCTCAACAAAATCATCAGCAACATTTGGAGCCATATGTGGCTCAAGGAGAGAATGTTCATCAAAAGTAACATGGACGGATTCAACTATCTTAAGAGTGGTTTTATTAAATACACGAAAAGCTTTTGAGTGTTTAGCATACCCAATAAATATACCTTCATCGCCTTAGGAGCAAATTTACCTCGATGTTCTTTACAGTTGTAGAGTATGAAGCATTTGCATCCAAATATCTTGAAGTATGCTATGTTGGGGGTTCTTCCTCTCCAAAGTTCATAAGGAGTTTTGTTGTAGGTCTTGTTGATGAGGGATCTATTCTGAGTGAAGCATGCTGTATTGACGGCTTCAGCCCAAAAGTATTGAGGTAGCTTTGCTTCAGCAATCATTGTCTTTCCAGCCTCTATCAACGTTCTGTTCTTCCTTTCCACAACACCATTTTGTTGTGGGATTCCAGCAGCAGAGAAGTTGTGGTCAATACCATGATCATCACAGTATTTAGCTACACCGTTGTTCTTGAATTCTGTACCGTTGTCGGATCGAACACTAACGATGTCATCTTCTTTTTGTGTTTGGAGCTGTCTAAAGTAGGGATGGCCAAACCGGACCGGAACCGGAAAACCGGACCGGAACCGGACCGGAAAAGCCCGGAACCGGAGCAAACCGGGGAGGAAACCGGAACCGGACGAACGGAACCGCAAGGCATGCGGGCCGGTTCAGGGTCACATATATGCCGAACCGGACCGGACCCGGAACCGGAACCGTACCGAAAATCCCTTATTTTTCAATAATTTTACCGGAACCGGACCGGAACCGTACCGGAACCGGACCGAACCGGAACCAAATTGTGCCAAACCGGAACCGGAACCGGGGTAAGTGCGGGCCGGTTAAGGGTCACCCATTTGACGAACCGGAACCGGCGGTTCCGAACCGGAACCGGGCCCGGAACCGGTTTTGGCCATCCCTAGTCTAAAGAGTGCGGTCAAAATGTCATAACAATCATCTTTGGAGCTCATCATCTCGACCCACGTATATCTTGAGTAGTCATCTACCACAACTAAGGAATATCTATTTCCTCCAATACTTGCGGTAGAAACAGGTCCAAACAAGTCCATATGTAGTAGTTGCAAACATCTAGAAGTTGAAGGTGTCGTCTTGCTGGAGAAAGACGCTTTTGGTTGTTTGCCTAGTTGACATGCTGTGCACTTCTCATCGTGGTGATCAGCTACTTTGGGTAGACCACGAACTAGATTTTCTCTACCAATCTTGGAGAGATACTTGAAGTTTAAGTGACTTAGTCTTTTATGCCACAGCCAACTATTCTCACTAACATTCTTTGCTACAAAACAGAGATTAGAAGAAATGCAAGATGAATTAAAATCAACAACATAAACATTTTTCTTACGAATCCCTTTGAGCAAAGTGACGCCGGATATGCCATCTTTGATGAGACAAAAATTTGAAGTGAAGTGGCATTGCAATCCTTTGTCGCAGAACTGAGATATTGAGAGAAGATTGTGTTGTAGTCCAATAACTAGAGAGACTTCTTGGATGGTGATTTTTCCTTTACGAATGACTCCATATCCTACAGTCTTTCCTTTGTTATTGTCTCCGAAGGTTACTGATGGCCCTTTTTCTTCACGGACATCTTCCAATAAATTGATATCTCCGGTCATGTGCCTTGAGCAGCCACTATCGAGATACCATAAACTTGATTTATCCTTGAAGTGTCCAGCCATTAAGCAGAGGACCTATAAAATAAACATTTAAGAACAAGGTCCCCTTTTTATTCTTTTGGGTCCAAAGGGTTAGCAACTTTTGACAACCCACACTTGCCTCACAGAAGGAGGGTTACTCTTTCTGGGATTGGGTGTGAATCTCAAAAGACATTCAGCAGCCTTGTGACCATAACCATCACACACAGAACAATGGTGGAAGCCACCTAACTGAGGGTTAACAAACTTCGTTGAAGTCTTGAGCACAACATTGTTTACTGGTATGGATGAGGTCTCCTTAACAAAGTTCATCCTCTTGAACTTTGCTGCCTTGCCGCCACTTGCGGTCGCCGGCTTCCAGGATGCGGTCGCCAGCTTCCTAGGTGCGGTCGACTGACCTAGCGGTAAGTACATGCGGTCGGGAGACTTAGCAACCTTGCTGGTGCTTGCCGCAGCAGCAGGTTCATCCATGGCAATACCTTTCAACTTTGCCTTGCCAGTTTGTTTCTTAGGGTAGACATAATTAAACACTAGTTTCTTCTTTGGTTCTTGTCCTACACCCTTTGAAACATGATGTTTAGCCTTTGACTCTTCCAAAGTTTGCTGGGTAAATTTCTCATCTCTTTCATAACAAGATGCACATTTAAAGTTGTCACTAGTTTGGAATCCCAAGCCTTCCTTATCACCACTAGACTTTTGGGATTCTAAGATTTGTTCCATAGTGACACGAGAATTGGTCCACTCATTTGTGATCCTTTTCAGGTCATTTATTTCAGCAACCAATTCTTCGTTTTTAACCTTAAATATAGCATTTTGTTCTTCTAAGAAACGGTTTCGATCAGTAAGAGGAGTCATACTCTTGATCTGCTCCTTAAAGAGGGTGAGTTCAGATCTTAATAGAGATTTCTCCGTCTTAAGCTGGAAATTTCTTCAGTTGAAAGTGCTAAAGCTTCCTTCATGCCAGAGAATTTACTAATTACCTGTTCAGCTTTTGCAAACATCTTTTCTTGTTCATCGGGGGAAATGTCGAATTTGACTTGAGGTGTGGTAGACAGAACTTCCTTCACTTTGGGGTTTAGTAGAGCCTTCTTTGCTGCACTTACATCACATCTTGAAAATAGAAGATCACCATTTTTTTGAACCGGAGTTAGGAATCCCTTTTCTGCAAGTTCATCGGCCGTATAACTTATCCGTTTAGGTTTTGCATTTGGTGAGCGACGACTTTTATTATCATCCTCATCATCGGACTGAACGACCAAACAGATGTGACCTTCTTCAGAGTCCTCGTCGCTTTCATCAGAATCTGACTCGATCCAAGTAGCTAACTCTTTTGTGGTAGAGTCCTCTTCAGCAACCATCCCCTTTTGCTTTGAGTATCTTGGATTGAAGTTGCTTTTCTTCTTCATATACTCATACTTGGGAATTGGGCATTCTGAAGCGAAATGACCGGGTTTCCTGCAATTAAAACAAACGAGATCCTCTTTCTTCTTGGAGAAGTTGAAGTTCTCTTTCTTCTTTGAAGGGCTGCTCCTTGAAAACCTTGTTGGAGCTTTGCTTGTTGATCCAGGTCTTGCTGTCTTTCTGAACTTTTGGAATCTTTTCACGAACATAGCAAAATCATCATCATCCATATCAAGTAAATCTGATGTGGAGATTTTTGGATCTTCTTCCTCGATTACTTCTTCCTTTTGTGCAACCAACGACAAGCTCTTTGTTTTTCCTTCCATTTCAGCAATGTTGTTAAGCTTGATATCAAAGACCTTGAGGTTGGCATAGAGGCTTCTGAGAGACATGTCATCTAGTAGCTTGGTATCTTCAAGAGTGTTTCCTTTGTGTAGATATTGCGAACCAAGAGCGGCAAGAAAATTAACGTTGATTTCTTTCTTGGTAAGCTTCTTTCCGAGTGCTGTATAAGTACTCACGATCTCACAATAACGATCATAAGTGGCTCTTAGTGATTCACCGGGGATCTTAGCAAAGTTGTTGAATCTTCTTTAAATTGCAAACTTTTTGCTTTCCTTGCAAGCTTGATCTCCTTCGATGTAATCTTCAATTGCATCCCAAAGTTCTTTTGCAGTAGAACATTCCATGATCTGTCGACGCTGTGACGTACTCAAGGTACTTAGAAGTATGCTTTTTGCTTTTACATCCATTCCAACCAGTCTTTTCTCTTCATCGGTCCATTCAGCTTTTGGTTTCTTGATAGTCGGATTTGCACCATTGGTTTCTGGATCCGGATTAGCTTTCATTGGGAAGTATGGTCCAATGGTAAGACAATCACCAAGTTGCTCGTCCATGGAGTAGAACTGAGTTAGAATGCTGTGCTTCCATACGTCAAAATTATCTTCGTCGAACGCTGGAACGTGAGTGAAGTTAACCGTTGCCATAGTTTTCTGACTTGCCATTTCGAATCGGCACCCAAGCTGTTAAGCTTGAAAAACAGAAGTTTTATAAAGGTGTTTGCTCTGATACCACTTGTTGGTCCCAAAGACACAACAAGGGTATGAAAGGAGGCTAGAGGGGGGGTGAATAGCCTACTTAAAATTTCAACCCTTTTTCAAAATTCAACCAAGTGCTTACAATCTTGAGTTTTGCGGTCAAGTAATAAACCGCGCGGTCAAGGTGTAATATGCACAGCGGAAGTTTTCGTTAGAAATGGAAAGGTTGGTTTTGACTAAAATCTCTAAGTAGGAATACCAGCACTCACGGTCAACCAGGTTGCGGTCGAGTGAGTCCGGTCGAGGGTGAAGTGCGGTCAAGAGATTACGGTCAAGAGGTTGAGATTGAAAGTTGTTGTCTTGGAAGTTTTGGCAAAAGATAAGTTAGTCAGATTTTAACTTAGGCAATGTGGAGAACAAACAAACACAATTCAATACGTTTGAATATCTGTAAGATCAAACACTAAACGACAAACAAAGTTAATATGAACAATAAAGAACAAGATGAACAATACTTAAAAGTAAATTTGCAGAAAGGTAAAATGACACAAGTATTTGGAAAGGTTCGATCTGTTAAAAAGATCTACGTCCTTTACCAAGATGGTCAGTCTTGGATTTTGAATGGAGGTATATATTGATTCTTGAGTGTACAGATTACAGAGATGAAGTATTGAATCAACACCTACTTTCTATGAAGAACAAATCCTAGACTTAGACCAGTGTATCCCGTTTGATTCAATCTAAGTGATTTATCAATTGGGGTGAGTGTGTGTGAAAGAATCTGAAGCTCTTTGAAATCTATATGATTTAGAGCCTAAAGAATCTTATGTGTTACAAGGCTTGAGATGACTTGAATGTTGCTGGAGATCTTTGAAGGTTTGAAGGTGAGTTCTTTGAAGATTCAAAGGATTCTGGAAATCTTAAGTATGATCTTCAATCACCAAGTATTTCAACAGCAATTTCTCTTTTAGAATCTCATCTTTTTTTTCAATGAAGAACTTAAGGGCTATTTATAGCCTTGAATTAGAAAATAGCTGTTGGATTTACTTGGGCTCCAAGTTGAAGGACAATGAGCTGTTGAATTCTGATTGGAGCTCAATCTGAGTTTGTCCTTTTTGCAGATAAGAGGTGGTCCCACTTAGATGAATTCAAATTTGAATTACTTGGGATCCAAGTTCTGCAACGTTCTAAACTAACCATAGTTTGACCATGGTTAAGTTTGAACAAACTTGGGTTCTTGAACTTCTGCTCCTGCGGTCGAGACTTGCGGTCGAGACTCTTGCGGTCAATATGCCTAAGGGCATCTGCGGTCGAGGAGTCAGATGTGACCTGTCAAGATATGCCATAAAGCTCACGGTCACTGACTTCCGGTCAAGTGATTCACGGTCAAGTGAATTCACGGTCAAGGTCTTGACCACTAAAATTCCAGACTTAGAAAATTTTCAGCCTATCAATCTAAAGCCTATACTATCAAAGTGGACTATTCTAAAAATGAAGTTTTAAAACACTTATTACAATATATCCTAAGTCCACAAAAGATAAAATTAGGTTATGGGATCAATCAAATCTAGGTAATAGGAGTGGTTAATAATAAGCATACCCAACAATATATCCATTTGGTACCTTCGGCACTCGACGGTACTCTTGGAATGCTCCTCTGTCTCTGGTTATGTGGGTTGTGGCTCCTGAATCCATTGTCCACAAAGAATCAGTAAGCAAAGCACAACTAGAAACAAAAGTAAAGTTGGAGGTAGGGTATTTTGGTACCTTAGCAGGCCTGTTACATTCACGAGCCAGGTTACCAAATCTTCCACAATTGTTGCACTCCTCTTGAATATATTTTTAGACAATTATGTCACCAATAGGATAAATAAACAGTAATCATGGTCCCACATAACATAAACACTTTTCTCGATTATAATTTATTCATACGTTTCATATACGATTAACAATACTAAATAATCACATTTTAAAAGAAATATCCCATTAATCCAGAAAAATAAAAGTGTTCAGTGAATTCCAGAAAAAATCCAAAAAATAGTAGACTGTAATTAATCACTGCTATAAATTTTTTAAAATTTTCTGACCTCTGGAAGGCCCCTCGGCCCCTAAAACAGTTTGATAGTTGACTGATCAACCAGTTGACCAGACATTCAAAGTCAACGAAAATTTCAATTTTTTTTTAAGGAAATAGCAAACTGAAAAACCTGATTTCAACAATTATTTCATATTTCCTCGATGTTGGGAAGACCTTCAAATATAATTCATAAGTTACATAAAGTAGTAAAAGTATACAGGAGTTCTATTCTGAGTTCTCCAACTTTTGTCTATGTTACTGTGTGGTGTTGGACTTCTTTTGAACACCGAATATTGATTATTTTTCAATTTGAATTATTGTTTACAGCATGTACAACATAGATGTAGGGCACAACAAACAAACCATAACATTATTCATCTGCTTTAACAACCAAATGAATGAACCCTAGCATTGCTCAGAAAAAAAACATTCATCTTAATCCCAAAAACAATGAAATAAAGTTTTGTGAAAATCTCCTTTAATTTTCTATCAAACCATATCAATGATTCAAACCAATTCAAAAGGCATGAAAAACGAATTTATATCACTTAACATGGTGTGAAGAAGAAATTTTAAATCAATGGCTTCATGGAATTCGAGAACAAATTCGACAAAGCTCTGGTACCTGTTAGGAAAATTCTACAAAAAAGAACTCGAATTACAGAATAAATGATAAATAAATAAATTTGAGAATGAATAAACAGAAACTAGACTGAATGTTTTGTGCCGAGTCGTGTGTTGAACACACTGTCCTTAAGACTTATTCGTCCCCTCACTGTGAGTGCTTGAGGTTGCTATCGGACGCTAGTCTCCCAGGATAACTCGCACGAACCGGATGCTTCCCTACACTAAGAGACTCCGGCGAATTGAATTAAGTGCCTGTACAGTATCACCACGAGTATGCAATGTTTGAGGCCAAAGGAGTAATGAACAAAATGCAACAAGAGAGAGACTGTGAGAGAATGCTGGAAAACAGTGTGTGTTTTTTTTTCTTACACTGGTTTGATGCACTATTTATACTGCTCCAAGAACATCCGAAAATTAATTAAAAGAATAAACCCAATCCTTAATTAATTTAAGGATAAGAGATAAAGACTGAATTTTCACTTGGCATTCCAGTTCAGATGGGATGAATGTGTTGTTTCTGTTTTTTGAGGCAAAAATTTGACTGTAAAAGTCAAAAATAATAGCAAAATGTGAGCTAGCACGGACAAGCCAAATTGGTGCTACATTCATGTCCGCAGGTCGCGTGCACACATGAGTTCGATGGTCCCAAGCCAATTTGGGTCCATGATTTGCACCCCCCCTGCGCGTGAGAGAGAGCCTATATGCCATACAAGCTTGAACACTACTAAAGTGCCCAAACCTTTATACTAGCTTCTTTTCACATTTCTTTCCAATGTGGGATAAACTCAATATCCCCATTTCAAGCCACCAACTTCAAGCCTTTGTATCTCATTCATCCCAATACCAAATTGGACAAATGAATACATTATCTTAATGTTCTCATAGAGTAGAACACAAAACCATAAACACTTTTGTCATTCGAAAAATTATTTATCACGGAAATAAATCATATTTCCTTCACATAATACAAAAAATACACTATTTTTCCAATAATTCCCCACATGAAGGAAATTATGAGGAATTTGGTGATAAAGTCCAACAGTTGAAAATCTGTATAGGATAGGTATGGGATTGCCTTTTGAACCTTCCCTTGTAGACGTATACTTATTCTACTCGCTAATCAGTAGACGCGATTTCCTTGAACTGACAGCTTTTTGTGTAGCCAGTCATATACGTTACACAGGTATCTCCCTAACACAATTCAATTTTCATAGTTGTGTCCATTTGTGGCCATGGAACACAATGCCTGGTTCTGTGAGAGGGTCTAAGAATTGAACCTCACACAATTCTCCTCGAAGCGGCCCTACTTCTCTCTCACATAGGTGATTCTTCTAAGTAACCCGGTTACTCCATAAGAATCAATAAAAGCTATAGGCTTAACCTTATTGATCTCGGGATGTCACTTTTAGGAATGGGTATGGGGTTAATCCCCACAGTGACGCTACAAGTCTTTTAACGGTTAGGTAGTCCCTTTTGAACCTAGATCTTGGGATCTCCAGTCAGCTAGGTTGGGTTTTCCACCGTGGTTAACTTATCAAGAGGCTTTAAACCCATTCCCCTTATCGATCTCGCAACTACCTCTCTATTTAACCATTTGATTAACGGATCCGTTTTATCATTTGACATGACATAGTCAAATTAGTAGATAGTAGTTCTAATGGTTTCTTGTCTTCGACTTTCATGTCTAGACTTACCATTAAACATATTGCTTTGTGCCTTACTAATTGTAGATTGACTGTCACAATGTACACAGATTGGTAGAACTTGCTTTGTCCATCTTGGAATATCTTCTAAGAAATGGCGTAGCCGTTCCGCTTTTTCCCCACATTTGTCCAAAGCTATAAACTCAGATTCCATCGTGGATCTGGCTATAACCATCTGTTTAGAAGATTTCCATGATATAGCTGCACCTGCTAATGTGAATACAAATCTATTTGTAGACCTTGAGTCTTAGATATTTGGTATCCATGTAGCATTACTATATCCTTCAGATATCGATAGATATCTAGTGTAGAGTAATCCTTGATCTCGATTGTATCTCAAGTACCTTAGTACTCTCACTATACATTTAGGATTACCAATTCACTAGACTTCGAGTGTTCAACTTGAAAAACAACGTCAGATCTATTTTTTCAATAGCTGTTGACTCATGAATATTAGGTTCGAGCCATTGCAAAATTATCCTTGCTAATTTCTCAAGAATTATCCATTAGATGTCTTAGAAATTTTCACTTCAAGGATAACATCTGCTAAACCCATATCTCTTGACCTTTTCAAAACTTTTAAGAACTATATCATAACTTGCTTAATGCAAATTCAGGAGTTCTTCTTGAAATTTTAAATCCAACGGTCAAATTGGCAAACTTCTTTTAAGTTCAACATATCTTTGATAGATTTAATCAACACTATAACATTTACATTCATGTCATTTTTGATTAATCCACTTTCTTTCATGGTAAAATCAAGCTTTGATGTCATTATTTTGTGCTTGTTTCAAGTCATCTAGTGACTTTACTAACTTGCACACTTTACTTTGAACTATTTCATTCAAAGTATCACTTTAATCCATTTCACTCAAAGTGTCACTTTGATCTATTTCACTCAAAGTAACATTTGTTCATTTTTCATGAACTTGACATCAGTACTTGATTTCCATTTATTTCAATCTTGGTTTTATATATTTGTATATATATATATATATATATATATATATATTCAATGTCAATGAATAATATATGACAACCCAAAGAAAACTCATTACTTACATACTCCACCATCTTGTACGCAAATATCCATTTTGTTGACGTTGGACTTTCTACTTTGCGAACCACCCCCACATTCACAAGTGTACGTAGGTCTACGTTTCCATACTTCATATAGAATTTACATTGCTTTCTTGGGGTAACCTATTCAATAGGTATTTAATTTCCCAAAGTAGACTCACTCCCCACATTTTGGGTTAATCCTAAATATAACAATAGTGTTATTAGTTCTTTTATCAACACCATTTGATATTAGTTTACAAGGTGGATATTTTGTACAAACAAATGTTATAAACACACTATAAACATTAGTGTTTCTGTAGATACCCCGGGAAACCACAACTTGGCTAGAGCGGTGAATTATCCTAGGATGTCTAACTTGTTTTAGATTGTTTAGAGTCGCCACCTATATTTTTAAAGGAACATAAGAAAAACCTAGAAATAACCTAATTTATGTACAAAACCAGAAATTCGGGAGAGAAGGGTTCGGGGGTTAGGTGACGGAGTGGGAAGTACTTAAACACCCACTCCGCCCCGCTTACGCGGGTCTTGCTACTATTGGTGTTCTAATATTTACATGTCCTTCAATTAATTAAATAGAAATGTGCTAACAATTGTGATGAGAAGAAAAGGGGAAATAAAATAGAATTGTTTTATTTATTTAATGATAAAGATTACATGTAACAAGTAATGTTAAAGAATTATATTAAGAGATGAAAAGAAATTAACATGGTGAATTAAAGTTAAGATTAAAATGTAGGGTGATAACCTTAACTAACTTCAATATGTGAAGTAGTCATGTTGGTCATGTCCCATTAATGGGGATTGCATACATCAAGAAGAAGAAAACAAAGGAAGAAAATGGAGTTGTACCTTGAGAAAGAGGACTTGGAACCTTGACTTGAAAGTGTTGTTGTTGTAATGAAATTGTTGTAGAACAATTTGTTGTATAAAAACTCTTGTTGGAGAGTTTGTGTAGAGAATTGTGTATAGTGTAGGTGTAGTGAAAATGTGAGATTAAGGTCCAAAGAGTGTAAAAAGAGTCCCTTTCTAAGGTAGAAGATGATGGTTTTTATAGGTAAAAAAGAGAGGGAAAGGTTGGAGGGAAATTGGTCAATCCATGTGAGATGGAATTGACCAATAGAAAATAAGATAAATAAAATAATAAATAAAAGAAAATAAAATAAAAATGAATTATTTTGTTTTAAAGAGATGGCTAGAATAATGGGATTGGAGGTTATAAAACTAGGGGGGATGAATGTGGATGAGAAAAGAAGTCTTTTGTGATCAAGAAAGAGATGTTGCAAATAAGAAAAGAGAGAGAAATAAGGTGCAATCCGTTACTGCCAAAATGGGAAGCGCGCGAGTCCCGCTTTTGGGGCGAGACGCGCGCGCAGCCCGTTAACAGTTCCGGAAGCGCCCGCGGCAGAAAATGACAGAATGACAGAATGACCCTAAAAGTTAACTCTGTTATGCAGTTTAGTCCAAAACTAACGGAATCAGTTAGGAACTTAACCGAAGTAACAGAAATTAACGAAAATGAGTTAAATAAAAATACTTTGTATGCAATCGAAGTGAGAGGTCCAAGGCGGGGTGTCTACAGATCCCCTCGGCGATGTGGATTGCAAAGCAAAACGCGTCGACGAAAGTAAAAACACCCGCCGAGGACATCGACAAAGAAAAAGAAAGAAAAGAAAGCAAAGACTCAATGAAAGCAGTAATTTGAAATTGCTATAGATAGGGGTGCGCTCCCTGTGTGAGCGTCTTTTATTGATAGAGGGGGGTGGCATGATCCGTTGGTAAACCTGCCGGCTGAATCCGGTGAGTGAGGCCGTTAGTGAACCTTTGAATGAGGCCGTTAGTGAACCTTCGAGGAGGCCGTTAGTGAACCTTTGAATGAGGCCGTTAGTGAACCTTGAGGCCGTTAATGAACCCTTGAATGAGGCCGTTAGTGAACTTTTGAGAAGGCCGTTAGTGAACCTTTGAGGAGGCCGTTAGTGAACCTTCGAGGCCGTTGGTGAACCCTTGAATGAGGCCGTTAGTGAACCTTTGAATGAGGCCGTTAGTGAACCTTTGAGGAGGCCGTTAGTGAACCTTAAGGCCGTTAGTGAACCTTTGAAGAGGCCGTTAGTGAACCTTTGAGGAGGCCGTTAGTGAACCTTTGAAGAGACCGTTAGTGAACCTTTGAATGAGGCCGTTAGTGAACCTTTGAGGAGGCCGTTAGTGAACCTTTTGACGAATCCGTTAGTGAAATCCGTTGATGAGGCCGTTAGTGAACCTTCGAGGCCGTTAGTGAACCTTTGTTGATGAATCCGTTAGTGAAATCCGTTTGATGAGGCCGTTAGTGAACCTTCGAATGAGGCCGTTAGTGAACCTTTGCTGACGAATCCGTTAGTGAAATCCGTTGATGAGGCCGTTAGTGAACCTTTGTTGATGAATCCGTTGGTGAATCCGTTTGATGAGGCCGTTAGTGAACCTTTGAAGAGGCCGTTAGTGAACCTTTGAATGAGGACGTTAGTGAACCTTGAGGCCGTTAGTGAACCTTTGACGAATCCGTTAGTGAAATCCGTTGATAAGGCCGTTAGTGAACCTTTGTTGACGAATCCATTGGTGAATCCGTTTGATGAGGCCGTTAGTGAACCTTCGAATGAGGCCGTTAGTGAACCTTTGAAGAGGCCGTTAGTGAACCTTTGAATGAGGTCGTTAGTGAACCTTGAGGCAGTTAGTGAACCTTTGACGAATCCGTTAGTGAAATCCGTTGATGAGGCCGTTAGTGAACCTTCGAGGCCGTTAGTGAACCTTTGTTGACGAATCCGTTAGTGAAATCCGTTGATGAGGCCGTTAGTGAACCTTTGACGAATTGCTGCTTTGAAGCCGTGTGCTGTTTGGCGTTGCAGTTGACTTTTGCGGGTATGCGGGCATGGTTGACTGTGGACCATTTTCTGTTGGGGATGAAGTGCCTTGAGTAGCGGATGCTGTTGACTTCGTGGTGATACCTGTTATGTGTGTGCTTGACAGGTATGTGTGTTTGTGCAAGAAGATGTATGAAGAGAGAAATTGTGCTCGTGGTGCAATGTGATTTGAGAGCAGTTTTTGCATGAGAGAGAGCTTTTGTAGGAATGGAGAAAGTGATTTTGTGTGCGGTGTGATTTGAGGGAAGCCTCGGATGCATTCATACCTTCACTTACCATTGCCGCTTGATTGGAGATGGATTGCCGAAGGATGTTGATACTTTTGATGAAGATGATGAACTGCCGTTGCCTTCGATGGAATGTTGTTGAGATGACATTCTGAATGATGGGTTGGTCGTGCCAAAGGCTGCCTACGTATCCTTTGAAGGGAATCAGACCAGCGTAGTTCAAGGATGATGGAGAACTCTGGGGAAGAAGCTAGGAGCAAAGCAAAGTAAAGCACATACTTTTGCACATAGAAGGAGAAAAAGAAAAAGAAAAAGAAAAATCTTTTTTTTTTTTTTTAGAAAGGAAAGAATATGCACACATGTGAGGAAAAGATTTTTTTTAGTTCGTGGATGAACCATTTTAACCATTGTGTGCTTGTGAAGCCAACCCAAGATCAAGTCATGTTCAGTCGAAGTCCGGGTTGCCTCGCTTGAATTCTGTTGTCGCCGGTGTGCCCAACGAAGATTGATGTCTAGCCCCAAGAGATTTGTCGATTATGGGGCTTCAAAAGGCTTTTGATGCCGAGATGAGGGGTTGCTGATTGTAAAACCCCTAGAATGCCTTTGATGCCAAATTTTGAGGGACTTGTATAGCTCCAAGATAAATCAGCTCTTGGCCTATTCGAGTAAATCCCCCTTTGTTGTTGTAGTGAGCAAGCCCCAAGAGGAGATCGTTGATGCCAAGCTTCGAGAGACTGCAAAGCCCCAAGTGTCGTGGGCTTGTAGATGGCGGGATGTGAAGACCTTTCATTGTAAAGCCCCAAATTATCTCATGATTGGCTCGGCATTGAGAGCGGATGTACCGTTTGGTAGAATTCTTGATAGAGATCTCCTTCTTTCTCTTACTGGGGAGATGAATGGCCTCATTGTGGTCGATACCCAAATGGCTGAGGGCTTATGTCAAAGGATGCAGTAATGTCTTGCGGTGCCGTCGAGGTCGCGGAGGATAAGGTCTTGGCGTGATAGAGTTTCAAATGAGTATGCTTGCTTGACTCTTCTTGAGTTGAACTAATGACGGATTTTCGGATGCAACTAGTACTGTGGCCCAACTTTATCTGAGCTGCACCTTGTGCTTTTGATCTTGGAGAAGGGGGTGCTGAATTGCAGAAACATTGGGATTGGCCGTGGCATTTCCCGCTATAACCCTGTTTTGATTAGAGTTTAGCATATTGAATCTTTTTCCTTTTCTCTAAGACTTCCTTCGAAATCTCGCTGTGAGTTCTAACAAAAATCATCAACTTCATTCATAACATCGGAGTCTTCATTTAAAACCAAGAGGCCTTTGACTTGAAGTGTTGAGAGACCCTTGAATCTTGATTGTTCTCATGGAGCCATAAGAATACTCCACATTGCATTTGCTCGAGTATTGTTGCCCAAAAGAATGTCGGTCGCGAAGCCCCAATATTGCCCTTTGCTCGGATTACTATAATGCCGTAGCCCAAAAGATTGTAGATTGCGAAGCCCGTTGAGACCTTCGGTGCCGAATTAAGGAAGCTTCCAATGTTGCACATGACTTGGCTGGGGATACTGCTGGGGAGTTAATTGCTCTTTGCCGAGGGAGCCTTTAAGACTTGACCGTAGCCCCTAGAGTGCCATCATTGATTGCGAGAGGTCCACCCTTGATTGGGGAAACGAGAACGGGCACACATGACAAGAGGGCTTTTTGACATCCCTTTTGAGGGACTTTGAGGATAGTCTCATACATCTTTCTTGAGCATAGCCCCTAGGGCGTATTGATTACCAAATGAAGCAAAAGAATCCCTTGTTCTTGAGCTACATAGCCCCTAGGGCGTCACCATTTGTTGAGCAAAGCAAGAGTGACTCGTCCTCGTGTGAGGGAATAAACATGAGAGGATATGGCAAGAGCTACTCCATTTCTCGGGAGCCTTTCGGCGTACTTTAGAAGCACATACTTGAAGAAGCTTTGAAAACTGAGACACATGTTGTTGCTATTTGTTGCCCAAGCCAATTGACTAGCTAGGGATTATTTGTGCAATCTCGTGCCCTTTTATGATGGGCTCTTTCTCGGATGGATCCCAAAAATGCACACTGCTGGAGAATGATGCCAATAACCCAAGACAACCTTTGATGGTGCAATATCTTGTTGAGCCTTTTGCAATCCCAAAGTTGACTCGGTGGGGAATTGACTTATTGAGGAGATCCAATGTAGAGCTCGTGTAGTTGTCTTCTTTAGAGGCTGGAGATCTCCATTTCTCTTTCCCTTCTCTCTCTCACTCTCTCATTTTTTTTATGACGCACCATGTTTTTTGCCTAGACCGCCCTTTCGGGTTTTCAATCTAGCGGGCATCTCTTTTGCGTCTTCATTTTGACTCAATTAATGAGGGAGTGTGCATTGACTCTAGCTGAGGATGAGAGACATGTGATTTTGCGGTGAAAACCTTTTGTCACTAAAGATGAGTGACATTGACTTGACTAGGGAAGTGTCCCTAGTATTGACATGTATTTTTTGTATTGAATTGAATGACTCACGAAGGCAAGTAAGTCATTAAGAGAGAAGAGAAGGAAAGCCCCAATTTGATTGCAAGAAATTGGGAGTATGCAGAAAGAATAGAAGTCCTTAGACTCGACAAGGAACGCGAAATGATTCCAAATCTAAGAAAGTTGTTCAATCTTTTTGGTGATTAATTCATTGGCAAATGAATCGTACAAAGATGTCTTGACAAGTTCGAGATGAAGGCCGATCACCATAACGCTCTAGGGATAAACATTTCTTCTTTCTTGCATGAGACCGGACCCGCAGGTTGCCTACGTTCCTCCAGTGTAGAGGCTCAGGTCACCGTAGTTCTTGTGAATTCTCCATTCTTCGAGATGGAATTGTTGCTTCGTCGTGTAGCTTCGTCCTCCTTTGGTGGATGGAATGATGTTGATCTTGATGTGAACTTCTTTGATTGAGGGGTTTTTTTTTTTTTTTTTGTGCTCTAACTTTTGACTAGGTTGATTTGAAGAGTTCAACCTAGCGAGCATTTTTTTTTTTTTAATCCCCCCTTTGAAACATTGCTTGATTTTTCTCCATGGTTGTTGCTTCACCTTTGATGTCTTGGCTTTGTCTTCGTCGTTGATGATGTTGCCTTCGTCACAATGTTTAGCCCCTAGGCGTTCAAGTGATGGCCTTCATTCCAAAACTCGTTTAGACATCTTTTCATCATTTTGCCAAGAATTAGATTGAACAACTTGGAAGAGTGTATGAGGACAAGAACGACTTTTTATTTGATGATGAGACTTGACTCAAAATTTCACATTAATTGGACAAAGAAAACTTAATGCACACTTAAGAGGACTTTGACTCTTTTTTTTTTTTTTAATTCCTATTACTAGGTAGAGAAAGAGAAACAGAGATTGTTGTTGTAGTCCCCATTGTCGTTGTAGTCTCCTTGTGGCATGATTTCTCGTAGAAGCCCCATTTAGAAACCAAATCATTCTTCTTTGATGAGTTCTTGCATGTTGGCACTCTCTAAAGGTTGCTCTTCACCCACAGTAAATTCGCCGTTGTCGAACAAATCTTGGATGATGTTTCGGAGAAGGAAGCACCCTTCGGTAGTATGGCCACTATGCTTGTGGTAGCCGCACCATTCACCATGTGCATGATTCTTCGGTATCGTCTTTGGCTTGTACCCCTCCAAAGGCTCGACCTTTCCACTTGCCACCAAAGTTTCAAATGCTTCGGCTTGGGTTACTCCTAGGAGAGGAGTGAAAACTCGGTTGTTGGCGGTACCTTTGTAGCTTTTGAGGGACGGGCCACTTGAGCATGCCTTACCCTTAAACTTTGCCTTGTTGTTGGTGAGCTCTTACAAACGGGCTTTGAGCTCGGAAACCTCTTCCTTGTGAATCTTCCTCTCGAGATCAAAACGGGCTTGCCACAAATCGTCTTTTCGGCGGGCATCCTCGGAAAGTCTATCCATTTGTTCCCCCATGGCTCTTATTATGTTGAAGAGTCTTTCGTTGGACACGGAGAAGTACCCACCATTGTTGTTGTTGCCGTTGGAAGCCATTGGACCTTTTGAAAGAACACGGTTGATCTTAGGTTGGCCCCACAAACACCTTTTGAGTAATATGATTAAACCCACAAATAAGGAAAAAGACTCAACCACATAGAGAAAAATGACAATTTTTTTTGTTTTTTTACAAAGTCGGAAGGACGGAGTCCTTTTTTGGGGTTTCTAGAAAAATAGTGGAATCGTCACACTAGTATATAGACCTTCTCGCGGTCCCATATACTCATCGGATTCCACCACGCTTGTGATACCTACATGTGACGGGATTAAACTAAATTAATGTAGTAAATCATACATGCGGGGACGGATTTTTTATTTTCGTCCATAGTAACCACTTTTGGGGACGGATTTTTATTGCGTCTGTTTCAACAAGTTGGCATGTATGTTTTGAAGACATTAGTTTAGGGAAATCTCGGTACATGGAAACCGACTTGAGTCACGGAGTGTTAGACCCTAACTAGAATTGTGTGGCTTGTGCTCGGCTTGAATATGAGGCTCAAAGGTCACCCCCGACATGTAGTCATGAACTACACCACGGGCTGAGGTTGACCGCTTCGAAAGAGTCAAGGTCGGGTGGAGCTTGAAACTTTCTAGGACAGGCCTCGACGGGTTTGGGGTTGAACATTGTGGGACTCGATAGTGAGCAATTGATAAGAATATGTGCATGTAGTGTGAGGTCTAACATGTGACAAAACATTTTTTTTTTCAAAAGAAATAAAAAAACAAATAAGCACATAATTACAACTTTCGAATCACCCGTGTGACCGATAAAAATAAACAGAAAGTAAAAACTGTTTTGTGCAGGCCCGGTGCCCACACACTGTCAAAACCACTCTGTTCTGTGCACTGTTCTGTTTCTGGAAAATGCCCAGAAGCGCGCGCATTAGGATGCCTACTCGGGAGGCGCGCGCGTTAGACAAAGAGGGGCAGAGGCGCCCGCATCTGGGTAACAACCTGTAAATCAGCGGGTTCAAGGGATTGCCTTGACCCTAAATAAAAATGCTTTCCCCTGCAGAATTTGTTAGCACAGAAACATGGAATGGAAGGACAAGAAGGAAGACGGGCGATTCTGGTAATTGGGGTCGGACGCGCGCGCTTTAGGCCAAGGAGGCCAGAGGCGCGCGCTTCCCACCCTTTTTACCAGAATGCCCAGAAAACAGTAATAAGAACACCAAAAGTTAAGAACGCAAGTTTAACCCTCTAAATCGTCCCCAGCGGAGTCGCCACTGTAGATACCCCGGGAAACCACAACTTGGCTAGAGCGGTGAATTATCCTAGGATGTCTAACTTGTTTTAGATTGTTTAGAGTCGCCACCTATGTTTTTAAAGGAACATAAGAAAAACCTAGAAATAGCCTAATTTATGTACAAAACCAGATATTCGGGAGAGAAGGGTTCGGGGTTAGGTGATGGAGTGGGAAGTACTTAAACACCCACTCCACCCCGCTTACGCGGGTCTTGTTACTATTGGTGTTCTAATATTTACATGTCCTTCAATTAATTAAATAGAAATGTGCTAACAATTGTGATGAGAAGAAAAGGGGAAATAAAGGGGAAATAAAATAGAATTGTTTTATTTATTTAATGATAAAGATTACATGTAACAAGTAATGTTAAAGAATTACATTAAGAGATGAAAAAAAATTAACATGGTGAATTAAAGTTAAGATTAAAATGTAGGGAGATAACCTTAACTAACTTCAATATGTGAAGTAGTCATGTTGGTCATGTCCCATTAATGGGGATTGCATACATCAAGAAGAAGAAAACAAAGGAAGAAAATGGAGTTGTACCTTGAGAAAGAGGACTTGGAACCTTGACTTGAAAGTGTTGTTGTTGTAATGAAATTGTTGTAGAACAATTTGTTGTATAAAAACTCTTGTTGGAGAGTTTGTGTAGAGAATTGTGTATATTGTAGGTGTAGTGAAAATGTGAGATTAAGGTCCAAAGAGTGTAAAAAGAGTCCCTTTTTAAGGTAGAAGATGATGGTTTTTATAGGTAAAAAAGAGAGGGAAAGGTTGGAGGGAAATTGGTCAATCCATGTGAGATGGAATTGACCAATAGAAAATAAGATAAATAAAATAATAAATGAAAGAAATAAAAGAAAATAAAATAAAAATGAATTATTTTGTTTTAAAGAGATGGCTAGAATAATGGGATTGGGGGTTATAAAACTAGGGGGGATGAATGTGGATGAGAAAAGAAGTCTTTTGTGATCAAGAAAGAGATGTTGCAAATAAGAAAAGGGAGGGAAATAAGGTGCAATCCGTTACTGCCAAAATGGGAAGCGCGCGAGTCCCGCTTTTGGAGCGAGACGCGCGCGCAGCCCGTTAACAGTTCCGGAAGCGCCCGCGGCAGAAAAGGACAGAATGACCCTAAAAGTTAACTCTGTTATGCAGTTTAGTCCAAAACTAACAGAATCAGTTAGGAACTTAACCGAAAAGGACAGAATGACCCTAAAAGTTAACTCTGTTATGCAGTTTAGTCCAAAACTAACAGAATTAGTTAGGAACTTAACCGAAGTAACAGAAATTAACGAAAATGAGTTAAATAAAAATATTTTGTATGCAATCGAAGTGAGAGGTCCAAGGTGGGGTGTCTACAGTTTCATCCTCATTATCTCATTTTAAAGTTGGTTTCCAACTTCTCCTTTCAATGAGACAATACTTATTACATATAATAATAACATTGTTACCATTACCATGTGTTTGAACAATCTATCACTATACTTAACTTGTGATGATATAGTTCAACACACATTTCACATCTTGTTGAATCCCTTTTTGAATAAGTGAATGTGATCTAACTAAAGAGACTTATTCTCATTATTGATCACTAAATCAACCCATCGGTTGATACAATTTTTATTTCATTTATTCAAATCATGAAGATTACCCTTAATGACACCCACTGTTGTCAAGAAAGATATATGCATGACTTAATTTTGGCTTTTCAAACAAGCTTGACTTTTCAAACAAGTTTGACGCTTCAAACAAGCTTGTCTTTCGCACAAATTCGACTTTTCAGACAAAATTTGACTTTTCAAGTAAATTTGCATACTTTGTCTTTGCCATAAGCATTTTGGTATGCTCTACCAAATTTGCTTTTGCTATAAGAAGTGTTAACAACTTCTTCTCTGAAACTCTATTCTCTTTCCAACAAAAAGATGAATAGCAAGCATCTCAACATTTCACTTAACACCATCCATTCGGCATGGATTTCACGGAAGACAATTTCCATTTGAATTTTTACGGTGTATGGAGTCCAATATTTAAAACAGAAAACGGCTTACAATTAATCATTGTACCCGCATTCTCAATTTTATTGTTATAGTCGAAAGACTCCCACAATTCTTTTGTCGTTCCTTTTCTCTCTAAACACTATAAAGAGAATCAGAGAGCTCATTAAGAACATAGTTCTTGCAAATGAATTCCACATGCTTCCATGATAAAGGCAAAAGAAATCCACATGCTTCAACTGCATTCATGGCTTAAAACATCTATCTCATTTCCACCAAACTTTGTAGGATCTTCATTAAGAACCTCACTAAATTCAAGGTGGTCAAATAGAACATCTTTTGTTGCCAACACATAAGGTCGAGGCCAACAATATTCCTTGACTTCTCACTATAGTGAGCCGGAATACAAGGAATACATCATATTCCTTTGGAAATTCGTCTCCACACAAGGAGTCTTTCCCAATACTTTGGCTTTAATTTAAAACAATTAAACACCAAATTATTACTTTGTTGTTACAACTATAACTCTCTACCTCATTTAGAGATTTTTTTACAAAATAAATTATTAATTCAATAGGAGAATTCACACAATTTATTTCTTGTAACAACTATTATAAACCTCTTGATTTCTTAATAAAATTTTAATTAGAGGTCAACTATTCCAAACTTTAAAGGTCTCATCTTGGAGTACCTCAGAATTAGAGAAAGTTAATTTCTCATTCACAAAATGCACAAATTCTTTAGAAGCTTTTCATCTAAATATTTGTGTCATTTCTCATCATCAGTAACAATAGGATTTAATAACTTCCTAGAAGAAGTCCTATTGTTTTCATCTTTATGACTTTTTGTCACTATTAACAATAATAAGCTTTAACAACTTCTTTCAAAAAGCCTTATTATGTTAATCTTTTGTAACCTTTGTCACCATTGACCATAATAGGTTTTAACAACTTCTTTCAAGAAGCCTTATTATCTTTGTCAATGTAACGTTAAAGACTTAATCTTTCAACGTTCTTAGTTCCAACGAACTTTCTAATCTCTTCAATATGATTCACATGAACCATAAGAGAAATATCACATGATTTATAACCACTTCATGAGGCATATCCATCATTGTTTCGTAGTTGATGTCATGAATATCAATCTTTCCAACTTGGTTAATTCATTAAACACGAGGAAAGAACTGTTTCACAAAAAACAGCTATTCTGCGAATTTTTAATCTCCTTCTATGCATATCAGAATCCAATCGCAACCGTTCATATTTTTTTTATGAGTCCTGAACATGCACAAAAAATTTCAGAACGATCTAACAGTTAATGAAGCGGGAAATTCCATTTTACCACAGCTGGTCATGAAAAACAGTGCTAGAAATTTGCGTCTTTTACACCGTTTTTCGGTCCCTTTTCAATATTTTCTCCAATATCCACTACGCCACAAGAATATCGTAATCTGCAACCCTTTCTCACAAATGAAATTAGTATGTTGTTCTGTAATCCGTTCCCTCTTGCAGAAGCAATAAGTCTTAAGATTGTTAGGAAAATTCTACAAAAAAGAACTCGAATTACAGAATAAATGATAAATAAATAATTTTGAGAATGAATAAACAGAAACTAGACTGAATGTTTTGTCCCGAGCCGTGTGTTGAACACACTGTCCTTAAGACTTATTCGGCCCCTCACTGTGAGTGCTTGAGGTTGCTATTAGACGCTAGTCTCCCAGGATAACTCGCACGAACCAGATGCTTCCCTGCACTAAGAGACTCCGGCGAATTGAATTAAGTGCCTGTACAGTATCACCACGAGTATGCAATGTTTGAGGCCAAAGGAGTAATGAACAAAATGCAACAAGAGAGAGGTTGTGAAAGAATGCTGGAAAACAGTGTTTTTTTTTTCTTGCACTGGTTTGATGCACTATTTATACTGCTCCAAGAACATCCGAAAATTAATTAAAAGGATAAACCCAATCCTTAATTAATTTAGCGATAAGAGATAAAGACTTACTTTTCACTTGGCATTCCAGTTCAGATCGGATGAATCTGTTGTTTCTGTTTTTGAAGCAAAAATTTGACTGTAAGAGTCAAAAATAATAGCAAAATGTGAGCTAGCACGGACAAGCCAAATTGATGCTACATTCGTGTCCGCAAGTCGCGTGCACACATGAGTTCGATGGTCCCAAGCCAATTTGGGTCCATGATTTGCACCCCCCTTGCGCGTGAGAGAGAGCCTCTATGCCATACAAGCTTGAACACTACTAAAGTGCCCAAGCCTTTATACTAGCTTCTTTTCACATTTCTTTCCAATGTGGGATAAACTCAATATCCCCATTTCAACCCACCAACTTCAAGCATTTGTATCTCATTCATCCCAACACCAAATTGGACAAATGAATACATTATCTTAATGTTCTCATGGAGTAGAACACAAACCCATAAACACTTTTGTCATTCGACAAATTATTTATTACGGAAATAAATCATATTTCCTTCACATAATACAAAAAATACACTATTTTTCCAACAATACAAATGTAAGCTACAGAGGGAATTGAATCACTTACTTGTTCAATTTTGGTGCGGAAGCGTAGAATCATTGAATTTGATCACCGAACTTGCACAATGCTTCGCAACGGAGGTCGGGGGTGAAATCACAAATAAACGGAAGTCACCAAACTATTTCACAACACTAGTTTGCTTTGTTGACTGTCACTCGATGGATTTATCGGCGAGAAAGAGGACGAGGGATAGATTTATACGTTGCAGTATCGTTGCAACGTCGTTTGTAGGAACAACATTTCAAAGTCGTCCATTAACTTCCCGTCGTTTACTTTATTCCTCCGTTATTTTCATTAAATTGTTGGGCTTGAACTTGGCTAAGTTTGGGCCATCTTGAGCGGGCCCACTCGAATGTAAACAAAAATACTTAAATTAATTTCAAAATTTCAAAATTCACAAACACTATTAATTGGACCAACATTGACGACAATTTAAATTTATCCAAAAACTCATAAAAAAAACCCCACTTTTATACTCCTTCTGCCCCATCGGAAGTGAGACTTATTTCCCTTTTAATCCGTTCCACCCCAAATGAGATTGCCCAAAATAATTTTTTTAATATATTTATATATTCACCATACCCCTACCATTTAACATCACTCATTCTTTTCCACCACTCAATTTATTCAACCAACACTGCTATTTACTCAACTGATTATTTGTCTCTTCATTTTTTACCACACATATATTACATTTTCTTAATTATTTTGCTCACTACTTTATTCCTACTTGTGCTGAGACAGTAGGACATATATTACATTTTCTTAATTATTGTGCTCACTCCTTTAGTCCTACTTGTGCTGCACAGTAGGAGTAAACAATAATATAATGGTCATGTAAATTTAGCTAACAATCAAGTTAACTCAGAGACATAAAAGGGAAGGAAAAAAAAAAGGACAATGATACACATAGTGAAAACACAAAGGGAAAACTCATAGTGAAACACTCTAATCCATTGGATGAGTTTTTAGCAGTGGGGTCCACAAAGATTTATTACAATCCAACGGATTACAGTGTTTCGCTATGAGTTTTCCCTTTGAGTTTTCACTATACATATCATTATCCAAAAAAAAAAGAGTAAAAAAGTTAACAACCAAGTCACGTATCTCAAAACCTAAAAAAAATGATGGGCTGCAAAAGGCATTGGATCAACTGGCTTGGTGTATGAGTACGAATTTTCAACTTCTCTAATCCAATGTTGTAACTAACATTCACTTCATTATTAGGTCAGTCATTTGTTTTGTAAGTATATACGAAAAACAAAACCAAATGTTCGTACTTCCGGTTTTTGATTATAGGACAAGTAAGTTATTGTTGCAATCAACTTATTGGTTCGCCAGAGAAATTGAAGGCTCGTCAGAACAATTGAAGGCTTTCCGGAGAAAACGAAGGCACGCTGAAAAGATTCGATCTGGCGAAAAATGGACAGATCTGAAGGCGCCGGAGTCGAAGATGATGATCAAGAAGGAGCCTCGCCGAAAATGCGCAAATCTGGCCATAAATGTGTAGATCTGGTAGATGATGCACAGACCTGGTCAGTCGGAGATGAGGACGGTGAAGAAAGAAGAAGGATGTCCAGTCAGAAATGAGGAAGACGAATGGAGAAGAAGAGATCACCGATCGCTGGTGCCGGAGAATTTGACGGCCGGTGGAGGGATGAGGCCGTGGGCTGAAGAGAGGGAGAGAATGTTGTGTGTGTGTGTTTGTGTGAGAGAGAAAGAGATTTGAATGAGGGGAGAGGGTAGAGGAAGGTTTTGTTTGAGGAGTGGGGGTAGTTTTGGTATTTAGAGCCTCTGCAATGGTTGGTAATATGGATGGCCAAAACCGGTTCCGGGCCCGGTTCCGGTTCCGGTTAGGTTCCGGTTCCGGTTCCGGTTAGGTTCCGGTTCCGGTAAAATTATTGAAAAACAAGTGATTTTTGGTCCGGTTCACCATTTATGTGAACCGTAACCGGCCCGGATGACTTGCGGTTCCGGTTACTCTGGTTCCGATTTACTCCGGTTCCGGGCTTTTCCCGTCCGATTCCGGGCCGGTTTGGCCACCCCTAGTTGGTAAGAGCTTTATAGAAAGTTTTTTTACAATTTCAATATGCCAAATCATTTTAAACTATATAAAAAAAACTTTTTAAAAAGTTTCACAATGGTAGAACTCTTTCATTACCTAGAGAGTTGGTGAGTATTAATGTAAAACTTACATGAAAGAGCTCTTTCTACTAGGGATGGCCAAACCGAACCGGAACCGAAAAACCGGACCGGAGAAGCACGGAACCGGAGCAAACCGGCAAATAAACCGGAACCGGTGTAACCAGAACCCGCCATTCATCCGGGCCGGTTACGGTTCACATAAATGGCGAACCGAACCGGAACCAGAACGTAAATCCCTTGTTTTTCAATAATTTTAAGGGGGGACCGGAACCGTACCGGAACCGGTGTAACCAAGGGCCGGTTAAGGTTCATATAAATGGCGAACCGGAACCGGCGTTGGCCATCCCTACTTTCTACAAAGAGCAATTCTTTAGCCAAAGAGCTTTTTAAAGAGTTTCACAATAGTAAAAAGCTCTAAAGAGCTATTTCACAAAAATAAAAAGTTCCTAAAAAACTCCAATGTGGATGCTCTTAGGTATTTTATTTGACTGGTCAACGGGCGTGAAGGGTATATGTGAAATTAGCATATTAGGAGAACTTCTTATTATTTATTTTTTTGAAAGAAGGAGAACTTCTTATTTAGGGAAATATGATAATTTTGCCCCTGTACTTATAGTTAGGACGCATATATGCCCCCCAAGTCCATTTTCCGCAAATATGCCATTGTTTAATTCTAAAAATAGGGGAAATTAGGAAAGCATTAAGTTTTCATTCAAAACTTAACGAAAACGCTGACTAGGATGGGTTTTTGGTCATTTTACCCATCCACGTCGTTTAATTTTGCCAAATAGTCATGCTGATTCACCCAATTGATACTACGTCGTTTCACCCGACACTAGCCCTAATTTATACGCAGGAATTATATCTTTGGAGTGAAGGGTGAAACGACGTAGTATCAATTTTCTTTTAATCTTTTTTTTTTTAAACAAAAAAAAAACTGTACTGAAGTGTTTGCATCTAAGTTTGCCTTTTGACGATTTTATTTTCTGGCAAACGCAAGCCGTGTCATTTTTCATTGTACCAAAAAAATCTTCTAATTTCTATAATTTAGGCTTAAATGTGCATAAACACAACATGGCTAGTGAAGCAAATGTTCATATCCTTAAAAAGATTGAATAGTCAAATGTGAATATCATTTTGGGATGGAGGGAGTGATAATTATTTTCATATTATTGTACGCAAGAGTTACTATAAATGCACATTTACGGGTTGTAATGTCCGGAAACACGTTGAAAGGGCTTCTTCTGCAGACCCGAAATCTGTTGTAACTACTTATGAAGGGAAACACAATCATGATATCCCCATAGATAGAAATCGCAACTACAATATCCCCAACAATAATGGAGTCCAAAATTAAACTACGTGGAGGGGTAAAATGACCAAAAACCCATCCTAGTCAGTGTTTTCGTTAAGTTTTGAACGAAAACTTAACGATGTCCTAATTTCCCCTATTTTTAGAATTAAACAAGGGCATATTTGCGGAAAATGGACTTGGGGGGCATATCTGCATCCTAACTATAAGTACAGGGGCAAAATTATCATATTTCCCTCTTATTTAAGATTTAGAAAAGGTGATTATGGGGGTCCTTAGGAAAATTTTCCTAATTTTTTTTACCATTTTTTATAATTACACACAACTACTTTTCAATTCTATCAATGTTTATATATGTAACACTAACATATAATCCCATGCTTCGCAGGGGGTGTAGAGTACAGACACATTATTTGGTAATTTATAATTATGAAAAATCTTTTTTTGTAAATTATTATACGGGAGGATATATAATATAAAGTAATAATTTTTTAATGGGTCAATTAGTAATTTATAAATATAGAGAAGTTTTTTCTATAAAAGTTTATATAGAGAGATAGAAAGTGCATGTGTGTCTATAAAAACTTAATTTGTACAATTAATCTGATATTTATAGTCAAAAATTTATAAATTAATTAAAACATATTGAATAATTAACTCTTTAAGTATTTAAAGACAAACGAATTAAATTAAGTTTTGCCATCGAGAAGATTAGATCACTAAACAATAATAAATTTAATAAAAAAAATCAAAAGTTAAAATAAAAATAAATAAGAAGATCTAATAGAAAATAGATGTGGAGTTCATATAATCTGGTAACACATTTTTACAAAATAATACTTGTAATTGTATTAAGTAGGGGTGTCAGTGGTTCGGTCCAAACTGGGGTTTGGGACCGAACCGAACTAAACCATACAGTTTGGTTCGGTTTTTAAGCACAAGTAGTTCGGTTCGGTCTCAAAAATTGGTAAACCGCGTGGTTCGGTTTGGTTTGTGGTCTGACCCCTCCAGACCAAACCAGACCGAACCGCCAGACCACATATATTAGTCATATATTTGTATGTTAAGTAACATTCACCTTTAAATTATTAAAATAATTTACATTACATTACATCATTCTTAACTCTCGTTTTGCATCTTATTCAATATTCATTTCATCGAATGTTATATTCATTGAGGCACATAGTTAACAAAGTTCTGTAGTGTATTCATTTCCTTCGGCTTCTTTATTCGTTTGATGTTTTCATTCTTCCGAATTTTCTCTTTTAAACAGAGTGTAAACCATAATTTGAATCGTGATATGAACCTCGGTGTGAATGGCGGTTTAAACCACGATCTAAACCATATTCTAGACCACGGTCTAAACCGCAGTCTGGACCACATTACTGAACCGCGGTCTGAACCAAACCGAATCAAACCATGGCGGTTCGGTTTGGTTCGGTTTGAAATTTTTCGTGGTTCGGTTCGGTTTGTAATTTTCTCAAACCGATGACTAGTGGTTTGGTCTCTAAAACGGCCGAGACCGAACCAAACCGAACCATTTACACCCCTAGTATTAAGTTTATATTGGATTTCTTAAAATTCCCATGTAGAATAGCAAATTCTAAAAGTTAAGAAATGATAAACTTACCTCCCACCTCCAACAAATTAAAAGCGATCATTGCTTCTTGAACTGTAACTGTTATATCCATATTAAATTCAATCTTCTCATATCCAAATATTTATTTTCTTGATCATCCCCAACATACATAATTTGAAAATAATAACACCATATAGAAAATCTATATTACAATAGAAGGGGAGAATAACCGTTTCATAAAGAGTGGCTGAGATCGATTCTCAACCACCATATCCGACGGCTTAAATTAATCCCTAAAATTAACCCTAACTGCCTATTCCAATCCACGGCTCCCTCCTCTCAGTAATCTAACTGCGATTTAGTTTTCCTCTTCTCTGCTTCTCCCTTTGATATCACACACGCTGAAGATGGGCCAGATCATCTACTTTGATGAAAGGTATATTTTCATTCTTGCAACTTTATGTTTTCAATATTTTATCAATTTTAAGGCTAATCATGTTCGTAGTCTTCTTTAACTAAAGCAGCCACTCTTATGTCAATGCTTCAAGTGGTATTGGATTTTCAAATGTACTTTTTGGAGGGTAAGCATTCTTCTCTGTCTCTCTCACTCTGTCTCTCTTTGTTGGGGTGGGGACTATTTTGTGGTCTCGCCAAATTTAACCATCACTTTTCTCACTTCCCATAGCCAAAGCCCAACGCCCCCTCTCAATTTTCTGTCCCAAAGCATTGCTATTCTGTTTTCAAGTTGTGGGGAAAATTTCGGTTTCAATTGGTGTATCTGAATTTTGAGTGTCAATTTAGTGATTTACTTTAGTTGTGTGTTTAATGTTTCAATCTTTTTACTCCATCCACCCCAAAATCAAAATCCTAATTTTGTTGTACTTTTGATCAAATTAGTTTCAGAGGTTGAATGGTGTTGGGGTCTTATTCTAGAGTAGGTGGTTAAAGTAGAAGATATATTGGAGGAGAGGGGGGTTGATGGGAACATGTCATGGAGTGGGATAGAGCTTAGGGCAATGGCAGTGTGGAAAAAAAGATAGAGTGAGAAAATATGCGTATATGTGTAATGGTTTAGCTATCTGTTGGTATTATGCGTTAAAAAAATAAAATTAAGCATGGTAATTGGAAGACATGAAACACCTAAACTAGATGGTAGATGTGTTCAATCCACTTAATACATGCATTCTTCACTTCTTCACTATTTTCTTCTGGGTAGATAGGGAAAGAAAATAGAAATCAGCCTTCTTTCATTAACTGCCCACTCTCTGTTTCTCTCCACTTTCTCACAAGATCTAATTCTAATTCTCCCACCCTAACAACGACAGCTTCAAATGTTTTTTGTTTAGCCTTTTACATTTTATTTTGTTTTGTTTTATCGATGTTGATTTGTTTTTAAGTAATTTAGGGCTTTTTTCTTCTCTAGATTTACGGTATTGTGCAACACGCAAAATAATTTAGGGATTTTTTATTGTGTATTATGTTTGTTGTTTTACATTATGGAGTTTCTTTGGCTATAGCTATATACTATACGTATTACCGAGTGGTGGGGAGGTAATGCATGAGCGTTGATTGATTTTTTTTTTTTTTTTTTGCTAGGTTGATTATCTGATTGAAGGCTTAATTTTTTGTTTGGATTGCAGTTTGATGATAATGAAACAATTGCTAAATAAACCCGCATTATTAAGTCTACTTAAAACAATTATCCACTACATCGTCTTTTTTCCAATTCTACCATTTTAAACTCATTATCATACACTCATTTAAATTAATAAAACATACCCACACACTCACACACCAATCTGCATTTTCACACACAGACAACCAAAATTCTCCCTCTCTCTATCTCTACGTTTCTTATGATCAAAAGAGGTTTTTTTTTGTTTTGTTTTTTGAACATACTCAATTTCTTTATTCTATAACAACAGACTAGACATAATACTAATTTTGTTCATTGTCACAATGCCATTAAATGAAAAACCTTGATTGCAGAATAAAATCATACACCAATGTGAACGTTCAAGCCTCGGTTACAATTGTGGTTTCCTTGGGTTTAGGAACTCCATGATGAGACGGAGCATCTTCTACACGTTCCGTAACAACTCCATTAGATGACTCAGTAGGCTGGTCATGAGTTGAATCAGAGGCTAACGCCTCCGGCACACAGGTTCAACATTGGCCGGTGCATCCGGTCGCGGTAAATGGTGAACTCCAAGAACAAGTCTACGCAGCTCAACCGCCTGGGTTTGAAGATTCACAATTTCCAAATCACGTTTACAAACTCCAGAAAGCTTTGTATGGGCTCAAGCAAGCACCAAGAGCATGGTACGATACTCGATCAAAGTTTCTCATTGAAAAAGGCTTCACTCGCGGTAAAATCGATACAACTCTTTTCATTGCCAAACTTAATGGTCATAAATTACTTGTTCAAATTTATGTTGATGATATTATATTTGGTTCTACTAATGAATTGTTGTGCAAGCGCTTTGAGAAACTAATGAAGAGCAAGTTTGAAATGAGCATGATGGGAGAACTCACATTCTTCCTCGGGCTTCAAATCAAGCAAATGAATGAAGGCATATTTATAAATCAAGCCAAATACACAAAGGATTTAATCAAGAAGTTTGGACTTGAGAATGCTAAATCATACGACACTCCAATGGCCACCGGCAACAAACTTGACAAAGATTTAAAAGGTAAACGTGTTGATCAAACGCTCTATCGAGGTATGATTGGCTCACTCCTTTATCTTACTGCTAGTAGGCCAGATATTATGTTTAGTGTTTGTGTTTGCGCTCGTTATCAATCTGACCCTAGAGAAGTGCACTTAATTGCTGTGAAACGTATTATACGATATCTCTCTGGCACTGTTAACCTTGGACTTTGGTACACCAAAGATTCGAATTTTAAACTTGTAGGTTATTCAGATGCGGATTATGCAGCGTGCACAATTGATAGGAAAAGCACAAGTGGCACTTGTCATTTCCTCGGATATCGACTTGTGTCATGGGCTAGTAAGAAACAAGCTTCAGTGTCTGTATCAACAACGGAAGCAGAATATATCGCTGCGGGAAGTTGTTGCTGTCAGATTCTATGGATGAAGCAGCAATTGGTGGACTATGATATAATCGAAGAAAATTGTCCCATCTACTGCGACAACACTTCAACCATTGCCGTTTCTGAAAATCCTGTCATGCATTCCAAAACTAAGCACATCGACATCAAATATCACTTCCTCAAAGACCACGTGGAGAAAGACAATATTCACTTGGAACACGTGGGAACCGACTTTCAAATCGCCGACATTCTAACGAAAGCACTTGACGCGAAACGGTTCATCTTTTTGAGAGGTGAAATGGGTATGCTTGAACTCAAATAGTCAATACAGTTTTGTAACTACTAATGATTTTATGTTTCTTTGAGTTATGTATATCCTAGGTTCAAAAGTTAGACCATTTTCAAAGTTTCAAGGAAACTTCATGCGCCTGGAATGCGCCCCTCACTCATTACACCCCAAGTACCTTATGTGCCTCTATCATTCTGCGAGCCTCGATGAGCTATTCGCCTCCCATGCGCCTAATAAATGTTGCTACTCAATCAATGCTCCAAAATATATTATTTCAATGATTGAACGTATTTAATTTTCACAAGTATCAGGTATGTTTTTATTTATTTATTGCATAAAATCTTTGTCTTTTGACATTCCATGATTGTTCAAGGGTACTTGTGCAATTAATTTTCCCTCGTTTTTCGTTTTTCAAAAATTTTATTTTCTGGGGATATATTTCTTGCACCCCAAACTTACACCAAAACAGATGTTTTTGGGGTTTGTGCAAAAATTTGGTCATAATTGTTCATACACTTATGAGGGAAGTGGAACAATTTCTCTTTACCCAAAATGTCACATCGGTACACTTTGTGTCATTCAGCATTTATGAGACGTCATTCTTAAATCCCTCACCATTAATGCACAGTACTTTTTCATGTCACATCACCCATAATGAGCCGAAATTTAATTTCCCCTCATTAATACCTATCCTTTCATTTTCCCATTTTTTTGAAATCATAACCTATATATTTGACCCTTCATTTTCATTTTCATCATTTCACCTACACATATCCTACCAACTCTCTCTCTCAACTTCCTGTCTTCCCTATCTCTCTCAGACACCTTCTCTCTCTCCATTTTCTCTCTCTATATCTCTTTCATCTTTTCTTCTCAATCTTCTCCTTTATATAAATTTATGGGTCCTAAGAAAGCTTCCAAAGCATCATAAGACGAAATGGTATAAATCTCTAACTCTAAACTCTCTTAATCTCTGTAATTTCCAATGGTTTTTTGTCATTTTCTGGGCTCTAGTTTTCGAAAACCAAAAAAGTCATTGTCCTTGTTTGATCTTGTTTCGGTTGTCCGTTTTCAAAATCGTTTGTTTGGTTATGTTCATTTTGTGATTTCGAGTCTTATGAATCCAGCTTTTTAACGATCAATGCCCTATCTATTGCGAATCTGAAGATTTTCCATTTTCAAACTTTTCGAAATTTCGGATCTTTGAATCCGTTTTCTGGGTTCGTTATTGTTTTGTACTTGTTTTGGTTTACATTTTTGTGATCCTTGCGTTCATGCGGTCATTTTGACATATTGTGTGATTGATTTGGTGAAGTTTCATGATTTATGTGTTCTTGGTGTTCTTCGAGCACTCAAGACATGTTCTTCGTTATTTTTACATGACTTGGGTTTCAAAATTTTCAAAACTTGTTTTTCAAAAGTTTGCATGTTTGATTCATATGTCTTTCATGTTAATGTTTTTTTTGTTTGTTTGTGATATTTTGTGTGTTTTATGCTAAAGTATAAATTATTTACATAGTTATGCGCCTAAATATGAATCCATGCGCCTAGTATGATCTTGCGCCTATTGATATTATGCGCCTCAAGTGATTCATGCGCCTAACATGTGTATGCGCCTCTGGATATTACAAATGTTATGCGCCTCAATCCTTCATGCGCCTAATAACATTATGCGCCTAAATATCTTATGCGCCCAAATTCATGCTTAGTCAAATTTGTCTATGTTTTAATTTTTCCTTAGTATCCTTCATAGAAACATAATATGTGCCTTGTATTCCTATGCGCCTTCCAAATTTTATGCGCCTACTATAATCATGCGCCTTGAATCATTGTGATATCTTATGCGCCTATGACTCTCTGCGCCTGATTCTTCTATGCGCCTCAAATTTCTTATGCGCCTATTCAATACTTTGCTCATTTTATGTGTCTATGCGCCTAAATTCACTTCTAACTTAAATCATTTATTTTGTAGGATATTGCAAATTTCAGACCTTGTGAGACGATTGATCTTGCTGAGCTCTCACTAGATCCTATAGGGCTTGAAATCATCTCAACCCTTCACACTGCTGGACTTACTCCACTTTCCACGCTGGATCAACCATTCTGTTCTCCGCTCCTTGTTGATGAATTTTTCTCAACCGCTGCTCTCGTTGAGACGCCTGCTGAAGGATATGTGCGCTACAAGATATGCGCCACTGTTCAAAATGTTGCCATAACTATTTCTACCAGTACAATTAAGAACATAGTTAGTTTCAGCACTACTGGGCCTCAAAGTGTAGCAGGTCAAGCAAACACCTACTCTGTAGCCGCGCAGAATATTGTTGTGCATACTTATCTCAAAATCCCTACTCTTTTGAATAACATAAAAAATGTTGAGATAAGGGATGGTGGTGATCTGCTCGCTCATATAGCGCATCTTGTAGATACTTCGATCGTGTTCAAAACCGAAAATGTGAACAAATTCACTGTGGAGCAGTGGGAGTATACTGCCGCCATTATGGGAAAGGCTAGGTTGAATTGGCCTCAGATCTTGTTCAAAACATTATCGGAGCAGATAACCAAGTACAACAAAAACAAGGCTGAAGGGAAAACCAAGTTCAAGACTCATTGCAGACTCCTCACAAAAATTTTCCTAACTTACCCTGCCCTTGCTCAATTTCTCAATGAAAACCCGGTTTACAAGATTGGTGATGTACCAGTTTTTGGTAAAGACAGCTTGGTGCTGAAGAGGCGCAGGAAGCGCATGGCAAAGCGCGCGCCTAGGGTTAAAGGTGCTCAGTTGGTTGATGAAGCCACTGAGTCAGATGAAGGAAAAGATGATGGCGCTGCAGACCGCGCAGCAGATGGCGCAGAAACTAAAATTGCTCCTGGCGCTGGAACGAGCGCAGGAAAAGATAAAGGCAAAGGGATAGCAACCGTGGTTGAAAGAGAAGGCAGACCACCTAAACGCCCCCGAACTGAAAAGGATGATCAGGAAGCTATCAAGAGCGCTCAGGCAGCCAGTTTGGCTGAAGCGCAGAGAAAACGAAATGAAGACTATCAGATCAAGCAAGCTGCTGAATTGGCCAAGTTAAAAAGGCGCAAAGGCGCAGGGTCTAGCGCTGATGTACGAGCCCCTGCCCCTATTGCGCCTCCTCCTTCTGTTCGTGCGCCCCCTTCAAAGTCTTCTAAGATAACCTCAAATGCGCCTCAAAAGAAACCTATTGCGCCTGCTCCAATTATTAAACCAACTTCAGTTCCCCTTTCTGCTGAACAACAACAAATCAGGGATAAACTCTCTTTTGAGTTATTTGGTGACCTTAGTGAGGATCAAGTTGAGGGGGAGCCAGAACCTTTAATCACGCGCAAATCTACTCGTGCGCATGTGGCTCCTGCGCCTCCCCTTATTACAGAAGACCCCAGTTCAAGTATTGAATACCTTCCTTCTCCTCCTCGGAAAACAACTCCTATTTCCTCACCTGCCAGGTGCACTACTCCTACTGCGCCCCAATCCGATGACGCGCCTCCTCCTCCTAATGCTGATTTGGGAGTGGTTATTTCTATGCTTCAAAAACTTCATGAATGCCAAGCTCGAATTGAGTCTCAGTTAGAGCTTCATACTTCAATGTTAACCAATCAGGCAGATGAGATTGCTGCCATTAAGGGGGAGATAACGCGCATTGGCGCTGACATCAGGGACAAGCATTTTCTAATCCCTCAACAATGGAGTGATGCTATCGCACAAATGAATGATTTATTCAAAGACACACTTGCTGAGCTTCATGATAGAATTGCAGGAGGAATCAAGCTTACTGGTGGTCAAGCTTTCATTGACGCTATTAAGCAGGTAGAGACCAGTGTGGATGCAGACATTAAGAAGTTACTTGACTTAGTCACTGGTGAAAGTGATAAGTTAGTGAATGTGATGGAAAAGCTGAAGGAAATCAAGGATGATCTCGAGAATGCTCCAAGCGTGCATATGGACATTGTGCCCTCTTCTGCGCCCTCCTCTAGCGCCGCGCCTTTTAACTCTCGCTCCTTGCTTTCAAAGTTAGATGTTTTGAAGGAGATGATTGTTACTCACTTTAATGTCGCGCATCAAGCGCAGACAGGCGCGTAGAAAGAACCTCCGCTGATATTATCTCTGCTCAAACTGCTGTTGAAGCGAACTTTCATGCTTTTACTGAAAACTTTTCACAGCAGCATGCTATTACTCAGCATACCATTGATGAGTATCAAAACATCAATGTTGATCATCTGCGCTACATTAGAGATGGTGTCACTGACACTCATGGTGTTGTCAATCGTTGTCACCAACTTTCAAAACAGATTCAGCGCTCGGTGGCGGAGATCGAAGAAGGTTTGAAGGAAGATGATGCGCCTCCTCCCAACCCTTAGTTCTTTTCATTTGTTTTTAAGTTGTTAAAATCTTTTGTTGATTAGAACCTTTTGTTAGTGATTTAGTGCTTAAATGTTTTAGCACATCTTTTGTTTTTGTTCTGTTAAAAACTTGTAATCAACTCTTATATTTCGAGTTTTAATGAGAACAAACCATTACTATTTCACTCAAACCTTGTTCACTCAAACTCCTTGTTTGTAGAACAATGAATATTGTTTGGAAACATATGCATTATATTTGAATTGTTTTATATTTTTATGCATAGAGTTTAAACTTTGTTTAAACACATTTCAAACCAAAACTCATATACATTTTAAATGTGTTAAACTGTTGTTTCTATCATTCCAATTGTAATGTCTTATCTTTATTAGAATAGATTAGAAATCTATATCTTGGACTAGTGTGTGCATTAACTTGAGACATGATTTACCAATTTCATTTATTTGGACATGTTATTATCAAGTATAATGTTTGTCCCTGATATAGTAGGTAATAGCATCAATCAAATAGGGGGAGATTGTTGGGTATGCCCACATATATCTCAGTTTCAATGTAATAGGTTTGATTAGATTTGATTGATCCATCACCTAAGTTTTATTTCATGGACTTTAGACCCACATGTAAGAAGTATTCATACTTCATTTTTTAGGTAGTCCATTGTAATAGAATAGGCTTAGGAATAGGGCAAGAATGTCAAGATTGAAGAAAATCACAAGTATAGTTTGAGCCATGCGCCTCATCAGGCGCACGCAATTCATATGCGCCTAGTAGGATCGACGCGCCTCAGTTGGCTCAATGCGCCCTAGCAATGTAAACTCTAAACACTTGGTGATTTATTGAAGACATGAAGATTTGAAGGAATTCAAACTACGCCAATGATCCAACGGTGGTTAAATAACACGTATGCACCCGCATCTAAGGACACATGTCCATAACAGTCATATTTGTGTTATGTGTCTAACGGCTATAAAAGGACACGTGCTCCACTCATTGAGCGAAAGCACATCTGTCCTTTGACCTTATCCACAAGGGATTTTCAACGGCTAGTTTTTGGGCTCTACTATAAATACCCCATAACTTCAAACGTTTTGAAGTTGCTAAGATATTCAGAATTTCTCTCTCAAGCATTTGTTGAAGATTTGAAGATTGCCTTTGATTTTCCAGAATTCTCAAGAAGATCTTCATAACTTCATCCTTAGCCCAGATCCTCAAGCAAAAACACTTTAGTTTTCGTGTGCTCTCAATCTCAAAGATCTAAAGAGCCTTGAATCTAAAATCACACACGCACCTCTTTAAGTTTGATCACTTAGATCTTTCTTTTAGAGATACACCGGTTATTGTCTATGATTTGTTCTTTCATAGAAATAGATCTTGAGTTAGTGTATAAGATTAAACGATTGTAATTTGTAACACTCACTCATAATATAAGATCTTCATTAGAAATCCAAGACTAACCATCCTTTATAGTCTAACGACTATAAAGGACGCATGCTCCACTCAATGAGCGACAGCACATCCGTCCTTTCTCTGACTCACCAAGGATTTCCAACGGCTAGTTTTTGAGGCTCTACTATAAAAAACCCATAACTTCAACCATTTGAAGTTGCTAAGCATTTCAAGATTTTCTCTCTCAAGCATTTGTTGAAGTTTTGAAGATTGCCTTTGATTTACCAGAATTCTCAAGAACGTCTTCATAACTTCATCCTTAGCCCAGATTCTCAAGCAAAAACACTTTAGTTTTCTTGTGCTCTCAATCTCAAAGATCTAAAGAGTCTTGAATCTAAAATCATACACGCACCTCTTTAAGTTTGATCACTTAGATCTTTCTTTTAGAGATACACCGGTTATTGTCTAGGATTTGTTCTTTCATAGAAATAGATCTTGAGTTAGTATATAAGCTCAATCGATTGTAATTTGTAACACTCACTCATAATATAAGATCTCCATTAGAAATCCAAGACTAACCATCTTGGTAGAGGACGTAGATCATTTCCCGATCGAACCTCTCCAAATAGCGCGTATTAATTTATTGTCATTTACTTTCAAGTTATTATCTTTACTCACTATTTGCTTGTTTACTCATTGTAGATTGATTGGATTGAATTGTGTTGTGTTTGTTATATCATTTGCCTTAGTGCCTTATTTCACTCACTTTGAGCCAAAATACTTAGAGTGTGTGTGCGCTCCCTTTATCAAGCTTTGCGTTTATTTACTTAACTAATTTCCGCTGTGCATTTCACTCACTCACTTAGGCACATTTCATAACGCTTATTTGATAAAGTGCGCATTTGCAATTGAGTTTATCAAGGGTACAAAAAGAATTTTAAAACAGCTATTCACCCCTCCTCTAGCTGTTTTCCATACCCTTGTTGCCCTTTGGGACCAACAGGTAGTCATAGTGGGGGGGGGTCTAGGGATGGCCAACTCCGGTTCCGGTTCGGAATTGGCGGTTCTGGTTCGGAATCGGCGGTTCCGGTTCGCCATTTATATGAACCTTAACCGGCCCTTGGTTACACCGGTTGCGGTTCCGGTTACCACAATCCGGTTCCGGTCAATAACGAATCAACAAGTTAAAAAGTATTGAAAAACAATGGATTTTCGGTCCGGTCCGGTTCGCCATTTCTGTGAACCTTAACCGGCCCGGATGACTGGCGGTTCCGGTTACTCCGGTTCCTGTTTATTCACCGGTTTGCTCCGGTTCCGGGCTTCTCCGGTCCGGTTTCATGGTTCCGGTCCAGTTTGACCATCCCTAGTGGGGTCCTCCATTAACATGCCAAAATCCCATGGTTGTCAATAATGTTTTTTTCCTCGTCCAAATTTGTCCAAGAAAATTCTTCCCAAACCTACATTAAAAAAAAAAAAAAAAAAAAAAAAACATGTGAGAAAATAGTCAAAACCAAAACCATATAGTACATAGATGTAGAAAGAAAATGTTAAATGAATGTGAAAATAAATTACATGAATGTATAAAGAAGAAAAGAAGTAGGAGGAAGTCTATCATGTTATACAACAATAAAAAAAATATCCCTTCTAATTTTTTATATTCCTTGCAAAGATCATTTGCATTCCAAAGTTAAGGGTCATTTAGATCTTTTTTATCTTCAAATTAATATAGAGCATTGAGTATCCGATGATAACATGTATGAATAAGAACCTGAAAAGTTTGAGATGCTTGAGATTCCAACAACTGTTATGTGGACAATGAATTGCACCGGCAATCAAGTATAAGAGAAAAGTATTATGATATTTTTATCATTTGGTAATTGTATTCACCTAGTAGAAAAATAGAATAAGCACATATATAGTGATATGTATTAAGTAAGTTGTATAGTCCATATTCAATAGTAATTGATTAGGTAAATGCATTCTATCATTTCTTATTCCAAATGAATGTGTTATTAAGCTATTTACTATAATTTATTAGATGTATACTTCTTGTTGTAATAGTTGATATGTATATGCATTATGTATAAGTACAATGTAAGGACACTTTGAATTTATGAGGATATCTGTTACATATTCTTAAAGTACCCATACCAATAACTAAGAAGATAACCTATTATTTGTGTCTAGTTAGCAAAAACCAAAATGTTTAACTTTTAATGCCATGAATCTGACGCGGCAAGCATAGGAGCAAGATTAATCTAAAATTGGATGATGTGTCATGCCCAAAGTCATTTTCGCCTACTTTAATTGACACGCCCCCAGGTCCCGGGATCCCCTAATAGAACCTCAAACCTGGATGCGCGTGAATAACGAGAATCAAGAAGCTAACAAGAAACGGAATGACATTTGCTTATCACAAACTGACATGATATATATACTCTAGAGTAAGGAGCTAAGATAGATCACACCACGAGTTCTAGACAAGAAAATTTAAACCAAACATGATTATACACAGCGGAAACATGCCTAGCACATATGCTGGCATTATAAGATGTCTAGAGACAATAAGTACTATACAAGATTGTCTACCCCAAAATAAGGAGTTACATAACCCATAATACATCGTCCTCACCAAAATGTAAAAGGACCACGATCCCCAAAAGAATAACAACCTGCGTAGTAAGCTCCCAGCTATGTCGAGCCTCACTTCGCACTATCACTAGCCTTCCTTTGATCTAAGGAAAACAATTAAACAAGGAACGGGGTGAGATAAATCTCAGTAAGCTATTAGATGCAACTACATGACATGTTATCATGCAATTCAAGTAGATACTCAAGTATTCATGTATCAAGTATCATCAAGTAACAAGTATATGAGAGGCTAAGCCAACTCATCAAGTAGCACATAAGGCTAAGCTAGCACATTATAAAGGATATTGCTTCCTTCCTTATTCCTCCCAAGATACCATTGTTGTCGTAGCTTGTATTACTTTGACAATCACGATCAATATCAAGAAACTGCTTATACAGTATATATAAGAAGACCCGGTAACCAGTGTCATTCCCAAGATCAAGATTCACGAGGTATTCACGAGTTTAGCATTCACATTTATCAGGCGTATTGCTCCAACAAAGGAAGCTATGCCCTTACTATGGCCTGTAGTAAGGGGTCAAGCGCAGATACATAGATCCCCGATTATCACTTTGGCCCCAGCCTCATGATAAGCATGAACCTATATACCTCCTAACAAGCAAGGACCAGCTGGACTCACACAAGAATGCACAAGTAGGTATTTACTTGAACTACGAGAGTAGAACTAATCCAAAAGTAGTGGACTAGATCACTAAGAAACATGCTTCAAGTAATCAAGAAGTCACATTATTATCAAGTAGCTATATGAAATGTTTGCACATACACATCAAGAACATTTCTCATACACGTTAGTGCTTGTTCATAGCACTTTCTAGTTCATTACCATACACATGTATTGGTGTCAAGTCATGTACAAGATTTTATTATCTTATATTCAAGTCTTAATCCAATTCTTTGGATGTTCAAGTCATGTACAAGATTTTATTGTCTTATACTTCAAGTTATAATTCAAATCTTTGGACATTCAAGCATGTATAAGAGTTATACATTTTACTCTTACAAGTTCTTGATCCTATTCTTAGGATGTTCAAGCACAAGACATTGTTCTAATGTCCCTAAGGTACACAAACATTGGTATCAAGACAAGCATAACACATTAGTGCTTGTTCATAGCACTTTCAAAACATAAAGAAGAGTTGTTACTCTTATACTTAAGTTCTCATTTTAATTCAATGAGTATTCATGTTTAAGACCAAGTTCTGATGCCCCTAAGGTGTCACAACACTTGCTAGGACATCTTATACTAAGGTTATATACCTTAACTAGTGTTAAGTCTAGCTTAATCAAACTTTAAAAAAGCATTTTAATTTTCAGGGTAACCGGGCGGCGCTCACCTTGAACCGGGCGGCCGCTCACTAACAGGTGAATCCTTTGAAAAACCTTCCAGAAAGATGTGCGGTCGCCCAAGGAATTTTGTGCGGTCGCACACTGGGGAGAGCGGGCGCTCAAAACCTAACCAAGCTGGCGCTTGGTACTATTTCCAGCTAAAACACATTTCATTCCCAGGTTGAATAATTCGCCGTCCCAAATGTAGGAGTATACTTTTACCTATCAAATAACATTCCCAGGAGTATACAAACATACTCAAACTATTACTTTCAAGTTTCTTTCATTATTTACAAAGTAGGTTTATACTCCCCTTGTCCCAAAATTACAAGTATCACAAAAATCGCCCCAAACAAGAAATTGACAAGCACAAGTATCAGGAATAACATATATGCATGTTATTAGACGTGTCCATTGCCGGTTAACCGGCGGTTAGCCGGTTATAACCGGCGGTTGAGAAGACGCCGGAGGTCTAACCGTAACCGCCCCGGCTAACCGGCCCTAACGGTTAAGGTTAGGCGGTTAACCGGTTAAACCGGTTAAGCCGGTTAAACCGTCTGCCTTTTTCAATTTTTTTTTTTTTTTTAACTGAAAAATGTCAAAAAAGTGACTGAAATCTGAAAATTTAACTGGAAAAAGTCAAAAAACTGACTGGAAACTGGAAATTTAACAGAAAAAATGTCAAAAAAACTGACTGGAAAGTGGAATTAACTGACTGAAAACTAACAAACTAACTGGAATTGTTTAAAAACTAACTGGAAATTCGAAATTTAGGTGTGTCAGCCGGTTCAACCGCCGGTTATAACCGCCGGTTTGACCGGTTACTCAACCGACGGTTATAACCGCCGGTTGGCCGGTTCCCCTAAACCTTAACCTTAACCGGACCGGCCATATACGGTTCACGTCCGAAACGGTTGGCCGGTTAGCCGGTTGGCCGGTTTTGACCGGTTAGAAAAACCGCCGGTTAGCCGGTTCCGGTTGATTTTTGGACACGTCTACATGTTATTACAAGCAAGGGGGAGTTAATAACTTACCTAGTCAAAATCAAAGTTACCCAAACAAAATTCTGTTCGACCGGAAACGCTCAATTCAACGCCACGAATATTTATACGGGATCGGAATAAAGAACAGATGGATAATTAAACTCGAGGAGTCGAAAATAGGGTAAACCCTAAACCTAACTTTCAAGAACCAGAGAAAGAACGAGAAGAAATGTTTTTGAATTGCTTTCTCTGTAAATCAACAAGATATACTTGTAACTTTCAAAGAATGACACTTAGGCCCCTCAAGTTTCACTTTTAACAAAAAGGCCCCTAAAGTCATATTTTCACAAATGACCCAAAAGTCAAAACTAGACATTTAACCACCTTAATATTCTAAAGCAGTTAAGAATTTAACCCAAGTAAAATTAGCACATAATATACAAGTTTAAGAATTTAACAAGCAAGTCAAATATTTAACATGAATAAGGATGGGCGTTACATTCTCCCCACCTTAAAGAAAATTCGCCCACGAATTTTACTTACCAAAATTTTCAAATAGGCTCGGGTATTTATCTCGCATCTCTTTCTCGGTTTCCCAAGTAGCCTCTTCAATTTCATGATTTCTCCAAAGGACCTTCACAATAGGAATCTTTTTGGTGCGCAGGACTTGCTCTTTCCAGTCAAGAATTTCAACAGGTTGTTCCTCATAAGACAAATCAGGCTGAAATGGAATAGCCTCATACTCAAGAACATGCGACTCATCCGCCATATACTTGCGAAGCATGGATACTTGAAAAACATCATGAATACCAGATAAAGAAGTGGTAAAGCAACTCTATAAGCCAATTTCCAACTCTTTCAAGAATTTCAAATGGACCGATATAACGAGGAGATAACTTTACTTTCTTCCCAAATCTATTTATACCTCTACGAGGAGATACTTTCAAGAATACAAAGTCACCTACCTGGAATTCAAGATCCCTTCTGCGATGATCAGCATAACTCTTTTGCCTACTTTGAGCTATGCGCAGTCTATCTCGGATTAATTTCACACTCTCAACTGATTGTTTAACCATTTCAGGTCCTAAGAGTCTAGCTTCTCCCACTTCATCCCAACATATAGGAGATCGACACTTTCTGCCATAAAGAGCTTCATAAGGAGCCATTTCAATGCTAGACTGATAATTGTTATTATAAGCAAACTCAGCCAAAGGAAGATGAGTATCCCAACTGCCTTTAAAGTCAACAACACAAGAACGTAATATATCCTCGAGAATCTGTATAAGTCTCTCGGATTGCCCATCAGATTGAGGATGAAAAGATGTACTGAAATTCAATTTAGTACCCATGGCACCCTGAAGAGCCTGCTAGAATCGAGAAGTAAAACGAGGATCTCTGTCAGATACAATACTCACAGGAACCCCATGCAGTCGGACTATCTCCTGAACATACATTGAAGCTAACTGAGACAATGAATATCCCATGGAAACAGACAAGAAGTGAGGTAAGTCTATCCACTATAACCCAAACAGCATCATGGCCTCGTCTGGTACGTGGCAAACCAGTCACAAAATCCATCGTGATATGCTCCCATTTCCACTCTGGAATTTCTAATGGTTGCAAAAAACCTGCTGGAAGTTGATGTTCCACTTTTACTTGTTGACAAGTCAAACATTTGGACACATACTCAGCAATTTCTCTTTTCATGTTGTTCCACCAGAAATGTTTCTTCAAGTCTTGGTACATTTTTGTACTTCCAGGATGAATAGTATACTTAGCTTTGTGAGCCTCTTCAAGAACTCTCTTTTTAATCTCAAGATCAACTGGAATACAAACTCTGCCTCGAAAGGTAAGAATTCCATCACTATTAAAAGAAAAATCTGGTTGCTTTCCTTCATTCATTCCACTAATAATTTTCTGCAATTCATAATCAGTTACCTGAGCTTCTTTAATTTGTTGGAGTAAGTCTGAAGTAGCCTTTATATTAGCAAGGATAATTCCATGATTTGATTCACAAGGACTCCAATCACACAAGTCTTCTAACAATTTCCATTCACGAATCATCAAGCAAGAAATATAAGTCTTTCTGCTCAGTGCATCTGCCACAACATTTGCTTTCCCTGGATGATAAAGGATAGTACAATCATGATCCTTCAATTTCTCCACCCATCTACGTTGTCTCATATTAATCTCTTTTTGAGAAAACAAATACTTCAAGCTTTTATGATCAGTAAAAACTTCAAATTTGGTTCCATATAAGTAATGCCTCCATTTATGCAAAGCAAAAATAATCGCAGCCAACTCTAAATCATGAGTAGGATAGTTCTTTTCATAAGGAGATAATTTTCTCGAAGCATAAGCTATTACCTTGCCATCTTGCATCAGAACACAACCCAATCCTTCTTTAGAAGCATCGATATAAACCATGAAATTCTCAGAACCATTAGGTAAAGCCAAGACTGGAGCTGTCGTTATGCGCCTTTTCAACTCTTGAAAACTTGCTTCACACTTGTCATTCCACTCAAAAGAACTAGCTTTTCGAGTCAGATTAATCAATGGAGTAGCAATCTTAGAGAATCCCTCAATGAATCTCCGATAATAACTAGCCAAGCCCAAGAAACTACAGATCTCTGTCACTGTAGTTGGCCTCTTCCAGTTTACAACTGCTTCAACTTTGGAAGGATCTACTGCAATACCAGTAGCAGACACAACATGTCCCAAGAATGAAACCTTTTCTAACCAGAAAGCACATTTGCTGAATTTTGCAAATAATTGTTTCTCACGAAGAACTTGCAATACCACTCTGAGATGTTGTTCATGCTCAGCCCGTGATTTAGAATACACAAAAATATCATCAATGAATACCACCATAAAATAATCAAGATATGGTTCATCAAATCCATAAATACAGCTGGAGCATTTGTCAAACCGAATGGCATAACAATAAACTCATAATGTCCATACCTGGTACGGAAAGCTGTCTTTGGTATATCCTCAGATCTGACTTTCAACTGATGATAACCACTTCTCAAGTCAAGCTTCGAGTACACAACTGAACCCTGAAGTTGATCAAACAAGTCATCAATATGAGGTAACAGAGATTTGTTCTTGATAGTTACCTGATTAAGATCTCTGTAATCAATACATAATCGCAGAGTCCCATCTTTCTTTCTAACAAATAACACTGGTACACCCCACGATGATACACTAGGCCTGATGAAGCCCCTTTCAAGTAATTCCTCAAGCTGTGTTTTTAACTCTCTCAACTCAGCTGGAGCCATTCTATAAGGTGCTTTAGAGATTGGTGCTGTACCTGGTAATAACTCAATACAGAACTCAAGCTTTCGATCAGGTGGCATGCTATACTCAGAAGAGAACACATCTGAAAATTCAGACACAACAGGAATATCTTCCATCTTGGGAACAGATAAACACTTGTCAAGCACACATGCGAGATACCCGGCACAACCACGAGATAAACGTTTTCTAGCTTTTAAAGAAGAAATAACACGTATAGCACACATAGGCCTATCACCTTCAAAGGTAAAATCAGGCAAACCAGTTATAGAAAAAGTTACTACTTTTCTATGACAATCAACAGATGCATGATGTACATAAAGCCAATCCATGCCAAGAATCACGTCAAAGACCCTTATAGGTAACATGACTAGGTCAGCAAGAAGGGCATGATCACCCACAAGAACCTCACATTTCTTGTAAACCTCAGAAGCAAACATGCAATCTCTCATAGGGGAAGATACTTCTAGCACATAAGGCATAGAATCAGGAAGAACATGCAAGTGCGACATAAAATGAGATGCCACATAAGAATGAGATGAGCCTGGATCTATCAGGACTCGCGCTCTCGTACTATAAAGTAATATAATACCTCTTATGACCGCGGAAGACTCAGCTACACCCTGCTGATCTAGAGCAAACACTCGACCCTGAACTTTATGTCGACCCCCACTATCTCTCTTAGTACCTGAAGCCTGTTGACTCGTACCCCCAACTTGACTTCCCTTGCCTTTAGGACAATTCTTGATAAAGTGCCCAGTTTCACCACAAGATAAACATTTTCCTTGCTTTAGCTAACACTTGTCTTCAGAATAGCCTTCTTTCAAAAAATAACCACATAATTTCCTGGGACCTTGGACTGTTGTCTTAGAACCAGTTGATACACTACCTTTACTTTCAGAGGGTTGTCGAAATCGACGATCTTGGCAGCTAGATTTACCACCCTTAGAACCAGATCCATGTGCTTTCTCTGAAACACGACCTATCATGATTGTTCCCTGCTTCACCTTATGTTCTTCAATGTCATTCTCAATCCCATAGGCCCTCTCCACTGCTTGATGATAACTAGTAAGCTGTAGAGAAAGAAGTTGCTTCCTGTACTCAGTCTTTAACCCCTTTACAAACCTCTGTGCCTTCTTTGCTTCATTTGGAACTAAGTGATCACGATACCTCGCCAATTCTGTAAACTTGGTTGAGTATTGCCCCACTGTCAAGCTTCCCTGTTCCAGATTAAGAAATTCCATCTCTTTTCTGTCTTGAACTACTGCTGGAATAAACTGTGACTTGAATGCTTTCAGAAAATTCTCCCAAGTCTGAGGTACCCCTTCCAGTTCCCAGCTTTTATTCAACACTTGCCACCAATGTTCAGCAGCTTTCTCAAGTTTAAAGGTTGCAAATGTTACCTTATCACCTCCTGCACATCTCAAGGCTGTAAATATCTTTTCTATACTTTCAATCCACTCTTCTGCCTTCTTAGCATCAAATTCCCCGTCAAAGCTACGAGGTTTCAACTTCAAGAACCTTGTAAGTCGATTAGGATAATCCCAGTTTATATTATCAACCATCTCTTCTTGAGGAGTTACAGATCTCAGTTGATTACTACCACTTGTAGCTTCAGAACTCATTGTACCTGTAGGTAAACACTCGGCGTTAATAACACCCCCAAAACTAACCCATACTTAGGCCATAGACCATATCCAGACTTAGAGCAAACCAAGGTAGCTAAACAGGGTAGCTAAACCAGGGTAGCTCTGATACCAACCTGACATGCTCCCAGGTCCCGGGATCCCCTAATAGAACCTCAAACCTGGATGCGCGTGAATAACGAGAATCAAGAAACTAACAAGAAACGGAATGACATCTGCTTATCACAAACTGACATGATATATATACTCTAGAGTAAGGAGCTAAGATAGATCACACCACGAGTTCTAGACAAGAAAATTTAAACCAAACACGATTATACACAGCGGAAACATGCCTAGCACATATGCTGGCATTATAAGATGTCTAGAGACAATAAGTACTATACAAGATTGTCTACCCCAAAATAAGGAGTTACATAACCCATAATACATCTTCCTCACCAAAATGTAAAAGGACCACGATCCCCAAAAGAATAACAACCTGCGTAGTAAGCTCCCAGCTATGTCGAGCCTCACTTCGCACTATCACTAGCCTTCCTTTGATCTAAGGAAAACAATTAAACAAGGAACGGGGTGAGATAAATCTCAGTAAGGTATTAAATGCAACTACATGACATGTTATCATGCAATTCAAGTAGATACTCAAGTATTCATGTATCAAGTATCATCAAGTAACAAGTATATGAGAGGCTAAGCCAACTCATCAAGTAGCACATAAGGCTAAGCTAGCACATTATAAAGGATATTGTTTCCTTCCTTATTCCTCCCAAGAATACCATTGTTGTCGTAGCTTGTATTACTTTGACAATCACGATCAATATCAAGAAACTGCTTATACAGTATATATAAGAAGACCTGGTAACCAGTGTCATTCCCAAGATCAAGATTCACGAGGTGTTCACGAGTTTAGCATTCACTTTTAACAGGCGTATTGCTCTAACAAAGGAAGCTATGCCCTTACTATGGCCTGTAGTAAGGGGTCAAGCGCATATACATAGATCCCCGATTATCACTTTGGCCCCAGCCTCATGATAAGCATGAACCTATATACCACCGAACAAGCAAGGACCAGCTGGACTCACACAAGAATGCACAAGTAGGTATTTACTTGAACTACGAGAGTAGAACTAATCCAAAAGTAGTGGACTAGATCACTAAGAAACATGCTTCAAGTAATCAAGAAGTCACATTATTATCAAGTTGCTATATGCAATGTTTGCACATACACATCAAGAACATTTCTCATACACGTTAGTGCTTGTTCATAGCACTTTCTAGTTCATTACCATACACATGTATTGGTGTCAAGTCATGTACAAGATTTTATTATCTTATATTCAAGTCTTAATCCAATTCTTTGGATGTTCAAGTCATGTACAAGATTTTATTGTCTTATACTTCAAGTTATAATTCAAATCTTTGGACATTCAAGCATGTATAAGAGTTATACATTTTACTCTTACAAGTTATTGATCCTATTCTTAGGATGTTCAAGCACAAGACATTGTTCTAATGTCCCTAAGGTACACAAACATTGGTATCAAGACAAGCATAACACATTAGTGCTTGTTCATAGCACTTTCAAAACATAAAGAAGAGTTGTTACTCTTATACTTAAGTTCTCATTTTAATTCAATGAGTATTCATGTTTAAGACCAAGTTCTGATGCCCTTAAGGTGTCACAACACTTGCTAGGACATCTTATACTAAGGTTATATAACTTAACTAGGGTTAAGTCTAGCTTAATCAAACTTTAAAAAAGCATTTTAATTTTCAGGGTAACCGGGCGGGCGCTCACCTTGAACCGGGCGGCCGCTCACTAACAGGTGAATCCTTTGAAAAACTTTCCAGAAAGATGTGCGGTCGCCCAAGGAATTTTGTGCGGTCGCACACTAGGGCGAGCGGGCGCTCAAAACCTAACCAAGCGGGCGCTTGGTACTATTTCCAGCTAAAACACATTTCATTCCCATGTTGAATAATTCGCCGTCCCAAATGTAGGAGTATACTTTTACCTATCAAATAACATTCCCAGTAGTATACAAACATACTCAAACTATTACTTTCAAGTTTCTTTCATTATTTACAAAGTAGGTTTATACTCCCCTTATCCCAAAATTACAAGTATCACAAAAATCTCCCCAAACAAGAAATTGACAAGCACAAGTATCAGGAATAACATATATGCATGTTATTACAAGCAAGGGGGAGCTAATAACTTACCTAGTCCGAAATCAAAGTTACCCAAACAAAATTCTGTTCGGCCGGAAATGCTCAATTCAACGCCACGAATATTTATACGGGATCAGAATCAAGAACAGAGGGATAATTAAACTCGAGGAGTCGAAAATAGGGTAAACCCTAAACCTAACTTTCAAGAACCAGAGAAAAAACGAGAAGAAATGTTTTTGAATTGCTTTCTCTGCAAATCAACAAGATATACTTGCAACTTTCAAATAATGACACTTAGGCCCCCCAAGTTTCACTTTTAACAAAAAGACCCCTAAAGTCATATTTTCACAAATGACCCAAAAGTCAAAACTAGACATTTAACCACCTTAATATTCTAAAGCAGTTAAGAATTTAACCCAAGTAAAATTAGCACATAATATACAAGTTTAAAAATTTAACAAGCAAGTCAAATATTTAACAAGAATAAGGATGGGTGTTACATTAATACTATACAAAGTATAGATTTTTAAACCATCCACCAAGACACCCACTTTACATTCCTACAATTCAATGATAATTCTCCCTCTCTCGAGCAACATAATGTGATATTGGAAAAGGCATTGTGGCATGTGAAGGCAAGTAAATACTCTCTTTGTCTTTTTAAAGATTCAACTAAAGCACTGCTATGTATTAATGTTTGTATGACTTGCTGATGGTGATTTTCCGATGTATGAGAAATAACTTTTCCCTCAATCACCCGTAAGGGAAACACACATTTTTTATTAACTTTATGCATGATATGGCGATAAACTAATTGTGTAAGTCAATTCTGTTATTAGTTTAATACGTGAAAATGAAAAACTACGGGGTAAATAAAAAATTGATAGTGTGCTATTATTCTGAAGAATCTAAAGAAAGAAGATAAACGATTTTGCTAAAAAAAGAATAGATGACATATTAATCATTGTTCCAACTAGCTAATACAAACTATTACATTTTTACCTTTATAGTTTTACAAGAGTTTCTTAACTTCTTACCTAGGTTAGGATGGGGAGGTGTGCTTCCTTTGCTTCCAAGGGAAGTCTTTTTTCTTTGTTTGAAGTTGTTGTGTAGAGTTGGATTGAAAGTGTTTGGTTTGCTTAAGTTTAGTAGCTTAGATTTGAGAGTGTTTAGATAGTGTTTGAGGGTTGTTTGGAGTGTTTAGATGGTGGTTTTATGGTGGTGTAGTGGTGGTTGAGTGGTGGAGATGCGGTGGGGTGATGAATGTGGATGAAGACTTGGAGAGAGTTCTTGGAATGGAATGTTTGGTATAATGTGAACCCCCATTTCTTGGATCAAGAATGGAGTATATGAGGGAGTTAGAGGATTGTTTTTGTGACCAAAATACCCTTTGGTTGGGGTACCTAGGCCTAGTGACCGGATAGCGTAATGGGGGTTGAGAGGAATCACCATTATTTCCTTGGAACAAAAAGAGGAAAACATAGCGCAAAGCTAATCTGCAACAGAGGGAAGTGGCTGTACGGCTCATCCACAGCTGTATGGCAGTGATGGTGCCGTACGGTTGCTGTGGTGGAAATGGACCATTTCTTGATTGCCATGTATCGTTTTATCAATGACCCATCCAAATGACTAACCTCTTATGCCTTCCAGCCATGTGGCCACGTATGGGAGGCCATGCAAGTGTTTATGAATTCTTTTCGGCTCCGTTTATTTATTCCGTAATGGCCAGTAATTGGTCCGGTGTGCGCGTAACGGTGTCCCGATCTTCCACGCTCCCAAAATGAAAGTTGCTCCTCATAATTTTCTGGTCACAATGATGTATCTATAATTGTTAACAAGTAAGGAAATAATATTATATGATTTTAAATGCAAAGGATGTCCGGTAAAAGGCGTTTTAAGGGTTGCGGGACCCGCCGTGGGGTCCCGACGCTCGATTTTCGGAGGATACGTCTATTTACTCGGTTTTGAGTCCTAATCACAAATCTGGACTCGGTTTTTGCATCCGATGCACCGATAAGGCGGTCGGTAGTCCTAAACCTCCCCATTTAGGGTTTTAGGTCAATTCTTAGGTTTAGACATGTTCGGGGTTTGGTTTAAGGGGTGCGAGATCGGGGTGTCTACACTAACCTACACATGAGTGCCCTTTTCAACACTATTTTATACGACCACATGCTAGTTCGAGATCCAGGTTTCTCTTGATTCTGACCTTTTCATGAACCTCAATCTCTATCGATTGATACTTACCTATTGTCCTATTGTCCGATTAATGCTCAAACCAAATTACTAATTCATTCAAGTGTCAAATTGTTAATTTAATCTTGGTAACTAAACCATCTAAGACGAGTAATTAAGATGAAGGACAATGATAGACTTATAAAAGAAGTTTACAAAATGAAGGATACAAGATGTGGTGACGATATTTCATTGGCCACATCGATAGTGGACCCGATACGCTCCAATTAAAAATACCAACACAGTTATGACACTGAACGGTATAAACCGAATTGTTCCCTGGAACGGGTTGAGCTTAGCCCACCACGATAAGGCACAAGGAAGAATCCATACTAAGGTCCGCAGTTCAAGGCATGGGCTAAGCCCATCTGATCAAGACCTCAATATCTTCACATGGCCGCCGCCAAAAGACGAGGACCAAATGACATACGGAACTCGGTCTTGTCTAAAGCCGAGCACGTTCTATCACCATTTACCACACTCCTCGGCATATCTTATGCCAAAGACGAGGAGTCGTGCTCCACCAAGGCTACGTTCAGTAACTTGGTTAAACAGTCCTAAGCCATGCCAAACCCTTATCCAACAAGGAATACGCATGCAGTTGTATATCTCAAATTAAACAGATTTATCTCTTACTCAAGAGATCTAATCCAATACGAAAATTAAGGAATGACAATCTAACTGGGATTCTAATCTCCAAGAAGACAGCCCTATTCTACAAACGACACCAAAGCTTTCTCACCAAGCAAGGACACCCTCCACATGCGCCTATAAATACAGGCCATAATTCATGCGTAATGGGTAACGTATCTCTTGACTCCATACTCTAGTCATTTGATTTTTCTCCATATACAATATTCTTACTCTCACGTCGGAGGGCCTTCGCCGGAGAAGCCCCGGCTTAGTTTACGTTTATTCATTTTATTTTAGGTTATTTAGGAGCTTGCTGGGATTAACCGAACTGCTAGATTTGGGCTGATCCAAATGTTTTTGGTATCATCAGACACCTCATTTTATAAACCACATTTTGTAGCTATCGTTTATAATTTTATTATTTTCTTAAAAGATAAATAATCGAGAAACAAAAGATAATGTGGATAGAATAATACTAGAGGCACAAAAAAGTCACAAAAACTTGCTCACAAAATACTAGGTGTAGTAATTTTATTGGTGTTTTTAATTAGAGTGTGACAGATCCATTATCGACGCAACCAATAAAATATCGCCGCTTCATTTTATAAGCAAAATTTTGTGACTTTATTTTGTACCCCTAGCATTACTCGCGTGGATAATTTAGATGGTAGAGAAGATGGCCCCCAAGTGACTAGTCTTATGTTCACGGATTTCAAAGTTATTCGAAAGAGGGGTCAACTATGTTCGGTGTCTGTCTACTAACACCTCCCTCGTATTCGCTGAGAACTAGAAAAACACTTCTCTACGTAAGAGAGAGAGAGAGAGAGACGGAGTCCTGTTTTGGCCTCTGCTTTTCAAAAAGCCAAGAAAAACATTTCCCTTCCGACTTTCCCCTTTCTTACCACAATTTCAATTGAAAACAAATTTTCTAGATTCGGCCCGATTTTTGATTTTCTATTTCCATATTTTTTTCGATCGTCTGCTTCATTGGCTACCTTTCTACGCTCTTATGAGGTTCGACCCGTCCCCCTTTACCTCGATTTTATCTATTTATTTCTTTGATTGAGCTGACTAGGGTTGTTAATTCCTGTTTTTGCTTTGCTTTACGATTGTTCGAGTTTATTTGAGTTAGGGTTGTTTTACAGTAACTCGCATTATGATAAATTTAACTTGCTGAGTTTTTTTTTTTTTTTTTTGAAAATAAATTAATTGGTCGGCTTGGATTCTGATTGGTTGAAATCATTTGAATGTACTAAATTGGAACTTGCTGTGAGATTCTCCCTGTTGATTGCTTACGGATTTTGAAGTGTAATTTATTTTGAGCTTTCCAAACTCAGTTAATCTCTAGATTTGATGAAATTAGTTATTGCTCTGAGATGCTTTTCTTAATTTCTTACATATCTTTTTCAAGTTAATTGAACTATTTATATAGGGCTGTTTGACATTATTCTACATTAAGTTTTGAGGTTTTGAAACTCGTTTACTTGCACTACAACTACCTGGAATATAATTTTGATCCATCTCATTTTACCTCCTCCTTTTTTGTTTGTGGATTGCATTCAACACAGTTATTGTTTAAACTGGAAGAAGATATGACAAGGATAGGTCTTGATTTTGGCCGCCATACTTTGCAAAGAGAGGCAGTTTCACCTGTCTCCTCGGATGTTATATTTGCTTCAAGTCGGTTCCCCAATTACAAGATTGGTTCTAATAATCAGATTGTTGAGGTTAAGGACGATCCCAAGTCAGCGACTATGAAGGAAGTAGTTGCGCGGGAGACTGCATTGTTGCTTGATCAGCAAAAACGCCTTTCTGTTCGTGATCTTGCGAGTAAATTTGAAAAGGGTCTGGCAGCTGCTGCCAAGTTGTCCGACGAGGTTTTTCTTTACAATTCGCTAAATTTCTGTATGGCTTCATTTTATCTAAGTATTTAGGTCCCTACAATGGTTTGGGGTTTTGCATTTCATTGAGGGGATGTTTTCATATCAATGTTGTTCTAGGCTCTGTCTAAAAGACTTTGATGCTGTTACTTTCTGTTCAAAGCTTACACTCCCTCCCTTTCGATCCAAAACTTCTTCCTCATAAGCCTGCAGATCTTATCCTGTTCTAATTTGAGCCAGTTGCGTACTTTACATACTTTTGTTTGTATGGTTACAGTCTCTAAAATATTGGGCTTCTCAAGTGGGATTTCTTGATTTTAGGCCAGACTCAGAGAAGCAGCATCATTAGAGAAACACGTTCTTCTAAAGAAGCTCAGAGATGCACTTGAATCTCTTAGAGGTCGCGTGGTGGGTAAACACAAGGATGATGTGGAGGAGGCCATTGCTATGGTAAGATTGCGTCATTGCTTCACTATTTATTTAATTTTAAGTGAACCTTTCTTATTGTTTGCAATGTTATGCCTCATATGATGTCAGTTGTATCACTGATGCATCTATTCCTTATAGCTATGCCAAATTTATTTTTCAAGCTCAAGAACACTGAAGTTGAAGAAGTATAATATGCTGTCTATAGCATTGCGAGTTAACTTTTTGTGATTTTTTACCCTGCAAACTGTTGTCCGTGTATGTGGTTTTCCAGAGGTGAACGTTTCACCTAAATATGTTCTATACTACTCAAAAAAAAAACAAAGAGGAAAAGATAATAGAATGTACTGAAGAAAGAGAAAATGGATGCATTGATTTTAGCAGAAGGAATGAAACAAGCACAATCTGAAAGAAAGTCAGATATCCCCAAAGTGCCTTATGGTCTTACACCTTTGCCCTTCTCCCTATAGTTTACCATGTACATGCAAAGAATTAGCTTTCTCCCCAATTATAAATATAATCATATTTAGTGGAGATATTTGAAAACTAGTTATGAACCTGACACTGTTCGCGGCCCAATAATTGGTGCCATATAATTGTGCACGCCTAATTGAATGTAACACTGTTACAAGGCCCAACGCTCATCATGCATGTTTGATGCAACTGATTTCATGACTTCTTAAAGTTTGAGAGATAGGTGTAAATACCCTATAATACTCTAGCTTTGATTTCTTAGATATATTGCTTTCATACATGTCTTAATTAGTACTCCCTCCGTTTCGAAATAATTGTCGCTTTAGCCTCTTTCACACATATTAAGAAATGTAATAAATGTATGTTAAAAAGACTCAACTACCCTTAAAATAATCCAATTTCCTAGATGATTAAATGCTTATACAAGAGATACTTTACAATCATTAATAAGGGTAAAATTGGCACAAATGAGCAAAGATGCCTTGATAATTGTAAAGCGAAATATTTTGGAACAATTTTTTACTCCTAAAACGACAATTATTTTGAAACGGAGGGAGTAGGAATCTTTGCACTTAGATAAATTATTTCCAACTAATAATTTCTTGCATACTCATCCTTAGAACATTCATATAATTTTTTCCTTGAATGGTTAAAACTATGAGATGCCATAAGGCAGGCTACTCTTGTTATTGATGTTTCGTCATTTATTCTTCAAGTGTCTTAATGATTGAGTGCGAATATTGTAGGTTGAAGCTTTAGCAGTTCAGTTGACACAGAGGGAAGGAGAGCTAATTCAGGAGAAGGCAGAAGTGAAAAAGCTTGCCAGTTTTCTAAAGCAGGTAAAGTGAAGATCCAAATATCTCCATGTTGCTACCTTATGTACTTCTATAACTTAAGCTATTGTTTTTGGTACCGAGCTCACCCCCTTAGAAGGCTAAAAATTCGCACTAAAATAGGATGGAAAAAAGAGCAAACTTTTAAAGCAGATTTATTGAGGATACTTGAGATGTGAATTTTGTTCACATCTAGTAAGAAATGTAGTATTATTTAGAAAGGGTAAAGGCTCTGCCTTTTGGATTATTCCGAAGCTCTAATCTAATTCATTGCTGCTTATCTCCTTCCCAGCTCTCAACGATAACACAAACACGTTCGCATATGACAAATTATACTCTCTCTGTACCTAAACGATTGTCCAAATTTCATTTTAAGGGAAATCAGAAAATCTTTATGTTTCATACAATTTAGTGGCAAAGATTCATATATAATCACGTAATCCTCTTTCCAAACATTTAGTTTTGCATGTATAAAGAGACTAGAAAAAAACATTTGGTAAAAAAAGGTCTAGGGACGAAGTTTTTTTTCTTTCAAAAAAGTCATTCATTTTGGGACAAACAACTCTTCAAAATGGACATTTATTTAGGGACAAAAGGAGTAATCTAAAAAGATATGCGTCCTCAAACTTGCATACTTCACTTTTAAGAACTTTTTGGATATTCTAGAAAGCTTGATACTTTTTCTTGTGCTTGCTTGTTCGTTTTTATGTCTTATCTTGTTTGGTCCGAGAAACTAAGCTTGTATAGATGTACCATCAAGACGTAAGGTCACTCAACTTATGGCTGATTCCTTACGCATTGCTTAATAATTTGTACTCTTTGTTTTGGTCTCCTTTGCTCATGTATAAGTACCACACTTTGCATCCTTTCTTCTGTCGTTTCATTGTCCAGGCTTAAATGAAAATGTGAACCTAGGAAAGCATATAAACTCTTCAAGATGATGCAAGTGATAAACTTTTATTTTGATTGAAGTTTTAAACTAGTAGTTCATTCATCATGCAAAGATGATTATTCTTCTTTTGCCTATTCTCTGTACAGCAAAACAATAGTCACAACTCACAAGTAAGATAAAGCATTGAAATTTAGGAAGGGATGGGTCAAGGGTTTGATCTTAGTTATGTCTTTTTGAATTCTCTCCAGTTACTTAGCTTGGTTAATTGTTTGCCTCTTTGCCTACTGCATAAGCAACTTGATCGATAGTTTATTAAGTATTACTTTCTATACTCTTGGTCCTTTTTGCAAATTTGTACTCTCTCTTTCTCCCCCTCTCAATTTTTTTTTTTTTTTTTTTATCATCATCTTCTTCTTCTTTTTATTGTTTCTCAAAATTTAGTAATCCCATCCAGGCTTCAGAAGATGCAAAAAGACTTGTTGATGAAGAAAGAGCAAAAGCTCGGGCTGAAATAGAAAATGCTAGAGCTGCAGTTCAGAGAGTGGAAGAGGCTCTCCATGAGCAGGAAAAAATGTCTGGTGCTACAGGGAAACAGGTTTACGTTATTTCTGTGATCCGTTCATTTGGTTCAAATTGTATCTTGCCTATTGATGTGGTTCTCACTCTTCCATAGTCCTAATTATTACTTATAGAAAATTAGTCTTGATATCGTTATCTCATTTAACTTTTAGTCCTATATTTTCTATAGCATTTATTTACTATTGTTAATCAAACGTCAATATTTTTTCGTTAAGCTTAATCAGAGCTTACTGCCTGTGCTGTATTCCAACTCTCTATTTAATCAATATGCTTGGTCTTTTTTTTCATACTACATGAGCATACCAACCATGTGATGTTTGGTACCAGGTCTTGTGATAAATACATCCAAAATAATCCATAACCTTTCTGGTTTTAAAACAGACATCTTTATTGGTTTAAAAAGTTCCCATGTTTCTCTGTCTACTTGCTAACACTTTTGCCAGCTTCTGCTTTTTACTCTCTTGCTCAACATATTCTTGGAAAGCTAGAATCCAGAGTCCCTGGTCATGGTGGTTCATCCAGCGACCTAAATAACCTGTCCATGTAACTACCCTTACCACTGCTTAAAACTATCTTAATCCTCAAATTTACTAATGGACATGGACCATTGCTGTCAGTTGCTTCCAAACACTCACTTCATGTTACACATTGCAACAATCAGAAAGAGACATGCCCAGCCAAAAATTGGAGTAAAAAATCGGTTGGGAGACTATGGTCATGCTTTACCTCCCGAGAAGGGAGTAAGTGTGATTTCAGTGGTACCATCCAACATAACCCAGTTCCTTTTTTGGTCAAATTAAATGTCGCATTTCACTCCTCTATGGACTTCATGGCCTTGTTTATTTTACAGAACTAGCAGAAGTGACTAAATAGGGGAAAATAGTCACAACTATGAACATAAATGGCTGAGCATCAGTCACCAGTTAGATTGGTGACTTGACTTGGTTAATTTGTTAGAGTTTGTTGGCATTATTGCCAGTATAAGTACCAGTTTTGAATTCTAAATAATTCTGATCAGGCAATGAGATCCTTTCTGTTAGAATGATTTTGGTTTCTTCTTATAATACAAAAGGTTGTATATCCTTTCTTTTACTATAGTCTGAACCTGCTGTTGGCATTCTTATTTTTTTTTTCCAGATCTACCATCAATTTAAATTTTAATTTGCTGTATACCTACGTGTTATTTCATAGCTCTGGGATTGCAACTTTAATTTTTCCTCTAAATACGTAGGATGTTGAAGAATTGATGAAGGAGGTTCAAGAGGCTAGGCGGATCAAAATGTTGCATCAGCCTAGCAAGGTATTCATACTGCTTCCCAGAAAGCAAAATGCTGAAAAGGATGCTAATTCTTGTATTCTTACTTGTTTTATGTCAGTTGCTTTCTTTCCTCTTCTTGTTTATCAATTATCCTTCATCTTTATCTTCCACAAACATGAAATTTAATAGGAAAAATTACCAACCAATGCAACGTACAGATACCTTTTTTTTTTTTTTAAGCAACACAACTATATATACCAAATGAAAATACCGTAGTTATTTTACATGCAGAGTTATGGCTTGATACAAACCAATCTCTCTAAAAGTTACAACCCCATTACAGTCCTTGATTAAAGTCGGATATAAATACATCGGAGGATTATGAAAACGATCATCTAAATCTTCCATATCTGCCGCATTTTTAGCCAAAAAGTCAGCAACTGCATTTCCTTCCCGATAACCAAAAAGAGCACCAAACTTGGTCAAAAGCTTCCATTAGATACCTACAGTCAAGAAGCAAATTGTGCGCACCCGCCGGTGGAATATAGCCTCTGCATAAAACATTAAAAGTGACCAGTGAATCTGTCTCAATATGAATTTTATCAATTTGTAACAAACGAGCATAGAACAACCCCATTCGAAAAGCCCAGATTTCAGCAATCATATTAGTTGTAAGACCGATTGATTTACTGAATCCAAAAATACACATGCCCTCTTTGTTTCGAATAATTCCGCCAATACCTGCACTCCCTGGATTGCCTTTGCAGCACCATCAATATTTAACTTAAAATTCGTATACTGAGATGGACACCATTTAATGGGTATGACTATTTTCCATGGTTTCAAAATTTTCGCAGGGGAAACAAACATTCTGATCAGCATTGAGTAGACTCAGTTTTTTGTCGAAAAGAGAGACTTTAATAAGCTCAGCTTGGAACAAACATTTATTACGAAATTGCCAAATCAACCAATATGCATGAATGTCTGAAAACAAAGCGTCCCAAAGATGAAGGTTATAATTCGGATGACGCAAAATATGAGTAAAAAGATTTGGAGATAGTAAAGGAGGAATGTGACCAAACCAACGAATTTCTGCAAACCTGATACACTCATTAACGAGATGCCATAAAGAATCATTACCTTGATTGCAAAGCTGACAGATAGGTGAAGGAATGATTCGTTTTCTTGCAAGAACTGAAGACGTTGGTAGCGCGTCCTGACTACTTTGCCAAATAAACATCTTTAACCGATATCTACTAGGCAGTTTCCATAACCATTTCCAGGGAATAAAAGCCCGAGGAACAATCTTTTCTTGCGTTTTCATTAGCCATATATAAGTACTTTTTATTGAGAAAAAATTATTCCGCGAGGGTCCCCAAAGAAAACCATCCTGAATGTTAGAAATAAGAATAGGATAAGCTTGAACCTCCCTAATGATGCTAGAAGGCAGGAAATGACGTAACTTATCTAATTGCCAACCTAAACCTTCTCGGTAACGAGAAACGGGATGATGCAACCAATTAACGTACAAATACCTTGTTTACAATTTATGCAATGAACTTCTAGCAAAAAATAAAATATAATTATGCAATGAACTTCTATCACAAAATAAATAAATTTATGCAATGAACTACAAGTTTACCACATAACATAAAATGAAACTCCACTGTAATACAAACCTCATTGTCAGGGAGCTGCCCTCTGTATTAGTTTTATTTTTAGTTCCTTGAGTTATTTTAATTGCTCATGCTACATATTTATCTTTCATTAAAATGCGTTGTTTTGTTAGAGTAACCATCGAATTTTCAGGTTATGGACATGGAACACGAGCTTCAAGCATTAAGGATTCAGTTAGCAGAGAAGTCAAAGCGTTCTATTGAGCTCCAGAAAGAGGTGGTTGAAATTTTATTGCCTTAATACCTGTTTTCCTTACTAATAAGCTTGTGGGTTGTTTTATTTTACCTCCATCTCTATATAGTAGCTCGCTTTCCATTTTGATTTGCTCAAAAATATCATTTCTGGAAAGACTACAATTTTGGTGCAAATTCAAGAAGGTACAAGCAAGTAAAATCTTTGATACTCAGACTCGTCATTTAACGCGGACACAGGGTATAAAACTGAATCAGTTGTGTAGTTGTAGATAAGGCTGTTACAAGAAACGAGTTGGCTCGAGCTCGGCTCGTGAGAGCTCAAACTCGAGTGAGCTTGAGTGTAACTCGACTTGAGATCGAACCGGTTGTCAAGCTCGTTTTGTTATTGAGTCGACCTTGTTCGACTCGTTTGGCTCGTTAAGATAGTAAAAAGCTCGAGTTGTATTTTTCGATCAACTCAAGCTCGACTCGATAAGCTTGTTAAAATTTGAATTTTTATTTACGATCGGCTCGAACTCAACTCGATAAGCTCAAACTCGACTCGATAAGTTCGAACTCGACTCGATAAGTTCGAACTCGACTTGGTAAGCTCGTTAAGAACACATTTTGTTTAAAGGAAAAAGTCTAAGCTCGAGCTCGGCTTGTTAACTCAGTTCAATATCGACTCGAGTTGCTCGCCAACAACTTGAGAACAACTCGAAACGATTGAATTGATCTCGGATGAACAAGTGGGCTCGAGCTCGATAAAAGCTCGAACTCGATCAATTATAAACGAGCTCGAGCTTGACACCTCAAAGCTCGACTCGGCTCGTTTACAGCCATAGTTGTAGATGGTAGCCCGAGTCCGATTGATGATGACCGCTGAAAATTGAAGATTGTATGATAAAAAGGGGCCTCGCTGATAGGCGGTTGTGAACTTAATCGAAGTAAGTGTAACTGGAGAGGAGACTGGATGGGATGTCAATGGGCGAGCGCAGAGGAGAGAGAGAGAAGTGCAAAAGAGAGAAAGAAGAGGCATGGTAGGGGAGGAGAGGTGAGAGAGTAAAAGAGCATATGTAAAGGACAGGAGAAGCCTTATTAGGGGAGTAGAATCCGGAAGGTTGTATTTTGGGGTGACAGGGTAATGGAAGATTGTGTTTTGAAGTTGAAATTTTGAAAAGGATAACATCAGTGGGATACAACTCATGCATAGCTTCCCATATTTTAAACTCAGTTTATATGAGGGTAGACGGATTCTTGTATAAATTGTATTATTAATATTTTATCAATAATCTGCTTTACATCAAGGAAATAAATTACGCCTTTCATCTTAAGACAATAATTTATTTTTAATTCGTCTCAATTAATCGTATTTTGAAGTAATTGCAGCTGGCAGTTAGTCCTTGTCAGCAACTTGAATTGAAATGTGTTTAATATTAATCAGCATACAAAAAGAGCAAGACAATCAACATTACCATCTCTAACAAAAAATCAGGTAGATGCTAACTGAATGACTGATTGTATGGCTGCCAAATTCAGTGGCCTAGATAGGAAATGTAAAGTTTGTAGACCTGATTGGAATTTTTCCATGTTGATTAACATGTTAGTGTGCAAGAAAGTGAGAAGGTAGCTACATTCATTTGGACTAATCATTTTTTGCCCTTCTTGTTTCAGTTGGCGATGACTAAGAGAGGGGATGAAAGTGAACCCTACTTGTATGAGCTAGAGGGCACCGAGGCTTTGGGTTCTTGTTTGCGGATCCAACCCTGTTCGGATAGAGCTCCAGAACTTTCTGAATGTTCAATTCAGTGGTATCGTGTAACATCTGAAGGTGGAAAGAGGGAGCTTATTTCAGGTATATTGGCATCAATACGCTGTTGTTTCTTTTTATTGATATCATTCATGGAATCTTTGCTATTATAAAACTAAAATTTCACCATTACTAATATGGAGGCATTAAATGACTAAATGTTTTTCCAAGTGAATCAGTTTGCTTCTTCTTATAATAGTCAAATGAATTTCCTCTACTAATTTGCATTTGTCACGTAGTGCGAAGTATTCTGACTTGGCATTGTTAGAGCATTGTATGATTGTATCTATGATATTGTTGCTTAAAAATATTCTAAAAAACAAGTGAAATGAAGAGTCACACTCAGTGGTGGACTTAGGGAAAATGTAAGTGGGTGCACAAATTAGAGCACAATACTTCAAATAAAATTTCTATCTAAAAATGTGCATAACAAAGTTTGAACCTGGTCGTATTTCTTGCTAAAAACACAACGCCGTGCACGGGAATCAAGGAGAAGTATATAATATTAAGGTGTATGAGTATATATAGTGGGGTAAGAATTATAAGTGGGGTAGGGAATAATACGTGAGTTAGGCCTCGTTTGCTTTTTCAATTCAGCACTTAATTGGGTCTGAATGTCTGACCGATTCAGACATGAAAGCATTCAGGCTGTTTGGTTTTCTTTTTAATTCAGATCTAAACACATCTGAAATGCCTCTTATTAGTCAGACCTAAAATCAAGTCTGATTTGCCTCTGAAGCAAATTTGGACAAAACTATCCCTAGCATATTTCATCAATTCCAACACTACCCATCTCATTTCTTCTCCCCTCAACAACGGTCCTGTCTCTTGCCCTCTCTCCCTTTTTTCCTTCATAGATCCTTACCTCTCTAAGGCCACTACCATTCTCCATTCTCCATTCTCATCCTCACAATCTTCAGCCATTTCTTTCCCTTTTCTATTTTCTCTCCGATCGTTCTTTCTCAACTCCGCCATCTGTCCTCCATCTTTCATTTCTCTCTCACGCCTTCATCATCTGTCTCCCTCGCCATCTAAACTCTTTCCACCTCAATTTGATGCTTCCATGGCCCCCGTAGCCATCGATGTTTCTATAACAGAACTGGGGTTTTCCATAAATATAGGAAGTTTGGGTTTGGGTTTTGGTAGAAATTGGGCTTTGGATTGTCTAATTTGTTTTTTCCTAATTTGTTGACGGTGGTGTGACACTGTGAATGCACATTAGGTGTTTGAGAAATTGTCAAGCTCAAATTGTTAAGCTATATTGAGCATTTGGTGCTTTTATAATTTTGTACAAAAAAAAAAAAGGCTTTTATAATTTTGTTTGTGTTTATTGATTTTTCGTTGTTGGATTATTAATTCTTCTGTCTCAAAATGATTGTTCAATTATTTAACAAAAAATAATAAATCAAGAGTGAATCATGAAAAATTAGACATTTATTTTCGGACGAATGGAGTAATATATATCTATTTTTATAAAAAGGTTAAAATGGTAATCTGACACAGTTCAGAAAATGAATTCAGATGAAAAATCAAACAACTTGAATAGTTCAGTGACCAGTCTTCAGACGCTGCCTCTTATTAATTCAGCCAAATTCAGACGTGAAATCAGATTTCAGGACTTAACACTTAAAAAAAACAAACGCCACCTTAGTTGATGCGAGTATGACAAGTGAGTCCCATTGATTAAAAAACATTATAAAGTTTCCATTTTGGGCTTTTGCAATTTCAAGTGGGACACCTAAAATGGTAAATTTTGCAATTTGAAATGGGACGGAGAGAGTAATTTATTATTCCATCTGCTCCCAATAATTAATAATTAATTGCATTGTATAATGACATGCTTCCAAGAATGTAATTTATCGTGCCTGCATTAAATGGCATCAACTCCTTTTTTTGGGAAGAATAAAAATAGTAACTGCAGATTATTACTCCCTCCGTTCCAAATTATCTGTCACTTTTGAAAAGAAATCTTGTGCCAAATTATCTGTCACTTTAGGGAGTATTTCACAGTTTTGGACAAAATTACCCTCTCATTAAATACCTACTCTTAGGTTCTCTCTCCCACATTCAATTAAGGAGCTACTCATAATTAGGGTGAGCAGTAAAACATTTAAGAGGAAAGATAAAGGGCAATAAGGGAAATTTTAAGGATATTTATTACTTTCTTTGGTTTGTGTAATTTGGCCAAAAGTGACACATAATTTGGAATGGAGGGAGTATTATTTAATTAGTGAGTCATTTTAGTATGTAATATTTAATGAGCTAGTGAATTAATTTGATATCACTGATCACTTATATAATGATAACAAAATTAAGAGTTCTTTTGGGTAAGGGTAGACATTTTGAGGGGGCTGCTGTTCAATTTCCAGGGAATAAACTCAGTAATACAAAAGGATTAATAGGTAATGTTACAGTCGTGTTGCCACGCCCCAATCTGGCCTTACATAGGCTGCGCCAATGTGTAGGTAGTTCATCTGTCAGACACATCAGTATGTAGGAGGGATATATCTGTACAAAAACATTGTTTAAATCTGAGACAACTGCATACTTCAAGAAAGCAATTGAGATACCTCAGAACATCGAAGTTTTCTTGGGCCGTGATTAAATATAAGTGTATACGAGAATGGTGAGAGGGAATGTCCTAAGATAGTTGTATTATGGAAGGTCACCTAAATGCTATTTGCTTAGTGGGTTGTAACTAGGGGTGACAAAATGGGTGTTTCGGTCACCCAATGGGTGTTAACCATTGAAAATATAATGCTTTAGACTATTGTACATGATACTATGTACAATAGTTTAAAACATGATAAGATCTTAATGCGTATGCCCATTGGTAAGATACCACCCTTAGTTGCACCAGCATTTATTTAGTCCCTCTTTTGCTGGTAAAATGTTTTGCAATGTGAAGTGCTCTCTTGTTTTTGCCTCTCCTTTTTCTTAATTTGATGTATTCCTCCGCCATCTTTGTCGTAATCCTTTCTTCCTGAATATATTCTCTTTCAGTCTCTAATTATACATATATATATATATATATATGTATGTATATGTATGTATTTATGTATATATATATATATATATATATATATATATATATATATATGCATGTATCTTGATTCGTGTTTTTGTCATATATCATCTCTCTCTCGGTTAAAATAGTTTTTTTTTTTTCCTTTTCCCTTTTTGACAGGGGCTATCAAGTCCAGTTATGCTCCTGAGCCCTATGATGTCGGCCGAATCTTGGAAGCTGATGTTACTTTGCACGGCGAGAGAATAACATTAACGACCTCTGGTCCCATAGATCCAGGTTTGGTGCATAAACCGGATCTTATCTTTTTAATTCTGAAATCAAAGTACCAGATAGGGAACACCCAGAAGACCAAGGGTTTTGAAAATAAGTAACATAAAACCAGACATCCACTTAAGAAGTTTTGGGGTTGTGACTAACATCAAGCTTTTCACTGAAAGTTAATCGCTAAAATAATACTCGCTCTGTCCCACAATGATCTTCACATTTGACTATTCAAACTTTTTAAGAATATGAACACTTGCCCACTAGCCATGTTATGTTTATGCACTTTTAAGCCTAAATTGTAGAAATGAGAAGAACTTTTTGGGACAATGAGAAATGGCATTGAGAAGATCATTTTGGGACTGACGGAGTAATTGACATCTTGTAGGACTCTAACCCTCTGTGGTTGTTTTGGCTTAAATTATAACACTTATGGTGTTACTAAAAGTGAGATCAAGAGTAAATAGGTGGTTGTGATGTTGAACGGCGGTCATAGTTTGTGGTTGTGACGATAAATAGCAGGCATCCGAGCAGTTTAGGAGGTGATTTCTGGTGTTTGTTGTGGAGACTATTATGAAGGTTTTTCTGATAAATATAGGTTGCTATTGGTTGTGAGGACTGTGGCGGTTCCAGGGGCTGGGTGGGCATAGGTTTTTCTGATAAATGTAGAGATATGTTTTAGATGTGGTGGTGATGAAGCCAAGTTAGCTTTAGAAAGATGAAGACTACTTCTGTTACTTCAGAAAGAGTTTCTATAAAAGAGAAAGTTAGATAAGGGATTTTAACTAGCTCAATCCTCAAATTATCTTTGAAATCACCGCGTAGTTCAGAGGTTCTGATATATCTTGGGTTTCAGAATTTTCACCGGAAATGACATTTACTGTTATGTACTCCAAAAAACTCTCAAATGCCCCTTTCTTTCAAGTTGTTCCATTCTGAAATGTGACTGTTCACTCTGATAGTTAATCAAATTTGAGTGTACTCTTTTGTTGAGATCGAATTAACTAACCATCACAATTATATTGAACAGCTGCAGGATTGGGAAATTATGTCGAAGCATTGGTGCGCAGGCATGACACTGAATTCATTGTAAGTCAATAATATTTTTATGTGATTGACATTATAACTTTGTTATGCCGTAGGGTTATATTATCACACCGTATTAGTAGGTAATGTTCATTTAACGTTAACGTTATCTTCTAAGTATGTTTTGTTCTATCACCCTCGACTCTAGACCTGTTGCACAGTTCGAACAGTTTGGTTAGGCTTAGGTTGAGATGAATTTATAGGTTTAGTGTTGGTTGGAGCCGTAAAATTTCATCTAGTCACTTGTGCCAGATACTCTGATAAACTCATCAATCCATGCAAGTAGAATACTCTTACTCTTACCCTTACCCATGGCAGTCACTAGTTGTGCAGAGATTTTATTAGACTGTTGCCCAGCACTTTATGGGACGGAATGTTAGGCTACTGTGAAAGATCACATTAACATTAGTGCAGCTGAAATGCGAATGCTAAAATTGTTGTGGTAAAACTAGAAAATAAAATAAAAATCACAATGAACAAATTCATGAGATAGAAAAGTCGATTCAATAGGAGATAAAAGCACTTAAGATGTCTGAAACATACTACCTAGACAGCTCAGTCCAACCACTAGGAGCGTGAATCTATCAGCCTCAACAAGAGTAGGAATAGAAAAAAGACCAAAACTAACATGAATTACAATAATGAAGAAAGATATGAAGTATTGTGGTGTGTGTGATGACCTTGCTATCAAAATAATCGATAGGTTGAAGCCCGTCTTACCCCGTTAAATTAATTGGGTCGTGATGGATGACTTAGCTCAGTTCATTTACTTTATTGGGGTCATATTGATTGTTTGGTTGTGCAAGTTTATGGGTCACAAGTCAAACTTGCCAAGCCTGCTTAACCTGTTGCTATCAATGTTACAGTTTTAGTTTTTGTCTAAATTTTCTGTATATCTTGTTCCAATTGAGCATATGGTGGATTTTTTTTTTTATCAAAAAGTTATCAGAACTTGTCAAAACTGAAGGTCCTATTTCTTCATCAGCTAAAATGGTCTTCCCTAAAAAATGTCCATATTTATTTTTTCTTTCTTGTGTTAATTGCAGGTTGTAATTGTCCAGATGAATGAGATGGATCATCCATCTGAATCCATCCACGTATTACATGTGGGGAAGATGAGGATGAAGCTTTGTAAAGGGAAGACAACAGTGGCTAAAGAATACTATTCCAGTTCTATGCAGGTATTGTGCCTATTCTTCACCATTCCCTTGTTGGTGCATGTAACTTAACTGGGACTGAGAACAGTTTGAATGGGGTATGAGGCCTAAGAAGAGTTCCCGGAGGTTGTTTGGAGAAAGATCAAGTTGGTATATAAGAAGTTCTTGGCCCGTCGTTAACCATATAATCTAGTCCCGTAGTTCCTTATCCTTCAAATTTAGTGATACTTCCCCCTCTAAAGATAGTTTTTTTGTTTAGCTAACTTTAATTGAACTTTGACTAATAATTTTAATGGTAATTCATTTATCCAAATGAAATTTTAAAACTGGTTATGGATACAACATTAAAAGTACAACCAATGACAATTTTTAGATTTTCATTAGGATTAATAAACTAACATAAAAACATGGGCTAATTGCAATTTGTTAACCTGTGTTTGTATCACTTTTGCAATTTGGTTCCCGTGTTTGTAAATGTTGCAAACCAATTTCAATGTTTGTCATTTTGTTGCAAACTAACAAAATTGTTAGTTTTTTAATGAAAAAACAGTCATGTGCATATCACATGACCTTTTAAGGGTATAATTGTCATTTCTCAAGTGTATGTGTTAATGGATGGAAGGGTTGAAGGGAATTGCACCTTTTAGAAGGAGAAAAGCGAGGGATTTGGTATTTATTGTGTGCGAGTTATTTCCACCATTAATGGAGGAATGGTGAGGTTGTTGTCGTTTAATGAAGAAGGTGACGTCGGACCAACACTCATTTACACATAACACACACGTGCCTTGCACCCCTTCGCTCGCAAAGACAATTATACCCTTAAAAAAGTCATGTGATATGCACATGACTGTTTTCCCGTAAAAAATGTTTAGTTTTTATATCAATTTGCAACAAAATGACAAACACATGAATCGGGTTGCAACATTTACAAACATGGGTACCAAATTGCAAAAGTGATACAAACACTGAAACACATGTAACCAAATTGCAATTGGCCCTAAAAACATTGGTTAAAGTTCAATCGAAGTTATCTAAAAAAAAAGTGGGACCATCTTTACGGGGTGGAGGGAGTATTATGGCTAACACTGTCTTGTAATTGAAATAATGCTCATTAAATTTTGTCATCTAGATAACGGTAACAAATGTAGGGACGGACCATCAGTGACACTATTTTCTTAACTTGCAGCTGTGTGGAGTGAGAGGTGGTGGGAATGCTGCAGCTCAAGCGTCATTTTGGCAGGCAAAGGCAGGGCTTTCCTTTGTACTTGCATTTGAATCAGAAAGAGAAAGAAATGCAGCCATTATGCTCGCTCGGAGGTTTGCATTTGACTGTAACGTAAGTCTTGGATTCCCGCTTCCTACTGTATATAATGAGATTTTTAAGTATTTTTTCCTACCAAAAATATTGAAGTGTGAATGCTGGCTGATGATTGCAGATAATGCTTGCGGGTCCTGATGATAGGTCATCAGCTCAAGCACCTTAACTTGCTAAAATCAAAATCAACCGTCTGGCCTTGTTGAGATATGTAATTATAGTGGCTTTCTCGTGTATTATGATGAGTTTCCTAACACAAAAATGTGTTGTTTGCTAAATTTAATGTGGATTTGTGTTCCACTTTTTAATGTCAATTTTCGTGTTTACTAAGCATACACACATTTATTGTTTTTAAAATGATCTAATTGTAACATCTTCTTGTAATGTAATAGTCAGTCAGTGTCTGAAGGATTTGCATGTAATGCACATTTGGATGAATAGGAGTGGGGAGTGGGGTTTTAGAGTGACTCAAGGTCGGAGATTTGTATGCGCGACAGCCTTCGAAACGAAATGGTGAAAGCGCGCAGCAAACAGCAAAAGAATTAATTTTGCCAGCCCTCATAAGAATTTTAATGATTCAATTAAACGTAGAAAATACATGTAATTTAATGACCCTATTACTACTACTACACAGAGAAATCACATGATCATATTAACAGAGTAACTTAACACACCAATTTTCAGATGAGAGATGATCATAGTGACCAAACCATCATCTCCAGATAAGATGATGATCTTCACTTCATGATGTTGGCACCAGCCAAAAGACTTCGTGCGGGAGGAAAAAGAGCAATCGAACCTTTCTCTGGATTTGCATATTTACGGTAAACTGCCTTGAGCTTACTTTCTGCAGCAGCCGCATGATAACCAACCAAGAGCCTACCACAATCTCTGCATCAAAGACATTTTGTTGATTATAACAGGGGTATTTTTTGGAATAAAAAAAAAACTATATCCCAACACCAACCTTAGCTTATCCTCAGTGTAGCCAGTGTGGTACTTAAGAGCTTCTGTCCATATAGGTTTCTTCATTAATGTGCAACGCGCAGCATAAACAGCAGATGCAGCAACCAACGAGGGGCAGTACGATATGGCAATAGGGTATTGCATCATACCAAGTTCAGCTAGGAAAAATACCATATTCTCCATCTACACTCAACACAAAAACAAACCCAAATCAGAATCAGAATTTACTCATAACTTCAATTTTCATCCAGTAAAAAAAACATTATTTCAAGGGGGGGGGGGGGGGGGGGGTTGTTCTTGAAGAAGAGAATAAATGAATGAATTACCTCTGAATCTGAGGGGATTGAGGCCTTTATGTAGCGAATGAGGAACACATATGTAGTTGGAACCGTTAAATACCATTCCAGCTTACTCAGAATTGCTTTCTCCATACGCAGTACTTGTTCTCTCACATAAGCATTGTCTGATATTGCTATGAAATCACTGACCTGCAAAACCAACATCCCACATGTATATTATGAACAACATTTCAGACATTTGGTAACATTCAGCTAAACTCAAACAACTCATTTTCATTTTGTTTTTTTACCTCGGGAGCCCATATTTCTTCGTATTTTGAAGCAATGAGCATTGAGCTGATGCCAACCAACTGAAGTTCCCTCCTTGAAACACTCTTCATTGACAGGTAACGGTCAACGATATTGATTGTGAGGTAGAGGGTTTCAGGCATTAGTTTAAACTTCCTGTGAACTTCTATCAACCAGTCTACAAGGATGGCTCTCATTTTTGAATTAATGTCAGGCTGTGAATCCATGTAGTCGTGAATTCGACTCTCATTCTGCAACGGTAAAATATAAGCAATCTTCAGTCCACATGCTAGAGAAAGAGATGAAAGAAAGGACATAAATATACTCCCTCCATCCCAAAATGATCTTCACATTTGACTATTCAAACTTTTTAAAGATATGAACACGTGCTTCACTAGCCAAGTTCACCTTTAAGACTAAATTATAGAAATGGGAATAACTATTTGGGACAATGAAAAATGGCAAATGGGAAGATCACTTTGGGACGGATGGAGTATGCACACACACACACACACACACACACATATATATGAAGTACGATACATACTTCAGTGAGCTTGTAGAACTTATACATATCCTCAACATATTCCACAACAGCCAATTCATTATCAATATCGGATTCATCAATGTTCACTGCTGGATCCTTGGGTTTGTAGGCAAGTCCGGAAGCAGCCTGAGGAAAGATATTAAGTAGATAAGAAATTTTAGCAAAATAAAACTCAAATTTCAGAACTTTGACTATATATCAAATAAGTTAGGTGGTAGTAGTAGTAAGAAAATACCTTGCTTCGAGCAGAAAGTATCGAGGTAAGAGACTTTCCCCCTATCTTCTTTGAGGACCCATGCCTCAATTTTCTTGAACTAATGGGGTTCTCATCCTTAGGATTAGCTTGTTTCTGAACTTTCTGCTTCTCTAATTCCTTCTTCTGCACTGCTGCCTTTTCCCCTTGTTTGTTAGCCAGTATTTGTGCACAGAAACTCCTGAAAGGCGTGAAAGAAAATCTCATGAGTTTCAAACATTAAAACTAATAGCATGAGACTCAAAAGGGGAGCGGGGGTGTGGGGTGGGGTGGGGTTGGGGCTGTGAATGAAACCTAGTGGTGGCAGGGCGAGTAAGCTGATTTTGTGGCTTTCCTACTTCAACAGCCGGACCACCAACAAGGTTGCCAATATCTCCGAGAACCCTCCGATTTCTTCCACCAGGCAGTCCATTATTCTGTTTTCCTTCTTCCCCTATATTGAAACCAAAATTAATTCACAAGAATCACCACCAAAGACAAACACCCACTATCCCTAATAATCAAGAAATTGAAGTGAAAAGTCAATACATATCCAAATTGAACAGAATTGTTTCTTGGAAACCCAAAATTGATCATCAGTAAATAGATCAAGCAAAAAGGAATAAACGTAGGAAACCTTTAAACCCACAACCAAAATGCTCACACCAAAACAATAATATATGCGGAAAAGAACACCATCTTCAACATTTACATACAGAGAAAATAAAACATAATCCCACAGAATTTGTTAAACAAAAACCATTATGCTACGATTGATCAAGAACACGCATGACAGTTGATTGAAAAGAAACACAATAGAACACGCAGACCCCAAAAATTAACAACAACCGAGAAAAGAAACGGTTATTGAACTCTGAAAATCTGCTACTAGATGATGAAACAGGCCAATGTTTAATTTAATCCCCACCAAATACATACAATACAACCCAAACTACAGTGATTACTTAGAAGAACGATACCAGCACAAAAATATGTTAATAAGAACCAAAACAAACCCCCAACAGAATAAAAATTTCCAAGCACCCATTGTTGACAAACAGCTAAAGAAACACAAGGAACGCGTATGTAAGAACATGGATTAATATAACATATAAATACTTAATAATATAATGATCAATATTATGATATATGGTATAAAGTATAGAACTCAACATAATGTGTAGAATTCCATAGTATAAGGCTACCATTAAATGATGGGCATAATGGTAAACTCTTATACATGAATAGGTGTAGTCCCTAAGTGAGGTGCCTATTCCCTTACTATATAAAGGCCATTCCATCAGCCATAGAAGGGACCGAAATTTTGATTATTTTTCTCATTTATAAACTCTTCATAAAGATAAAAGAAGACAAGAGAATAAGGCACAATCACTTAGAAGATCTACTCCTCTCTTCTTTAAAGACTATCTTCTTACTTCATCAAGAACAAGACTAAGAACAATCATGGAATCACAAGGTACACGCTTCCGTCTTCTTCTTCTTCTTCTCATTCTTAATCTAGTTGTGAGTCGGTTCATGGTTTGATGGATCTTTTTGTTCCAACAGCGTAAACCCCAAACTACAGCAACAGAGAAGAAAAGTAAATACTTTAACTCAGAAACGGCGTAATATAAACCCCACTATAAAAACCCCCACAAGAAATCTGAATCTCAGTGACCAATTTAGGGCAATCTTTAACACCCACCAAAAATTTCTACAAGACAATCCAAATCTCAGTGATAAAGTAGAAGAACAGGACCAACAAACAAACATTACTTCAATATAAACCCCACTACAAAACCCCCCCCCACAAAAAATACAAAATTCAAAGCACCCATATCGACAAATCACAAAGAAACCTCAAATCAACAACAAGATAGAAGAAATTAAACATTTTGAACACAGAAAACGGTAAAATAGGTGAGAAATTACATCTACATTTAACTGATTATACAGAAGAACATACCCAACAAAATACAAAAACCCTACAACAAAGAATCAAAAATCCCAAGAACCGAAAAATTGAAAAAAAAAAATTCAAATACCTTGCTGGTACCGTGTAGCAGGAACAGCTTTAGAGGCCATTATAGAGTCTTCTTCTTCTTCTTGATCCTGAATTTGACCAAAGACTCCGCCAATACTGGAAAGCAGTGATGAAAAGAAGGATTGGAGACGGCTATTATTCGCCCCTCCAAACTCTGCGTTTTCGGACGCCACCCTCAAATCTTTTTCAATTTACTAATCTCTGATACTCCCCTTTCTCTATCTGCAATTTTGGTTCTTCGAAATTTTTGATAAAAAATTACAGAGTGATATATGAGTGAGGGAAGAAAGGGGGGTTTTTATTGATTAAATCCCTTTTCTTTCGCTTTTACAATGTTACGACGTCGTTGTACGTCGTCCTAACGGTCATTTTTTTTTTTTTTTGAGGACATTAGATCCATTTATTTATACAGTATTGAACGGCTGAGATTTCATAATTTTTCGTACTGTTGTAGCTGTTTAGTGGATTATGGAACCTTAAAAAAAGTTACCGGTTAAACTTTTCATTTCATTTTCCCTTTTTTTTTTTTTAGCATTTATTTTTGTGTGTGGTTCCCCACTTCGTTTGAGCAATTGAGTTTTTTTTTTTTTTTTTTTAAGTATGAGCAATTGAGTTGTTAGATAAATTTTGATTTTGATGTTCGATTTTTTAGTAAAGTCACATTTTATGTTCAAGAAATTTTAGTGGCAAAATTGTATATTTATCCATCACTTACACTTTTAAGTTGATGGTTTTTACAAAATACTAGTGTTACTCTCGTGCGATGCACTGGGCCTAACACATTATTTATCCAAAAAAATTGTAACAACTAAATATTAAATCATAAAGTAGAATTTGGTGAGAAACAATAAATATATATATACATAATAAGCGCTAATGTATCGAAACATTGTGGAACACCCCTTTAAATATGACATAGTCAGTGGAAGAAGTATTGACAATTAATCATTTTTTTTTATTTGGAAGATTTATCATGTTTTCTTCAAATCAGTTAATTTGATATATTTTTTCGCATGAATCTTTTATAACTCAATTAAGTTAGACACTCCTCGCGTAAAAGAATATTGAGTGAGTAAGTTATTGAAATAAAATAAAATAAAATAAAATAAAATAAAATCTTATTTTGTTATACATAAATCCAAAATACTCCCTTTGTCCAGAAATATGGTTCACTTTTGACTTTTGATGGTCAATGCAAGGGAACTTTGACTAAATATAAATGCCAATCTAACCATCCTTGTGAAATTTTAAAGCTTGTTATTGATTAATTAATCACCAAGTGATTTATCAATGACAAATTTTAAAATTTCATTGAGATGATTAGATTGACAATAATCTTTGGTCAAAGTTTACATGTGTTGACCGTCAAAAATCCAAAGTGGACTATCTTTCTGGGACAGAGGGAGTAGTATTTTTCAAAAAAGACACCGCCTGAAAACTCATTGAAATTTACGTATACTCTCACTTCAATTTCTGTAGAAAAAAACTTGTATAAGAACACCATGACCCGTCTCATAGTAGAGACGGATCATTTTTACCCATGACCCGGATCCATGACCCACATGCCCAATTTTTTTTTATTTTTTTTTAAAAAAAATTGTTTTTTTTTTCTTTCGGTTTGTCAAAAGTAATAATTACTATAACTAAATGTAACAAACATGATTATTATAATTTTTTTTGGAGAAAGGAAAACATGAATAACTAAAGTTGCAATTGCCATAACATGATTTCATTAAACATGAAACACTTCTTGTGAATACCTTTCAAAATCATTCACATACTCCATGTGTAATATTAACTGAACGACTTTTAATACGCCATCCATATATTTAACTTATCGTTCTTGAAACCGAAAATCAAATGAAAGTACTCCTTCCGTCCCATTTGAAGCTTCACTTATTACCCAAATGGATGTCCCGTTGATTGCTTCACATTTCCTAAAATGGTTATAAATTTAAGCCCCACTTGTCATCCCCACTCACTTTTTCCTCTCACATACATAAATTGTGGTCTCCACTTGTCATACCCACAAACTTTTTCCCCTCACACATTTAAACTATGGGTCCCACTTGTCATACACATTCACTTCTTCCCTCTCACAACCCATTTCCCACTCACCACTTTTCTTAATTCTTGTGCACTCTCAAAATGGTGAAGCTTCTACCGGGACGGAGGGAGTATATAATATTTGTTTCGTAATTGATTTTAGGATTTAGTGTAACGACCCGAGTCCGCGGACCCGACCCGCCACATAGGTACCATACACTAGCCCACCAAGCATCTCCTCAATTGGGTCAACCACAGCCCATCACAGGCCTCCAAAAGTCCAATGGATGATTTGATGCTTAGTAGGAGTGTATGGGCCTTCTATATAGCACACTCAATTCCCACATATTTCCGATGTGTGATGGGGGATATCACAATCTCCCCCACTCAAACCCTTGCCGTCCCTGGCAAGGTCAATCAATACCAAGATCGTACCCCCGGGCTAGCTCGCAAGCTTTAAGGCCGGGGTTCCGCTCTGATACCAACTGTTACACCCGGAAATTTTAGAGTATTATAACACCTTTAAATAATATAAATCCGTCCCCAAAATAAAAGAATAACGGTCATAACTACAATTCAAATCTCCACGGCTAGCATATCTAACCATAATCCAAAATAAATAACGGAAGCGTAACAATTTGTCTTTCACTACTAACGGCTAGTAGCCATAAAAACTCGTTCATGGCATTTATTACAATCTCAATAAAAGTCTACTTAAAATATGAAAATCACTACTTTCATTATTCGGGTCCGGCTCAAAGATGTCTCCACTGAAAGCCTTGCTTTCCTACTTATAACCTGAAGAAATAGAATTAGAGAAAAGGTGAGCGAACAATGCTCAGTAAGGTCTTACGCCGCCCCTTCGGTTTCTAAGAAGGGGTGACCTCAAAGAGTGTATCAATAAACAATTTTCGATGAAACAGACAAATTTATAAATCCCAACAATAATTTTCTTCTCAAAATAAAGAAAGGAAATCATGGTACAATTCAATATTCGATAATGCGTACAATCAATTATGATCACTTAATATTCTTCTCATCAAGTCAATATTCAAAAGTAACCCAAAGGGGTACAATAGTCGATGTATCAATGTTTCGGTATATCCGGATAACCTATATAACCACAATTTCAGTGGTGTCGATATCGATGGTTAATGCCACATAGGCATGTCATGAACTAACCCTCATGACCGGGTATTAATAGTATATCAACATTAACCCACAAATAATGGGTGTCATTAAGTGATCATTCTTTTATCAATGAGGTCTTTAATTGACTAATAATTCAATGTCAATTTAAAGTCAGATTTAATTTAACTGACGGAAATGCTTAGAGTGAATTCCAATCAAAAGGTACCGGCTATAACGGTAAAACAATAGTTACTCTAGGAACGGAGGGTCAATAAATAACGATAAACAATAGGACTAAGAGACGTAAATCACTTACCTTAGTTGCGAGCTTTGATTAATTCTCGATGTACGAAGCAACGGACCTTTACTTGAGCTTCCCAAAATCTAACAAAGATGTATTTCGTATTATTTATAAAATAAATAGTAAAATCTGATTTTTAATTTTTTTTCTTTCTAAAACTATGGATTAATCACAGATTCTGAAAATATGAAAACATGTACTTGAGAGAGAAGGCAGATAACATAACTATGGGAGAAAGGTTGGACGCTACAGAAGAGCGGTTGGAACAAGCGTTAAGTAAGATTCAATCTCTCCAACAGCAGCTAGAAGTGGCTAAAAACAGGATCCAAGAGTTGGAAAATCGGGAAGTAGACATTGAAGAGGACGTACAATCGGAGTGAATGTGATTAGGTTGGGTTGGTTAAATAAATAAATAAATAAAAAAAGAGGATGCAGACTACTAGATTAATTTATATTGTTTAGGTACTTTTTTCCAGTTATCTTAAGTACTTAGTGGTTTAAGCCAGTACCTTATGGATTTTAGTTAAGGAATAATAATTGATGTACTCCCTCCTTTAAAGTTAATAAAAGGAAAATTTTGATTATCTATGTCATCAATTATGTGAATATGTATAATTGTGTAGTTATGTATCTTTGTCCCATACCCAGTATATTGACATGATTGATACCCATTGAACACTATCGAGACCAAATCGAAAGTTATATCGACACCGAAATTGAAATTGAAATTGAAATCGAACAAGTCGAATGTACTTGAAACCATTGATTATGAGACAAGTATAAGGTAGACTAATTATATTACCTTGCTTAGTAATTACAAACTTGTGATCATTGACTTTTGGTAATAGGCAATGGAAGGAGGAAGAGGTAGAGGCCGAGGAGGTCGAGGGGGCCGAAGCGGTAGTGTCCAAGACTCTGAGTCTATAGGAGAGGGAGGCCAGAACCACGGCCAGCAGAATAGTAATGGCAACAACCAGGGCCAGCCGGACCCGATGCTTACTGCCCTGATTCAGACGTTAACTTAGGCAGTTGTGGTGATAGGTCAGACAAATCAGACATTAGCTCAGGCAGTGACAGCAAGCCCTAATCAAGCCAACGCAGCACCACCACCTCCACCACCTCCACCTGTTAGAGATCCACTGGCGCTATTCCAGAAGTGCAACCCAGAGTATTTCTCTGGTGCACCAGGCGAGAAGCCTGAAGAATGGATAAAGGGCATTGAAAGAATTTTTCGCACTTTGGAGTGTACTAGCGAGCAGAAGGTAACTTTTGCTACTTTTGTGTTAAAAGGGGAAGCCATGGTTTAGTGGGAGACAGTAATCCAGGCAGGAGTGGCTCGTGGGGTTACCAATTATACTTGGGAGATGTTTTTGGAAGCTTTTAATGACAAGTTCTACCCCCCCGATTGTGAAGAATATGAAGATATCGGAGTTTATGAATCTAACTCAAGGATCCCTGACTGTGGAAAAATATTTGGCAAAGTTTCTATAGTTATCTCGTTTTGCCCTGAGGTTCTTTGATGATGAAGAATAGAAGGCTAGGAAATTTGAGGCTGGGTTGAATTCGAAGTTGAAATACAGATTGGTACCACCAGAGCTCCCAACTCTAGCTCAAGTGGCAAATAAGACTCGAGTGGTTGAGCTGGATGCGAAAGAATATCAACATTCTAGAGATAATAAGAAGCGGGGAGCTGAACGTGAAATGGGGAAGGAAAGCGTTCAGACTAGTAGGAATGGGAGTGATGGTGGAAACTATAAGAAGCGGACTACTGAAGAAAATCGCCCTAGGGGAGGCCCTCCAGCTACCAATAATCACTATCAGAACAGGAACTATCAGGGAGGTCAAAATTAGAATAAGGGCCAGAACCAGGACGTGCCTACTCCAATCTGTCGTACTTGTGGGAGGAAGCATAAGACTGAAGAGTGTTACTGGAACACAGCCTCTTGCTTTAATTGTGGTAAACATGGACATAAGATAAAGGACTGCCCAGAACCAGTGAAGACCGCACCGAAAGGAAATGAGGATAAAGACAAAGACAAGTCGAATGGAAAGGGAAGGGTGTTCACTATGACAGCTAGGGATGCTCGGGCTTCTAATGATGTGGTGGCAGGTACCATTCAATTATGTAATCGAAATGTTTATGCTTTGATAGACTCAGGTGCTACTCATTCTGTGATTTCTTCCCGATTGGTCAGTCATTTGAAATTGAAACCGGAAAACCTAGAGATAGGCCTAGTAATTGATACACCCACCAATGAGGCTATTCAAATAAATTCGGTCTATAGATCTTGTACATTGAAAGTGGGGGAGAGGAAATTGTCTATCAACTTCATTGAGTTAGACCTCCGGGATTTCGATGTCATTTTAGGTATGGATTGGTTAGTTGCGTATCATGCAAAGATAGATTGTTTTAAGAAAGAGGTGGTATTTTGTATTCCTGGTGAACCAGAATTCTATTTTAAGGGGAAAAGTCCTGAGCGGAAGTTAGGGTTGATATCTTTCTTAAAGGCTCGAAGATGATGAAGAAGGGTTGTGAAGGGTTTTTAGCTTCTATTATTGACACTAGAAAGGAAGGCGTTAAAATCAAAATGGTCCCAATCGTAAACGAGTTCGTAGATGTTTTCCATGAGGACTTACCGGGATTACCGCCTGAACGAGAAGTTGAGTTTTCTATTGACCTGGTCCCTGGTACGTGTCCTATCTCTAAGGCACCCTACAGAATGGCACCCGCGGAGCTTAAGGAGTTGAAAGAATAGTTGCAAGAGTTATTAGAGAAAGGCTTGATCAGACCTAGTGTCTTACCTTGGGGTGCTCCCGTGTTGTTCGTGAAGAAAAAGGATGGATCTATGAGGTTGTGCATCGATTATAGAGAGTTGAATAAGGTGACGGTGAAGAATAAGTATCCTTTACCAAGGATTGACGATTTGTTCGACCAGTTGCAGGGAGTGTGTTACTTTTCTAAGATTGATCTTCGTTCTGGGTATCACCAGTTGAGGGTGAGGAAGGAGAATGTCTCTAAGACAGCATTTAGGACCCGGTATGGTCATTATGAGTTCTTAGTGATGCCTTTTGGGTTGACGAATGCTCCTGCAGTGTTTATGGAACTAATGAATAAGGTGTTCCAAAATTTTTTAGATTGATGTGTTATTGTGTTTATTGATGACATCCTGGTTTACTCTAAAACGAAGGAAGAACATGAGGAACATTTGAGGATAGTACTGCAGATTTTGAGGGAACAAAAGTTATATGCTAAGTTGAGAAGTGCGAATTTTGGCTTGAAGAAGTAGATTTTCTGGGTCATGTAGTGTCCAAGGAAGGTATATCGGTGGACCCATCGAAAATTGAAGCAGTGGTAAATTGGGAAAGACCAACCACAATGACTGAGGTTCGGAGTTTCTTGGGGTTAGCCGGTTATTATAGGCGTTTTGTTGAAGGATTTTCCAAGATATCATTGCCATTTACAAAATTGATGCAAAAGGATGTTAAGTTTGAATGGACAGAGGAATGCGAGGCAAATTTTCAAGAGTTGAAGAAGCGATTAGTGTCTGCGCCGATTCTTACTCTGCCATCGGAGGCGGAGGGTTTTGTGATTTATAGTGATGCTTCATTGAAGGGGTTAGGTTGTGTTCTAATGCAGAATGAGAAGGTGATCGCTTATGCATCTCGTCAGTTGAAGAGCTATGAGAGAAACTACCCAACTCATGATTTGGAATTGGCGGCAATAATTTTCGCTTTGAAGATTTGGAGACAATATTTGTATGGTGTACATTGTGAAATTTATACAGACCATAAAAGCCTCAAGTACATATTCACTCAGAAGGAGCTGAACATGCGACAGAGAAGGTGGTTGGAATTATTGAAGGATTATGATTGTGACATCTTGTATCATCCAGGAAAAGCCAATAAAGTGGTTGATGCTTTAAGCCGTAAGGATAGAGGAAGCTTAGCAGCCATTTCAGCAACCAAAGGAGAGTTGATGGAGGGAGCCGATCATGTAAGCTTAGAAGTCAAGATTGACAGTGAGAGGGGTCGTTTAGCCCATTTGAGCGCGCAACCAGCATTGTTAGAAAGAATTAAGGCGGCTTAAGTAATTGACCCGGAGTTAGTGGAGATCCTAGATAAACTGAAGGGTGGCGAGTCATCTGAATTTAAAGTTGGGAATGACAATATGTTGAGATATCGGTCAAGGATCTGTGTTCCAGATGATGAGAGCATTAAACGAGAAATCCTTGAAGAAGCTCATTGTTCTCGATTCGCAGTGCACCCTGGTAGCACGAAGATGTACCAAAATGTGAAGGATATGTATTAGTGGATCAACATGAAGAGAGATATAGCAGACTTTGTGGCTAAGTGTTTGGTGTGCCAACAGATAAAGTGCGAACATCAGAGGCCGGGTGGTTTATTACAGTCGTTACCGATTCCTGAATGGAAGTGGGAACACATTGCCATGGATTTTGTGGTGGGACTACCAACGACCCTAAAGGGTCATAATGCAATTTGGGTGATCGTTGATAGGTTGACCAAGTCGGCTCACTTCTTAGCTTTCAAAATTACTGATTCCATGGAAAAGTTAGCCAAAATGTACGTTGATGAGATAGTGAGACTTCATGGAGTGCCAGTATCGATTGTGTCGGATAGAGATGCTAGATTCACATCAAAATTTTGGGGAAGTTTACAGAGAGCATTGGGGACTCATTTGAACATGAGTACTGCATTTCACCCTCAAACAGATGGCCAGTCAGAGCGGACTATTCAAACAAAGAGCATTAGGGCGTGCTCATTGGATTGGCAAGGCTCTTGGGACGAACATCTAACCTTAGTGGAATTCGCGTATAATAACAGTTTTCACTCTAGTATTGGCATGGCACCGTATGAAGCCTTGTATGGTAGGAAATGTCATTCGCCGACTTGTTGGGACGAAGTGGGCGAGACAAAGTTATTGGGACCCGAATCGGTTCAAGTGACTACTGAAAAGATTCAATTGATAAAGAAGAGATTATTGACAGCACAAAGTAGACAGAAATCATATGCAGACAAACATCGTCGTGAACTTAAGTTTGATGTGGGAGACCATGTATTCTTAAAGATATCCCCTACGAAGGGTGTTATGAGATTCGGAATCAGAGGAAATCTTAGTCTGAGGTATGTCGGACCCTTTGAAATTCTTGATCGAGTGGGAGAGGTGGCTTATAGACTGGCATTGCCGCCGGCTCTGTCGGGAGTCCACAATGTTTTTCATTTGTCCATGTTACGAAAGTATGTCCCTGACCCAAGCCACGTCATTGAATTTGAACGGTTACGTTTTCGAGTGGATTTGAGTTATGATGAGGAACCGATTCGGATTGTGGATAAGAAGGACCAAGTATTAAGAAAGCGCATCATCCCATACGTGAAGGTTCAGTGGAGTAACCATACTGTTCGAGAAGCTACAAGGGAGCTTGAAAGTTAGATGTGGGAGAAATACCCTAAACTGTTCATCGAATGAGGTACGCCAAGTTTAGAGGACTAAACTTATTTTAAGGGGGTGAGAGTGTAATATACGGGATTTTTTTCTATTAATTATATTAAATAAATAAATTAATTAATTGGCCATTATTTTAATAGTGGACTGGGCTTAATTGGTTTGTGCTCAATTTTTGGGCATAGTAGAATAATATAAAGTTGGGCTGATTTGGGCTTACTTAATTAAACATTTTTTGGCCATTTTTAAGTCACTCACTCAATGATATCAGAAGGAAAAAAAAATAAAAAGAAAAGAAAAGAACCCAGATGGATGGTTTTGGGCAGTAACGACAAGACAAAGAAATAATAGGGTTCGTTTTGTCGTCGCTTGCGGTAACGGAAAGGATAGGAAGGGGGTACTGTCTCACCGTCGTTAAAGTTGGAGGTGAGGAGTCGATTAGGAGTAGTATAAAAGGGCGAGAGATGTTGATTTAGGGATTTTACAAACAAGATGAAAATAATGGAATTCATATTGAATTGATCAGAGAAGGGGAAGAGAAATCCAACAGTGTTAGTGTCGGCGATCGATAGCTAGTGCGTGACCAAGGTGAGTCAATTCTGCAATTTAGTATTTATAATTTCTTCTGATTTTGAGACAGTAATTAAGGGTTTTATTGTTCATCTTGGGGGTTTTAAGTTGGGATGATTAAGAAGAATTTCAGTGGTTGAGGAGTTGTTTAAGTAATACATGTTCAGAAAAGTTCTAGTTTTGCATAGAGAGTATGTAGTTAATTTGAGAGTATGTAACTTAATGGGAAAAAAAAATCAAAGAAAACCCAACTACTGTTTGGTGAGTGCTGTTCTTGACATTCAGAGAAGAAGGGTAATTTTCGTTGAGTATTTTGTCTAGGTAGCCCTGTTAGTACTTAATTCCAGTCAAGTCTAGATGTGTTTGTAAAATGGCAAGTAATTTTAGAATCTTCTATTAATTATAGAGACTCCTAAGATTTTTTGAGAATCTGTGATTAGTCCATAGTTTTAGAAAGAAAAAAATTAAAAATCAGATTTTACTATTTATTTTATAAATAATACGAAATACATCTTTGTTAGATTTTGGGAAGCTCAAGTAAAGGTCTGTTGCTTCGTACATCGAGAATTAATCAAAGCTCGCAACTAAGGTAAGGGATTTACGTCTCTTAGTCCTATTGTTTATCGTTATTTATTGACCCTCCGTTCCTAGAGTAACTATTGTTTTACCGTTATGGCCGGTAACTTTTGATTGGAATTCACTCTAAGCGTTTCCGTTAGTTAAATTAAATCTGACTTTAAATTGACATTGAATTATTGGTCAATTAAAGAACCTCATTGATAAAAGAATGATCACTTAATGACACCCATTATTTGTGGGTTAATATTGATATACTATTGATACCCGGTCATGAGGGTTAGTTCATGACATGCCTATGTGGCATTAACCATCGATATCGACACCACTGAAATTGTGGTTATATAAGTTATCCGGATATACCGAAACATTGATACATCGACTATTGTACCCCTTTGGGTTACTTTTGAATATTGACTTGATGAGAAGAATATTAAGTGATCATAATTTATTTTACACATTATCGAATATTGAATTGTGCCATGATTTCCTATCTTTATTTTGAGAAGAAAATTATTGTTGGGATTTATAAATTTGTCTGTTTCATCGAAAATTATTTATTGATACACTCTTTGAGGTCACCCCTTCTTAGAAACCGAAGGGGCGCCGTAAGACCTAACTGAGCATTGTTCGCTCACCCTTTCTCTAATTCTATTTCTTCAGGTTATAAGTAGGAAAGCAAGGCTTTTAGTGGAGACATCTTTGAGGCGGACTCGAATAATGAAAGTAGTGATTTTCATATTTTAAGTAGACTTTTATTGAGATTGTAATAAATGCCATGAACGAGGTTTAATGGCTACTAGCCGTTAGTAGTGAAAGACAAATTGTTACGCTTCCGTTATTTATTTTGGATTATGGTTAGATATGCTAGCCGTGGAGATTTGAATTGTAGTTATGACCGTTATTCCTTTATTTTGGGGACGGATTTATATTATTTAAAGGTGTTAGAATACTCTGAAATTTCGGGGTGTAACATTTAGGTCATATGATTCAAAATTGAAAAGAACTATTTATGTGGAGGGTTTTCTCCATAAATATAATATCATTTTTGGAATAAAAAATTATGGTACTGTAGACACCCCGCCTTGGACCTCTCACCCCGATTACATACACAGTATTTTTATTTAACTTATTTTCGTTAATTTCTGTTACTTCGGTTAAGTTCCTAACTGATTCCGTTAGTTTTGGACTAAACTGCATAACATAGTTAACTTTTAGGGTCATTCTGTCATTCTGCCATTTTTACCCGCGGGCGCCTCCGGCACTGCCAGTGAGCCCCGCGCGCGTCCCGCCCCAAAAGCCGGACTCGCGCGCTTCCCACTTTGGCAGTAACGGATTGCACCATTTCCCCCCCCCCCCCTTTCTTATTTACAACATCTCTTCTTGATACAAAAAGACCTCTTTTTACCTCCACATTCATCCCCCTAGGCTTGTAACTCCCAATCCCATTATTCTAGCCTTTTCTTTAAAACAAAATATTTCTTTTTATTATTATTTGATTTTTCTCTTTATTATTTTATTTTCTTTATTTTCTTATTGGTTGAAAGACCATATTTGCCTCTCTTTTTCACCTATAAAAACCTCTTCTTTTTACCTTAGAAAGGGACCCAATTTGAGACTTGAACCTAAACTCTACACAAATTCTCTCAAACACATTTCTCTACAAAAACTCTACACAAATTGTTGCACAACAATTTTTCTACAAACAATTCCATCTCAAGTCAAAGTTCAAGTCTTCTTTCTCCTTCTAAAGGTACAACTTTTTTTCTTCTTCTTCTTATTTTACTTGTCTAGTCATTGTATGCAATCTCCATAAAAAGGAATACAACCAAAAGGCCACTTCACTATTGAAGTTTGGCCAATGTTATATTCCAACATTCTAAACTCTAGTTTAATTTACTATTCTTCTCTTAATGTAATCTTTAGCATTAATCAATAAAACAATTCTCTTTTATTTCCCTTTGCAATTTTCCCTTTCTTTTCATTGTGATTGTTAGCACTTTTATATTATTAAAATAAGGACATTTAGCATTAGAACACCAATAGTAGCAAGACCCGCGTAAGCGGGGCGGAGTGGGTGTTTAAGTACTTCCTACTCCGTCACCTAACCCCCGAACCCTTCTCTTCCCGAATCTTTGGTTTCGTAATATAAAATTGGCTATTTCTTTAGCTTTTTCTTATGTTCCCTTAATAACATAGGTGGTGACTCTACAATCTAAAATCAAATAGACATCCTAGGATCCCTCCACCGCTCTAGCCAAGTAGTGGGCTCTCCCGGGGTATCTATAGGTACTAAGTACACCAAAAATCCTCAACTCTAACAAAATCACCCCATCTCTTAAAAGTTACCTTACCATGTTTAAAACATTTCAAATTTTTAATTTTTCTCTAACAAATCACCTCATCTCTTAAAAAAGTATATGTATTGAAATAGTTAAAAATAAAGACAACTATTGCAAATATACTCCCTTCATCCTACTTGTAAAATATAACAAAATGAAATAAAACGTTTAGTTATGATCACAATAACTTTTCGCTTACCATTTTATACCCACTTTCTCTTTTCTCATACCACAATACCTAATTTTCAAAGAACTTTTTCTAATAAAATATTGATTTTCTTAATTCTTGAACTTTTTCTAATAAAATATTAATTTCTTAATTCTCGTGTAAAATTAGAAAAATGCTTTTTTGAAAGAGAAAGATAGTGTTACAATAAAATTCTTTTAGATTCAAAAAATATATTTTTCTCTTTAGTTTTTCATATTGTCTTGTACAACCATCCATCAACCTTTTAATTATCCTTTTCAAAATTTGATACTCCCTCCGTCTCAAAATAGATGTCGTTTTGTGAGTTAAATTTTGTCTCAAATTACTTGTCGTTTTACTATTTTCAAAGCTTTTTTTATTGTTTTATACCAATTATACCATTAATAATAATAATAATAGTGAACTATCTCTTACCTAACCATTTAATTGCCTAGGTAGTTGAATTACTTTAGGGGTATTTGATACTTTTTCTCATGCATTAATGAAATTTCTTAATATGTGTGAAACACTCCAAAACGACATCTAATTTGAGACGGAGGAAGTATTACTAAGAGATAGGCATGTATTCTCGCTTCCCTCAGTGTAAATACACGCATTCTTTCTCTGAGTGATTTTTTCTCCCAAAAGCTTAATTTAAAACTTGCACAAAAATCTATTATCTTATTTCATGAATATAAGAAGATGAAGTTTTGTTTGAGACGGTTTCACATGTGAAACGGATCTCGATGAGAGAGGAAATGAGCTTGGTCCGACCCGCCTATTGTGGGCAAACCATTTACTCTCTCAATGAGATCCGTCTCACGTGTGAGACCGTTTCACATGAGTTTTTGTCTAAGAAGATAATAGAACCCAGCCACATAAAACCTCACTCTCTCTCATCTCACTTCATATAAGAGTACCCCACACAAAATCCAACCATTTCTGATCTCATCACATTTAAACCTACCCCATATAAAATCCCACTATGTCTTTATCTCACCCCATTTCTTCTTTCTGGATCTGATATCTTTTGGAAAAAATCTCTCTTTTCTTCATCCTCTCCGCTACACCCCCCTTTCACCGCAAACAATGCGGCGGTGGCTGCCATACCCTTCTTACACTATCTTCTTCTTCTCCTTCTCCCTCACACTTTTGCTCCAATCTTCATCTCCGACGCTTACTATACTTAGAATTCATCGCCGCCACCTTGCGTCGCTGCTGCTGTAGCTTTGACTTCCCAGTTATCGCCCTCATCTTCAAAAGAAACCAAGGACAAAATGGTTTGAGCATTTGGTGAAATCCTGAGACGGTGATGACTATGTTGGAAGTGGTAAGGACTGTTGGTGGCGGGGCAGTGGGCAGTTGACGGTGGTCAGGGAAGAAGAAGAGTTAATTTGTGGTTTCCTTGATCTCAGATTTGCGGATATGGATAAATGTGGGATATCATAAAATGACTGAAACTGAAGTTTTAAATTAGTGGGTTGCTCGGTTTGGTTTTAATCTAAACAACCGTTTGCCTAGCCCCTTGTTTTGATTCAAAATTCAAAAATATAATTTTTTAAGCATGTATTTGTTGTCTTTCAAAAAAAAAAAAAAAAAAACATTTATTTGTTGGAACCCATGTGAGACAAGTGGCAACTATATACATATTTTGAGACAGCTGTAAATCTTTTTATAATTATTTTTAAATTCTGCTTAAGGTTATATACAAAAGTGCGCAACCTTTAACAAAAGTTTTGGTAACTTTGTTGGTTAGGTTGTTTCTATTCCTTGAGTTGTTTCTATTCCTTGACAACCGATATGTGGGTTCAATTCCCTCTAGCAACAAATAGTTCAAAATATTTTAACCTCTAATAAATGGGATTTTTTTTTTTAAATGCATCTTGTAATAATGTCAAAAAATAAAAATTAATTCTTGACCATCACTTTCACTGACATTAATATCTATTTTTTTTAATTGTTCATGACATACGCTCTCTTTTCAAGTAAACTACTACAATAAAAAGATAATGGTGGGTTAGAAATTAGCTTAGGATTAAACAAACTTTATGCTATATTGGATTTGTCGATTTATGAACTATTAGTTAAAATTTGCGACTAAGGTAAAAAAATTTGGCACACAGTGAATGTAATTCCTGGATCCGTCCCTGAAACCACTTACGCTTATTATTTAACACTCACAATAACACACTTATTATCACTCACATTATAATATTCAGAAATTTATGATGGCGATAAAGAAGACGACGACAACCATAGAAGGAGAGGTTTGAAGGCGGGTGCAAAAACTGATGACGCCGACCACCGTGAAAGAAGAGGGCGCAGGCGACATCACTGATGGTGGTGGGATGGCTCCGTGAGTTGGGCTCGAGTTGAACGGGAAAGTCAGCTTCAAGTTATTTTTGTCCTTTTCTTGTTGGTAGGATGTATGTCTAATTTTAATATTAATTATTTCTTTTAAGTAGATTTAATAATTGTGCGTTAATTTCTTCTTTTTTGGGGTTTTCTACCTTTTTTTTATATTTAAAAACTATTTTAAAAAACAACACTTATATATACAATTGTGATGTCAAATGTTAAACTTGTTAAAATGTGTCAGTATGTGCGTGACAAGTGCGGCGTGAATGTCAATAGGTGTTGTTATTGTCAGCAGTAATAAGTGATAATATGAGTGATAATAAGTGCTAAGTGCCAGCGTTGTTGTTAACAAGTGTTGCTATGAAGGTCTAACACTTGAATTTCATACTGAAACAACCGCTCTCCTAAACAAATTAAACTATGTAGTAATCTAATTAATTTAAACTGTGCGAATATTAATATTTTTTAAAGCGTCGGATAATAATTTTCATAAGATTTTGCGAAAATCAAAAGTTTAAAAGCGTATATAAAGGATAATTACACATTTTTTCTACTAAAATTTCTCAAACATAAAATATCCTTTTTTCATAAAATCAAACATTCTTTTTTAAAGGAAAAATATTTTTGACGTATTTATCTATATACTCATTAAACTAGCTCTAAAAGAATTAAAAAAAAAAAAAAAAAAAACCCACACACAAAAAACAAATAAAATAAAAGTTTAAAAAGGACCGGTAACTTTTGAAAGGTTACTAACGGCTAAAAGAAATGAAACTTCGCAATCGCTCGCAGCCGTTTAATAATACGGTAAAAAAAGATCCAACGTCCTCAAGAATTTGACCGTTAACAATCCGTACAACGACATCGTAGTAACATCGACTAAAAGCGGAAGTGTTTTAATCAATCAAAACCCCCTTTCCTCCCTCACCTATCACTCTGTAATTTCTATCGAAAACTTTGAACAAACAAAATTCCAGAGAGAGAGAGAGAGAGAGAGAGAGTGAAGTAGAGATTAGGAAATTGAAGAAGAATTGAGGGTGGCGTCCGAAAATAGAGAATTTGGAGAGGCGAATAACAGCCTTCTCCAGTCCTTCTTTTCATCACTGCTTTCAAGTATTGGTGGAGTCTTTGGCCATATTCAGGATCAAGAAGAAGAAGAAGAAGAAGAAGAATCTATAATGGCCTCTAAATCTATTCTTGCTACACAGTATCAGCAAGGTATTTGATTTTTCAATTTATTGGTTCTTGGGATTTTTGATTCTTTGTTGTAGGGTTGTTCTTCTGTATAATCAGTTAAATGTAGATGTAATTTCTCACCTATTTTACCGTTTTCTGTGTTCAAAATTTTTAATTTTCTTCTATCTTGTTGTTGATTTGGGGTTTCTTTGTGATTTGTCAATATGGGTGCTTGGAATTTTTATTTTTTGTGGGGGGTTTTGTAGTGGGGTTTATATTGAAGTATTTTTTTTGGTGTTCTTCTACTTTAGCAGTGAGTTTAGGTTGTATTGTACGTGATTTTTTGTGGGTGTTAAAGATTGTCTTCAATTGGTCACCATATTATGCCGTTTGTAAGTTCAAGAATTTATTTTTCTTCTCTGTTGCTAAAGTTTGTGATTTACACGTTCTTTGGGTTTCTTTAGCTGTTTGACAACTATGGGTGCTTGGAATTTCTTATCCTTTTTGGGGTTTGCTCATATAGTTGGGGGCTTTATTACAGTGGCGGACCTAGGATTTTTTGTAAACGGGGGCAAAAATTGCATAAGGGGGCAAAAGAAATGTTAGTGTATTTCTTACTTCACATTTAGGGGGCAAAGTATACTAAATTGCACTAATACCTCCAACCTTTAAAAAAATTGCACTTGTAAAAAAAGAAAAAAAAAAATCAAACGGGCCAAAGGGCACCATGTAGGTCCTCCCCTGCTTTATTAACATATTTTTTGTTCGTATTGTTCTTCAATGTAATCACTGAGTTTTTGCAGATTTTTCGGAGTTCATACATTTTTGTTAGTTCTCTATTGTTGTTAATTTGGGATATTCATGTTCAATTTCAATCAAGTATCGGGGTGTTCTTGATCAATTGTGCCAATCGTTTTTCTGTAACTAATTCCATGGGGATTTCGTTGTTTTTCGTAATATGTGAATGTTGAAGATGTGGTTTTCTTTTTAAAATTATACTCTGTTGTGGGTGTCAAGGCTTCATATGTTAAATCCCTTTCTGATTAGTCTGATGATCAGCTTTGGATTTTGTATTTGATGGAGATACTTGTGAATTAATTTTGGTTTCAATCTAGGGGAAGAAGGAAAACAGAAAAATGAACTGGCTGGTGGAAGAAATCGGAGGGTTCTCAGAGATATTGGCAACCTTATTGGAGGACCTACGGTTGAAGTAGTAAAGCCACAAAATAAGCTTACTCGTCCTACCACTAGGTTTCACTCACAGCCCCCACCCGCTCCCCTTTTGAGTCTCGATGGTATTAGTTTTAGTGTTTGGAACTCATGAGATATTCTTTTTCGCCTTTCAGATGTTTCTGTGCACAAATACTGGCTAACAAACAAGGGGAGAAGGCAGCAGTGCAGAAGCAGAAAGTTCAGATACAAGTTAATCCTAAGGATGAGAACCCCATTAGTTCAAGAAAATCGAAGCCTGTGTCCTCAAAGAAGATAGGGGGAAAGTCTCTTACCTCCATACTTTCTGCTCGAAGCAAGGTATTTTCTTACTACTACTACTACCTAACTTATTTGATATAATACGTATTAAAGATCTGAAATTTTCCGCTATATTTTACAAAATTTCTTATATTCTTGATGTCTTTCCTCAGGCTGCTTCTGGACTTGCCTACAAACCCAAGGATCCAGCAGTGAACATTGATGAATCTGATATTGATAATGAATTGGCTGTTGTGGAATACGTCGAGGATATGTACAAGTTCTACAAGCTCACTGAAGTATGTATCGTACTTCATATATATAAGTGTGTGTATGCATGTATGTATACTTGTATGTATATATATTTATGTCCTTTCTTTCATCTCTCTCTATATCTCTTTCTCTAGTATGTTGATTGGAAATCGCTTATATATTTTGCCGTTGCAGAATGAGGGTAGGATTCAGGACTACATGGATTCACAACCTGATATTAATTCAAAAATGAGAGCCATCCTTGTAGACTGGTTGATAGAAGTTCACAGGAAGTTTAAACTAATGCCTGAAACCCTATACCTCACAATCAATATTGTTGACCGTTTTCTATCAATGAAGACTGTTTCAAGGAGGGAACTTCAGTTGGTTGGCATCAGCTCAATGCTCATTGCTTCAAAATACGAAGAAATATGGGCTCCCGAGGTAAAAAAAAACAAAATGAAAATGAGTTCTTTGAGTTTAGCTGAATGTTACCAAATGTCTGTAATGTTGTTCATAATATACATGTGGGATGTTGGTTTTGCAGGTCAGTGATTTCATAGCAATATCAGACAATGCTTATGTGAGAGAACAAGTACTGCGTATGGAGAAAGCAATTCTGAGTAGGCTGGAATGGTATTTAACGGTTCCAACTACGTACGTGTTCCTCATTCGCTACATAAAGGCCTCAATCCCCTCAGATTCAGAGGTAATTCATTCTCTTCTTCAAGAACACCCCCTTGAAATAATGTTTTTTTTACCGGATGAAAATTGAAGTTATGAGTAAATTCTGATTTGGATTTGTTTTTGTGTCGAGTGTAGATGGAGAATATGGTATTTTTCCTAGCTGAACTTGGTCTGATGCAATACCCTATTACTCTATCCTACTGCCCCTCGTTGCTTGCTGCATCTGCTGTTTATGCTGCCCGTTGCACATTAATGAAGAAGCCTATATGGACAGACGCTCTCAAGTACCACACTGGCTACACTGAGGATAAGCTAAGGTTGGTGTTGGGATATATACTACTCCCTCCGTCCCATAATGAATGCCCAAAAATATATAATTCAAATGTTCTCTTGATTAAGAGCAAATTTGATTTTTTTTTGGACATTCGCTTTGGGACGGAGGGAGGAAGTAGTTTTTCTTGATTCAGTGACTGTTATGATTATATTATAAAGCATTTTTATAATCAACAATGTCTTTTACGCAGGGATTGTGGTAGGCTCTTGGTTGGCTATCATGCTGATGGTGCAGAAAGTAAGCTCAAGGCAGTTTTCCGTAAATATGCAAACCCAGAGAAAGGTTCGATTGCTCTTTTTCCTCCTGCGAGAAGTCTTTTGAAATCATGAAGTGAAGATCATCAACTTATCTGGAGATGATGGTTTTGGTCATTTTGAGTTTTGAAGAAATGATCATATGTTACTATAATGATCTCGCATCTGAATATTCTGTGTTTGAAGTTCCACTGTTAATTTGATCATGATTTTCTCTGTGTAAAATACCATATTCATGATATGCAAGTTTTTTCTCTCTTTGATCATTAATTTCATGCCAAATATTTAGGTTCGATTGCTCTTTTTCCGTCCTTTTTCGTTATTAGTTTTGACTTTGAGCAATAATTTTTATTACTTTTAATTATCTTAATAAAAATCTAAAACTTGTTATTGATACATGAACCATTATACTCCCTCCGTCCCAGAGTATATGTCCAACTTTCTTTTTTAGTCTGTCCCAGAGTATATGTTCACCTCCAAAAATGTCAAAGAATCTTTACTATTCCTCTCACTCATTCCCTCTCCTACTTTACTTTTATACTCACAACACTAACATCACTTCCACCCTTTCTTAATCATCGTGTAAATGAGGGAGTAGATATATACTATGATATATATATATATATAATTTAAATCACCCATCTACAATTCTTCAAATGAGTGGTAGAGCAAGTATCGGTAATTACACTAAAAGTATTTCATTCATATATCAATCGGGGGATTCACTAATGTCATCAGCTTAATGTATATGGGAGTAGCTATTGCCACTACACAATTTAATTATCCACTACATGTTTTAATGCATTTTTAATTCAATCAATGTCTTACCTAAATTGCCCTTCAAATCCTCATTAACTATCATTAACTATCATTGACTTATTCTTATTGTTTTTTATTGCAAATTTTCCTTTCGTTCTTTTTTAATATTTTTGGTCTTTTCAATTAATTATCTTAATCATAGTTATAAAAGTAAGTATCTTGTATGAGCTAATAAAAGTAAGTAAAATATTATTTCTTTGGTTTTTTCATATGATTATTTTTAATCATCCTCACAAAATTTAAATGTAGAAGTTTTAATTATTTCAAAATAAACTCTAATTTTGAATTTATAATTACGTAAGTTACATCATCGTGAATGTTGTCTGACATATTCCTCATTTTTTTTTAATAACAATTAAAATAATCTATATAAATTCCTTTTCATTTAGCAATCTATAATCAATTTTATAATATTTTCTGTATAATATACTCCTTCCATGCCAAAGAATATCTACTTCTTTTTCGTTTTTTTCCCTTTCATTTTGTACCAAAAACTGAATGTCTGTTTTTTTTTTTTTTTTAAATCTCTTTAAATATATATTTTACCAAATTTATATTAATCAAAAAATTAAAAGGTTAGACAGATTGTTAAAAAAAATATTTATAGATTTTAGCCACAAAATTTTATAAAACTTTTTTTTAAATGCTCCTTAAATAAAAGTTCTTTTTTTTTCAGTTTGAGAAAAAAAAAAGGTACATTTATTTACTTTTATTAGCATGAAAAGCAAATTAATTCTGTATGGTACAAAAATTGTTAACAAAATAGAATTATATTTTCCAAGTAATGGTCGTAAATTTATTTATATATTTCTCCATGATTATTAGGCGATAAAAATATTTATTTGAAAATAAATATAAATTTTAATTTACTTTAATTAGTATGATTAAATATTTATTTTAAAATATCAAGAAAAAATTATGTAAAATTTACTTTTATTAGTACATTTTCAAATTATTATTTGAAAATACCTCAAACTAAAAATTTAACTTAATTTTATTAGTATGAATAAATGGATTTATTTGTAATACCAAGAAATAAACTTTGAAAAAATATATATAAGTAAATGAATAGTTGAAGGGGATGATTTAAAGGGCAATTGTGTCAAAACAATGATTTTAGTTCACAATGCATTAATGAATGTAATGGATAATCAAATTGTGTAGTGGCAATATCTCTTCACTCAGTATTACTCATATGATGGGTATCAACCAGCATTTGCAAGTATTTATACTATTAATCAATGCATTTCTGTGTAATAGAGTTGTAAGTACTCTCTCTGGTCCAAAATAACTGTCGTTTTTTGTTAATCAGATGTAACTTTGACTAATAATTTAAATAAAAAATAATGATGCTAATAAAAATCTAAAACTTTTCATTGTATTATAATTAATAATACTTTTAATAGAAAATTTAGATTTTTATCAGGATCATTATTTTTTGTTTAAATTTATTGGTCAAACTTATATCCGTTTGACCAAAAGTGACAGTTATTTTGGACCAGGGGGAGTACTTAATAATATTTTGACTCACTCCTTAATGCTTATAAATACTAAATAAAGTAATTTTTTAAACGCAAATACTTTTGTTCCCATAATTAATCAAATTTAATTAACAACTAGTAAAATTTCTAGTGTATTTTTGTAACCTTAAAATACCTCCTTAACTCCTCAAATCATGGAAGGATATTTATATCTATTAACAAAAAAATGTAGTGGACGAGTAATTTTTGTAGTGGCAACTGGCAATAGTCCTTTCATATATATATATATATATTACCTCCGTTCCAAGGAAGTTGCAACATTTTGCCATCTATATTACAATAGAAGGGGAGAATAACCGTTTCATAAAGAGTGGCTGAGATCGATTCTCAACCACCATATCCGACGGCTTAAATTAATCCCTAAAATTAACCCTAACTGCCTATTCCAATCCACGGCTCCCTCCTCTCAGTAATCTAACTGCGATTTAGTTTTCCTCTTCTCTGCTTCTCCCTTTGATATCACACACGCTGAAGATGGGCCAGATCATCTACTTTGATGAAAGGTATATTTTCATTCTTGCAACTTTATGTTTTCAATATTTTATCAATTTTAAGGCTAATCATGTTCGTAGTCTTCTTTAACTAAAGCAGCCACTCTTATGTCAATGCTTCAAGTGGTATTGGATTTTCAAATGTACTTTTTGGAGGGTAAGCATTCTTCTCTGTCTCTCTCACTCTGTCTCTCTTTGTTGGGGTGGGGACTATTTTGTGGTCTCGCCAAATTTAACCATCACTTTTCTCACTTCCCATAGCCAAAGCCCAACGCCCCCTCTCAATTTTCTGTCCCAAAGCATTGCTATTCTGTTTTCAAGTTGTGGGGAAAATTTCGGTTTCAATTGGTGTATCTGAATTTTGAGTGTCAATTTAGTGATTTACTTTAGTTGTGTGTTTAATGTTCCAATCTTTTTACTCCATCCACCCCAAAATCAAAATCCTAATTTTGTTGTACTTTTGATCAAATTAGTTTCAGAGGTTGAATGGTGTTGGGGTCTTATTCTAGAGTAGGTGGTTAAAGTAGAAGATATATTGGAGGAGAGGGGGGTTGATGGGAACATGTCATGGAGTGGGATAGAGCTTAGGGCAATGGCAGTGTGGAAAAAAAGATAGAGTGAGAAAATATGCGTATATGTGTAATGGTTTAGCTATCTGTTGGTATTATGCGTTAAAAAAAAAAATTAAGCATGGTAATTGGAAGATATGAAACACCTAAACTAGATGGTAGATGTGTTCAATCCACTTAATACATGCATTCTTCACTTCTTCACTATTTTCTTCTGGGTAGATAGGGAAAGAAAATAGAAATCAGCCTTCTTTCATTAACTGCCCACTCTCTGTTTCTCTCCACTTTCTCACAAGATCTAATTCTAATTCTCCCACCCTAACAACGACAGCTTCAAATGTTTTTTTGTTTAGCCTTTTACATTTTATTTTGTTTTCTTTTATCGATGTTGATTTGTTTTTAAGTAATTTAGGGCTTTTTTCTTCTCTAGATTTACGGTATTGTGCAACACGCAAAATAATTTAGGGATTTTTTATTGTGTATTATGTTTGTTGTTTTACATTATGGAGTTTCTTTGGCTATAGCTATATACTATACGTATTACCGAGTGGTGGGGAGGTAATGCATGAGCGTTGATTGATTTTTTTTTTTTTTTTTGCTAGGTTGATTATCTGATTGAAGGCTTAATTTTTTGTTTGGATTGCAGTTTGATGATAATGAAACACGAATAAACTCAAAGAATGTTGTTTCTTTGGCTATAGTTACATACAATTGTGAGTGGTGTGTTGGTAATATGAGGACATGGGCAGGGGCATGCTGTTTGAAGATGGAGAGACATGGGCAGGGACTGGCAAGTGCTATAATCCGCTCTTACGAGTCATATTTTTGTGGGCTGTGAGTCGTATTTCTGTGAAGGAAAAGAAGACTAGAGAACAAAAGGGAGATTTAGTCCGCAATAACCATAAGCTTAGACTGAGTAACTCATTTGTAATTGAAATTAATTTTGAGAAAAATGTAATGACTAAAGAAACTTTAAGAATTGATGAAGCTAAGTTGGCACGTTATGAACTACAAGTCATGCGAACGTCTCCTTTCTTGCACACTCCACCTTTATGACTCGGTTATACGTTAGTCTCAATTATACGTAAACTAAATTCGTACTGTCACCGTGCCCTTGGCACGGGCACGAGTACTAGTTTAGGGTATTTCACAAAAGTTGCAACAATAAAAAAATTAAGTTTTTTTATTACTTTTATAATTCTCCACTCATTCTCTCTCTTCCTCCCAAGTCCCAACCACTCATTATTCTCCACTCATTCTCTTTCCACCCCCACTAATTCTCTCTCTTCCTCTCTACATTTCATTCTTAATATTATATTGTATCCTTAATTTCCCAACTTCAAAGTAAATGTTTCAACTTTTCTGGAACGGATGGAGTATATAGGTAGGTGCTTAAATGAGAACCACAATTGCGTGAGAACCAAGCATAACCATTAGATTAGAATCAAAATCAAGGGTCCAGATTATAGATACATTGGATACACTTGGATACAATACATAAATTTTGATATTGCACTTGGATACAGTAGCTAAACAAGTACTGTATCCAAGTGTTGCACTTGGATACACTGTAGGTTAAAAACTAATGTATCCAATTGTATTTTTGAAAATAAGCTACTGTATCCAAGTGTATCCAATGTATCTATAATCTGGACCCTTGGTTTTTTATTTAATCAAACGGTTATGATTGGTTCTCACGGTATCCATTTAAAATGGTTATCACAGGAGCGCGACCCAATATAGGTATATCTATAACTATATAAAATGAAGAAAGTCTTGCCATTTTTAGAATGAGGCCTTATGTACCTCTAAAATAGGAAAGTTCGGAAAATAAGTTCAAATATGTCATTATCTTTAATTTGGCACAAGTAGTCAACTTTGCATGTGGATTTCTTTTATATGATCTTTTTAATTTTTTATTTAGTGAACAAAATGAATTATGATCAATATATAACGAAAAATTACTAATTGACGCGGACGGAACGCGTTGAAGTTTTTGGAGTCATTTGAGCGCGTAAACGGCCGTAGCTATTGACTCCGGATCAACCACAGAACGCACCGCATATCAAATCAAACGTCAGAGCGAGACGAACAAAAAGTCATTACCGTTAATTTGGTAGAACTAGTTAACTTTTCAGGTAAATTTATTTTGTATATGATAATTTTTACTTTTTTTAATTAAGTGAAAAATTGAAGTTTGATCTATATATATTTTAAAAAATCACACATGTATATTTATAGTAATCTATAGTAATATAATAACAAGAAAGTTGTAAATCTTGCAACAAAAAAGGGCAAAATTGTCTTCCAACATTCTAGCTTATTGTACAAGCTTGGTAGTCATCCATATCTATAACTATATAAAATGAAGAAAGTCTTGACATTTTTAGAATGAGGACTTATGTACCTCTAAAATAGGAAAGTTTGGTAAATAAGTTCAAATATGTCATTATCTTTAATTTGGCACAAGTAGTCAACTTTGCATGTGGATTTATTTTTATATGATCCTTTTTAATTTTTTTATTTAGTGAAAAAAATGAATTATGATCAATATATAACAAAAAATTACTAATTGACGCGGACGGAACGCGTTGAAGTTTTTGGGGTCATTTGAGCGCGTGCGCGTAAACGGTCGTAACTTTTGACTCCGGATCAACCACAGAGCACATCGCATATCAAATCGAACGTTGGAGCGAGACGAACAAAAATAATAGGGCGTTGCCCCTTGATGCAAGGTTTAAAATGCCCAAAAAACATTGTTTAAGGCCTCAAACACGCTTCTAAATTTTCATGAGTTTTTGAACCTTTTTTTTTTTTTTTTTTTTTTTTTCATAATTAGGGTTTATTCAGTTTTACGGTTGCAGAACATTTAAAGACTTTGTTTTTGGATTTTTGGAGCCATTTTTTTTTATCGTTTTATGATATTGATTTTTCCCCAATATTACTGCGCGTTCATAGATTAGACAGTCGAATTCTTAATTATGTTAATTTTCAAAAAAAAATATTAAAAAATACATTTATAGTTTTAGAACTTTTTTTAGTTTTTGTGAGTATTTTGTTTAAGAGGTTGGAAAGATATTTCGTATTTTGCGGAAATGGCTGTTTTCAAACTTTAGATGTTGTTACTGCAATTAACGAATATAGGGTGACATTAGCGTTGATCTTTTATTGAAGAAAATGGTGTTATATCATGGTCAACTATATGTTGCCCTATCTCGCATTAGAGACGTAGCTAACCTTAAGATATTGATATGTAATGATACATTTTCTGGCCAAACTGATGTTATCATAGACAATATTGTCTTCAAAGAAGTTTTTCACAATTATAATGCGTCATTCTTATTCAACTCATCTAAATTTATATAAATTGAGTATAAGTAATAACCCGTGCATCGCACGGGAGTAACACTAAGTATATGTATATATATAGAGAGAGTCCTTTTCTAAATGGTGTTTTGGTTTGGGCAATACTTGATTGTTTTGTACGGAGATATAATTGCACTAATCAACTATATATATGCTCTCTACGTTTTTGTTTTGTACATAGATATAATTGCACTAAATCAATTTCTTTATTTAGATTTATTTAGGAAAGTGACACCTATTTTGAGACGGATGAAAGATTTTTTTTATATATTTATTTATTATGGGACAAATTAATAGTAATAATGAGAGATTAAGGGACGCCAATATTACATACACAAATTATATACTCCTAAGTGGCATCTAATTGCAGAAAGACTCCTTGCCCATTTATGTTTCCATATCTTATTATTACAGGAGAATAAAAGTTTTAAAATAACTCTTTTTCATTCCTTGCAGGAAAAGAAAGAACAATAAAATAGAACTAGGCTAGTCTATATATACATATGTTCGTTTGCATCATTATATGCATTGTTCATTATATGTATTGTTCATAATTTTGGATCGAAAATTTCAAGAAATAATTGAAGATGGTGGGGGCGGCAGCGCAAAGCAGCAGCGGCGGGGATGGAGGGTACGCGCCATTCGGGTTACATTATACAGCGGTTCAAGTAGAAGATTGGGCTAGTCAAGTCAGAAAGAGATATCCGGAGCGGATTCTGATGGATATCAGTGAAGATATCCAAGGAGAGACTATAACGGTTGCTCCAATACTGAAAAATGGCTCAAACAATGTCTTGAATCTGAAAGAATAAGGCTTGAATTAGGAAAACAAGATATTAATTATCCTCCTAATTCCGCTTGTCATATCCCTCTCTTGAATTTATCAGAGTGCTTAAGGAGACCTGGCCGTCGTCCCGGTACTAACCCTGACAAAATCTAATTAATCCCATTATTGAGTAGTTTTTTTTTTTTTTTTTTTTGAAAGAAAAGTAGAGTATATTAGGATATTTTGGTGGTATTTAATTTCATCACTGATTATTTTAATCCATTGTTTTTTTGTTTATTTAATTTATTATAGTAATGTTTGATATAATCATTGCTTAGCTTATAGTTATAGTCTCTTGTTTTGCTTGGTAATTTAGAAGTAAAATAGGCTAGTTTTGCTCTAAAGCTCATGTCAGCCATCATTTGTGACATCTGGTCTTTACACCTGCAGTTAATTGACATGAATCCAGATGTGTATTTGCTTACAGAAATCATAATTCTCCCTCCGTCTCGGAAAGTTATATAATCCTTTTTTATTTTATTGTTAGTTTGAATGAACTTTTAGCAATTAATAATCGATGTTTACTTTTAAAAAAGGAGTATACCCAATTGGTAGCAATAAGTATTATGAGACGGAGGGAGTATAGTCTTTGTTGCATCAACTTGATATATCAAAATAATTACTCACTACAATACAACAACAACAACAATAAATGTGCAGTCTGTGTGTATTTCACAAGCAATCATTAGACTCTAATTTATATTAGCATGAAACATTGTTAACAAAACAGAAGCAAAAAACATAAGAAAAAAAAAAAGTCTGAAAGATATGTACAAACAACAAATATCAGTTTTCAATAATAAAAATAGGTTTTAGCCTCCTCATATCATCTTCTTCTCTTTTTTTTTTTATCATCATCTTCTCTGAAAGCTCCTACAAGGGTGTGGAAAATCATGCAACAAATGAATCGCGTCGCTTCTTGATATTAGCACCCGTTTCCGGTTGACCTTTTCTCATCATGGCCACAAATTCATCGTAGTTTATCCGACCATCCTGCATACAAATTCATCATAGTTTCTTAATCAATCCATTCATCTTACTGATATATCGATCCCAAAAAGGACTTGGATTTCATTTTGTCAGCAATAATATACTACGACATAATATGATTTTTGTTGCTTACATTATCTGCATCAACTTCCGAAATGATTTCCTTTATGTCCTTATCATCGTTCATTCCAAATTCACGAAGAGCTTGCTCTAGTTCTTCTCTCGTAATGTACCTGATCATAGAACAAGAAGTGTTATAAACTTTCCATTTTTCAAAAAAGTAATATGTTGTGTAGTTTCAGTTGGGACGGAGGGAGCATATAGTAATTACCCGCTGCTGTCTTTATCAAAATATTGAAATGCAGTGTAAAGATGCTCTTCTCTGTCCATTCTATTCAAATGCATTGTTGCTGTGATGAACTCGTCATAGTCTATCGTTCCATTTCCATCCGCATCAGCCTGATTATCCCAGAAAATGCCATTGTCAGAACATACAAACATTTCTAACTTTTCGGTTTGATTTTTTTTTTTTTAAATAAAAAATAAGAAAAATTGAAAATATATCTGCAGAATACTTACAGCTTCCATCAATTGTTTAACTTCATATTCAGATAGCTTTGTCCCCTGTTTGGCGAGTCCTTGTTTTAGCTCCTCGAGTGTTATTGTGCCACTATTGTCCGAGTCCATGCCTTTAAACATCTGCTTCAATCCCATTATTTCTTCCTCTGAAAGGCACCCCGCAATTACCTAAAGCCAACAACTTCTTGATTAAGTTTTTTACTAAATTATTTACAAACATAATTTATTTATTTTAAGAAAAAATTACTTATGTAAGTACCCGAAGAGCAACTTTCTTGAAGTTATTCATTGCGCGGAACTGTTTAAGTCTGCCAAGAACAGCATTGTCAAGGGGCGTATCAGGTGCTTCCCCGTCTTCCTTGATCCATGGATGAGCTGATATATATACGAACCAAGCCCCGTGTTAAATGAACTTATATCCGATAGATTAAAATAAAATAAAAAATCTTCGAATTTAAACTTACAAAGAACTTGGAATGCTGTGAGCCTCTGCTTGGGGTCTGAAGTCAACATCTTCCTAACAAGGTCCTTGGCCTGAGGAGATATTGAAGGCCATGGATCACTCGTAAAATCAATGTGGCCGCGCAAGATTGCATTGAAAATCCCGTGCTCCGACTCTGTCACAAACGTTATTTTTCTTGTTAATTTTTAAAACTATTTTCTGAAAAAAAGTAAAAAAAAAAGAAGAAAAGAAATTCACCTGCCCAAAAAGGAGGAACTCCACACAGAAGAATATATAACATGACCCCAATACTCCATATATCAACTTCAGGTCCATATTTTCTCTTCAAGACTTCAGGTGCAATATAATATGCACTCCCCACTATATCTTTAAATACTTCCCCTGCAATATGCATGGAATGGGAGCAAGCAAATCATTACTACCTCTTGATCACGAGCAAATTTGAGATTTTTTGTCATTTATTTTGGGACGGAGAGAGTATGTTTCAAGAAAGCATTCTCTCTGTCATTTTCTTTAAATCCCTATAATTCTTTCATCATTTTACCTCAACATTATGCAAGAAACAGAGGAATTCTGGGCAAGATATCGAAAAAAAACTAGGGTTATCTTTTAAAGATCACGAAAGTAATTAATTACCTTGCTTGTAAAACACAGATAGACCAAAATCCGTAGCTTTCAGGGGCGAATCCTCATCTTTATTCAAAAGCAGGAAATTTTCGGGCTTAAGATCTCTATGAATGACTCCCATAGAATGACAAGTATGAACAATCTGAACAATCGTTCTTAACAACGATGCAGCTGCCCTCTCTGTATAATGCCCTTTCGCAATGATCCGGTCGAAAAGCTCCCCACCCGCACACAACTCCATAACCAAATGCACGGAATGCTTATCCTCGAACGCGCCTTTTAGTTCCACAATATTAAGTTGACCAGTCAAATGATGCATTATTTGAACTTCCCTCCTCACATCTTCAATGTCCTCCTTATTGACAAGCTTCCTTTTCGCGATTGTTTTGCACGCGAATTGCTCCCCGGATTGTTTATGGGTGCACAAATGGGTCACCCCGAACTGTCCCCTGCCTAGCTCTTTGCCTATGGTGTAGAGGGTACGGACGTCTTCCATTGGCCGGCCCAAGACGGGGCCCATGGCGGCGGGCTTTGAAGGCTTGGAGGAATGTGAAGGGGAAGCTGTCGTTTTTGGAGGGGTGGTGGGGTTGTTTTGAGAAGCGGATTTGTCGTCATGACCACCCGATTTCTCATCATTATTAGTATCAGTATTAGTATTATCATTATTATTATTGCCAACACCTCCGGATTGGGAACAACAGTTCCCCATTTGAAGATGGGGGTGGGTGGGGGAGGAGGGACGGAGGAGGGGGGGGGGACGGAAGTCGCCTTAGCTCGCTCGACCAGAGGTGGAGCGAAGAGGAGGAGGAGGAGGAGAGAGAGGAGGGTTTTCTTTTTTCTTTTTTTTTTGAAGAAAAGATTAAGGTTTAGAACTAGCTAACAATCATTTGGGGCAGGGGAACAAGAAAAGTGGAGAAAATTGGAAAAGAGGATGAAAGAAGGAGGAATATGGCATGCAGTGATGGTGAGAGATTGTAGGAGAAAAGAAAACAAGCAAAAAAAAAAAGATATAAAAAATATGTTCCTACGTTGAAAATGAGTCATTCATTCGGACTTCCTGCCTCTCAGAACTTGCTTCATTGCATTATTTGGTTGAGAGGATTTCCCGTCTATTTCTAACCGTTTTTTTTTTTTTTTAGGAAGTCTTGTGTGAGACGTAGGGATGGCAATTTGACCGAACCAGATCCGTACCGAAGGGAAATCGATCCGAAAATTTCGGATATGGTTTGCATTTTTAAAGATCCGATCGGGTTCGGATCGGTTTCGGTAGAACCCCCTGATCCGATCCGATCCGACCCGAACCTATTGCATTTATAATTTTTTGCTACTACCCCCTCATGTTATAGAAAATACACACACACCCTCCCTATATATGAAAAAATCTAGGTTTAGGATTTTATTTTCCCTCAGTCTCGCTGCCTCCCCCTCTCTCTCTCCCATCGCAACGCCGTTCATGACTCTCTCTCTCTCTATCCGCAGTTGGCGTTCCCCGTGCCGGTGTCTGTGACGGTGACGCCGTTCGCTCTTCTCTTGGCTCTCCATCTCCTCGTCTCTCTCTACTCAACGTTGCCCAAATCTAACCAAAAATCCGTCAAACCCAGATCGCCGTTCCATTGACCGGGTCCAGCATCGTCGCCGCCGTCTCCGTCGCCGCTCTCGTCTCCGTCGCCATCCACTACAGCATCCTCGCCATCGCGTTCTCCTTACAAAGGTAAAAGACTAATTCTAATCTATTGGATGGGAACTGGCAATTAGGGATTAATGGGAACTTGCAATTAGGGATTGTTCTTGATTTTTTTTTTCGAAACCAGACAGTTATTTGTGAAATCTGTGAATTTAGGCTTCTTTGTTTACCCAGATTTTTTTTTTCTAAATTCCTCTGATCCGATCGGGGCTCGGATCAACCGTTTCGGATCGGATTCGAATTCGGTAAGGGGTTTGTAGTGTTCGGATCGGATTCGGATCAGGCCTGATCCGATCCGAACCCGACCCGTTGCCATCCCTAGTGAGACGGCCTCACACAAGAGACGGATCTTGATAAGAGAGAAAATGGGCTTGCCCCGCCCCACCCATAGGGGAACCCATTTAATCTCTCAAGGAGATCCGTCTTACGTGTGAGACCGTCTCATACAAGTTTTTGTCTTTTTTTTTAACCCTTTAACTTTTGCAAAACTACCATTTGGGCCACCTAACTTTCACGCTTTATTCATATGGGCCACCAAAGTCTCAAAATATTCAACCTTGCCATCCAACTATCAAAACGAATTCAAGCCACCCAAAAACGGATGTCTGTTTGTTTTCTCCGTTAGTTAACAGGTTATAAAACCCCTAGAGAAAGACCATTTTGCCCTTATCCAATGTTTAAATGACTAGCCTTCATCCTTTTAATTGTTTGGGCCACTTGAATTTAATACATTATTCACATATACCATTCAAATTCTAAACAATACAACATTACCACTCAACTACCAATATTTTTTATAATGTGAAATTAAATAATTAGTTAATTAAAAAACACATAAACACAGTAATTTAAAAATTTACAATATCAAAGTAATTGAGAAACAAGAGACATGAACAAAAAAAAATAAAAATGAAATGGTGCAACAATACACCCACCATGAGAAAACCAAATATAATACTCCCTCCGTCCCAAATGATCTTCACATTTGACTATTCAAACTTGTTAAGTATAGGAACACTTGCTTCACTAGCCATATTGTGTTTATGAACATTTAAGTTTAAATTGTAGAAATGGGAAGAACTTTTTGAGACAATGAAAAATGGAAAACGAGAAGATCATTTTGGGACGGAGGGAGTATAAAAGAAGTTATAACTATTTTAGTAGTTAACCAACTATTTTGAACACTCAAGTCATAGCATTAGATTACGTCCTGGGCATATAACTAAAAGCCCAACTTTTTTGCTTGATTTTATAATAAAAATATAAGTTTTGTATTGAACCACAACTTTTTTGCTTATATTTAGGTCCAAAAAAAGCCCAACTTTTTTGCTTATATTTGTGTCCGGAGGGATTACTTACATTACCCCAATTTAAAGGACTTTTTTCTCTACATGGAGTAAAAAGCTTGATCCAGGTATTGCCAACGTCACCACTTCTAATTGTCTGGTGAGAGAGAAAATGTCAACATAATATATAATTAGTATAGAAGTTGCACCATAAAAAACAAAGGTAGAACTTTTTTTGGAAAAAAAATACCTTGAGAAGTCCATTCGCTTTTCTTGTTACTTTGTTCCTTGCCTTAGTGTAAACAGGTGGTGTTGTTGCAATTGTTGATGCAGTTCCTTCTCCTTCATTCCCACTAGTAAGCTTTTTTTTTTTTTTTTTTTTTTTTTGCCCTTTTAGCTGCAACAACAGGAACAAAATCTTCCCTATCATTTGCTTCTTTAGCATTCTTGCAACTTCTTTTATTGTGTCTTTTTTCTTTATAAAAACTGCAAGTGATTGCACCTCCTTTTCTATTAAGCTTAGTTGGATCAACAACTTCAACCTCTGTCGCAGCCGCCTCTGTGGCCTTCTTTTTCTTCTCCTCGTTAGGATCCTTGATCCTATTTTTATTAGGTCTACCAGGCATCCTCTTACTAGGAGGTGGCTGCAGTGGCTCCTTAGCACGTCCGATAATAGGATTTAGCAAATAATGATAAGTAGCGGAAAATGTTTCTTTTGTGTACCAATGAGCGATGTAATTCTTAGGGTCATGGCCAATCTTGTAAATAGCTGTTAATGCGAAAGAGTATGAAATACTCTTAATATCTTTTTTATTTTTGTAATTCTGATTTGCATTTTATTTAAGTTAGTTTGTATATTGTAAATATTTTATTTAAGTTATTTTAGGATATTGTATTATTTATCTTAGGGAATAGTTTATTTTAGGATAATTCTTTTTATTTGGTTTACTTGACTAACCTACTAATATTTATCTTTGGTAGTTATCTTTTGTATTTTTAGTGGGGTTGGACTCTTGTTGATCAAGAAACGGAGAGGCTATATAAACAAGGAGAGGTCAACCATAATATGAACGGATTCCAGCGATTAAGAAAGAAAATCATATTCTTCAAAGAGTCCGTTTTGTTACTTGAAGTCTTTTGTTCTCAAAGAGTTTTGATTTTCAAGTTGTTTTGATTTTTTATTGTTCTAGATCCGTGAAGAACACTTGTTTGCAATCCATCCTTTATTCTTTTCTGCCTTGTGCAGATTTTGGGATTGGATTAATAAGTTCTAGATCTAGAGTTTTAGTATTTAGTATTTTGCAATTGTTCTTGAGTCAAGAACATATTGTATTTTATTTTCTCTCGACATTACTGAGAGTCGATCCTTGTAGTAGCCATAATGGACTGTAAACAAAACAAGCTTTTGGTTTTAATGTCTGTGTTTGAAAATATGAGAATGAAAGATAATGAAACCATCAATTATTTTTCTTCTAAATTGATAAAAATTGCAAACGAGTTATATGTGTTAGGGGAATCCATCTCTAATTCTAGACTTGTAAGCAAAATGTTAAGATCCCTAACAGAAAGATTCAACATAAAAATCTCTGTGGTAAAGGAATTTCATGATGTTGAGACTTTAAGTTTTGACAAACTAATTGAGATCTTAACCATTTACAAATTAAATCTTAGTATGCAAGAACCTAACAAAGAACAATCTACTGCTTTTACCAATTCTATTAAGGTATCTAAAGATTTAGTTCAGATTGAAAGAAGGGGTTCATGCCTAATATCCAAAAAGGTTAACAACATGTTGACAAAATTTTCAAAAAAGACACCATCTCCTTCTACTTCGGTTGAAAATTTTGAAAAGGGAATGAGCTATGCAGCGACCCTTAGTGATAGTGATGATGATGAGACATATCGTTTGTCTATTATGCAATCATCTCACTTCACTTTTTCTGATAATGAATCCAACAATAGAGAGTGCAGTCAACTGACTGCACAACTGACTATACAACTGGTCAGTATGAGTTTACTTGCTTGAATTCCACCATTGAAGGTGATTATAAAGTTCCAGACATAGAAGAAGGAGAAGATGGTATATCTTATGAAGAGGTGTGCAATTTGTATGAAGAACTTCTCAGTGATTGGAACAAACGGGTAAAACAACTCAAAGCGTTGAGACATGTAAATGATATGCTTAATTCTGTAAATGATAAACTTTTTATTCAAAATGCGAGTTTAAAATCTGAGGTTGAGAGGTTATCCAAAGAGATGGAACAAAATAAGGAGTTAAAACATGTAGATGAGAAATAATCTTCTGATAGCATTACCCTTAAAGCTGAAAATGTAAATTTAAAAGCTGATGTTGAGAGGTTGTCAAATGAGAGTAATTCTCAAAAGGAATCTATAGCCAGGTTGGAAGGTTTACTGACAAAGAAAGATATTGAGTTTGAGAAGTTAAAACTTATCTTTAGAAAGAAACTGAAACTCCAACTAAATTTAACAATGAAAAATTTAAGTTATGAGAAGTTTTAAAGATAGGTAATGAGGGAAAATCAAAAGTTGGCTATGGAGGTCCTATTTTTGTCAAAGAAGGGGAGAGTCTTTCTAAAGTTGAACACAAATCTCCTGTCAAATCAAGAAAACATAGGAAGAGAAGATATGTTTGTCATAACTGTTTTGTTCCTGGTCACATTCGACCATTTTGCCATAAGTTGAAACAGGAACTTGAAATTATGAAGACTCATGTCCACCTGAGCAGACAGTTGAGTACTCAACTTGCAACTCAACTGAACAGACAACAGAAGTCTGTTACAAAAACTACTTGGGTAAGGAAAAAGGATATTAAGTGTCAAGCGGTGTTTACTCCTCAAAAGGCAGTTTTGAGGGGTCTTGGTATTTTGACAGTGGGTGCTCACGGCACATGTCTGGATCCCTTGAGTACCTCATTGATTATGAATCATGCAAAGGTGGAAAGGTAAACTTTGGAGGAGGTTCCCAAGGTAAGATCATGAGCAAAGGTACGCTGAATATAGTAGGTTTACCTAGGTTGCACAATGTGTTGCATGTGGATGGTTTAAAGGCTAATTTGATAAGCATAAGCCAATTGTGTGATGATGATATACATGTCAAGTTTGATAAGAAGACGTGTGAGGTCTTCGATAATTCAAACAGATGTGTTTTGAAAGGAGTAAGATCCTCAGATCATTGTTACAAGTTGGTTGAAAATATTTTATGTCTTAAATCAATTTTGATAATGCTCTGATCTTATTGTCAAATCTGCTGAGAATTGTGTTACAGGGTGTATAGGAGGACATGATCTGGTTAATGATGAATCTGAACAAAAGAACTTAATGGAATCTGCAGAACCAGAACTTGTGCAGACAGATGATACACCAGCTGAGAAGACAACTGACACCACAAGTGGTCAGACAGTAGCTGAAAGAGGTTAAGATTATGGAACTGAAGAAGCATTTGACCTGAATGAAGGAGCTGGTGTGATCAGGTCTGAAGATATTCCATCGAGAGGGAAATCATCTAACTTCCCAGGTCATTGGGGGAGTGGATGAAAAGAGAAAACCAAGAGAAAAGAAGGTCAATCACCATGACCTTGCAGGTTTGATATACATGAACTCTATGTACCACCAAGTAAGTTCATGTTGTTTTGTTTCCAATGACGAATCTGATTCAGAGGCATTTTTTATGGCATATGAGGGGGAGTTAATCATTGTTCCAAAAAGCACAAATGTTAAGTATTTTGGAAATAAGTTGGGTTCTTGGGAACATACTTTTATTTCGCAATCAGCTGCTGAATCAAAATGTGTAGCAGTTGGTAGTTGGTGCACTAAACTCCTTTGTATGTCTAAATTGATCAAAGACTGTGGAAACAAAGAAAAAATCATGTCTGTCTTTTGTAATGCTAAGGGTACCATAGATATTCTTAAAGACCCAATTCAATGTTCTACCCCTAAGTATCTTGATTTTAGGCTTCACTATGTTATTGATATTGTTAATCGAAAAATCATTAATCGTCAATTTGAGGTAAATAATAAACGATTGAGTGATACTTTTCATAAGGCCTTTGTTTTTTGAGAGATGTTTTTCTCTCGGTGTGTGTGAGTTCAGTTGATCGCACAAGTGTGCGGACAAGTGTCTGCATCTCTGTATAATTGTATATTACAGAAAACACAAAAAAAAAAAAAATGCATTCATGCTTTGCACGATTATCTCTTGTGATCACTTGGTTGACCTTTCCCGTGGCTCTGTGTTTGACCCTTGAATGTGAGACCCTTCTTAACCTGATAATAAAAATTATCTTGTTAATTTCTTCGTGTTGTTAATCATGGAGTGGGCACTTAATCTAATGTTACGGGGAAAACAAGCTGCCTCCTATCTTTGAAGTCACTACACATTTAGGCAAAATGCCGACGTTGTACAAAAATACATCACTTGAGGTAAAAAGTATGGTGACACTGTATTGTGAGAGTGAAAAGCTCCTCTCCGTGACTGATTCAATGCCTCAAAAGGAAGTGTTCTAGAGGCTACATGATTGAAGGACATCTCATTGAATTCATGTGTGTTAAAACCGGGTCATTGTATATGTTGGCCATACTATGTCACACCTAATTGAGATTAATCTCCACTATGTGTGCTTGTTAAGCATAACTCAAAATTAAGATTTCTTAGGCCTCATGAAAATTTCATTTAATTGATTATTATTTTCATCAAATTGTGGGCTAATCATTTCTTGGTTAACAATATGTTTAAATGAGTGTTTGCCCAGGTTTATGTGCAAAATAATTCAGAACAATCTTTGGGGGTTCATGTGGATATGATCTTCTATGGTATTGCAATGGGTCACAAAATCCGGATAAATTTTTGGTTTTTGACTTCATGATTTTTGGCCAATTTGATCCTCCAAATGGTTTGGACAACATGTTAGTTCTTGTTCCCTGGACCATGTGAAGTTCTCTACAATAATAATCTGCAATAATGATATATCTCTCTGGAAATTTCATTTTTTTTGTGAGAATGTCATTCTGACAGTTGTCTTTGCTGATGTTTTGGAAGTTGTGTGCACATCTCTGCACTCAACTGGTTGCACAACTGTGCAGTTCTCTTTTTCTCAAAAAATCTGTAAGTATTTTCTTCTTCCACATGTTCCTCTGCCTCTGATCTTCTGAAGCTACAACTCTGATCATAATTCATAAAGGGGTTTCTTAAGATATTTTCATAATCTGCGCACATTTTGAAAATATCTAAAGAAAAGGGGGAGAATAGGGAAATAGTCAATCAATGGAGGAGATGATCATCAATGGAGATGCAGAAGATGATCATCAAGATAGATATAATCCATTTAGGGGGAGTTTCTAATGCAGGGGGAGAGATTGTGGTGTCCAATTAACAGGGAGCAAGCTCGAGTTCCTAATGTCGTGAATGAAGGTGAAGTGAAGTTCAATGGGTGAAGATTGAGGCTTGAGTATCTTGTTCTAACTTTGCTCATGCAGGTTTTATTTTAGGATGAAATACTCTTAATATCTTTTTGATTTTTGTAATTCTGATTTGCATTTTATTTAAGTTAGTTTGCATATTGTAAATATTTTATTTAAGTTATTTTAGGATATTGTATTATTTATCTTAGGGAATAGTTTATTTTAGGATAGTTCTTTTTATTTGATTTACTTGAATAACCTACTAATATTTATCTTTGGTAGTTATCTTTTGTATTTTTAGTGGGGTTGGACTCTTGTTGATTAAGCAATTGAGAGGTTATATAAACAAGGAGAGGCCAACCATAATATGAACGGATCACAACGATTAAGAAAGAAAATCATATTCTTCAAAGAGTCCGTTTTGTTACTTGAAGTCTTTTGTTCTCAAAGAGTTTTGATCTTCAAGTTGTTTTGATTTTTTATTGTTCTAGATCCGTGAAGAACACTTGTTTGCAATCCATCCTTTATTATTTTCTGCCTTGTGCAGATTTTGGGATTGTATCAAGGTCCTCAATTAGATTCTTCAAGAACCAAGTCCAATTATCTTTATTCTCTACTTGAACTACAACCTAAGCCATATGATACATTTGATTGTTACCATCCTTGCCAACTGCAACCAATATTTCCCCCTTCTGTACCCCCTTCAAGAATGCCCTATCAAAACCTAACATTGGCCTACAAGTGTTCAAAAAATTAGTCTTCACTTGATCAAAGAGTATATGCATTCTTCTGAAAAACAATCCTCTAGAATTAGGACTCACATGTTCAAGAATGATTGTAGACCTAGGGTTCGTGTTCTCTAACTCTTCCTTGTAATTCCACAACTTTGCATAATGTTCCGTCATTGAACCATCAAGCATACTCAGTGCCTTCTTCCTAGCCCTAGTACACTTCGGCTGACTGACCTGAACCTCATGGAGATTGAACACTTCTCTTTGCATATCTATTAATTTGTAACTAGGGTTCCGTCTGAATGTTTCAAAATACTCCTTTGCCAACCAATCACTTGTTACTTGCTTATCCTTAAATGTCTGACCACATCTATGCTCAAGTTATATCTTGATATCTGCAATAGCCTTCTTGGTTCAAACCGGCCCAAATTCTCCATGGGCATATTTTTGTTCTCATGTAAACCACTAAAACTCTCCTTTTCTCATTCCTTATGCACTTTATGTCAAGCTTATTTGCTAAAGAATATTGCACAATAACATCTTTTTAAATTTGTTTGCTTTCAAATTGAAGTCCAAGAGATAAATTGACATGCCTCAAATCTGTTTTAGGATTGAAAACAGTGAATTTTCTCCTTTTTTTTGCTTAGAACTTGTTCTTGCTCTCCATAGAATAGATTATCATCAACTTCAGCTTCATTGTCAGTAAGTGGATCATCTGATTCTCTATCAGAATCCAACGATGCAATATTAGGGGTAACCTTAGGCCATTGGGCCATAGATTCTCCCGAAAAAATCTCGAATGTTGTTTTCTGCTTGAGATTGTTGATATACAGATTGTGGCTCTGGATTTTATTTACTTGGTGCTTCAATTCCTACCTCATGTGGTTTCTCTTCCGTATCAATCCCAATCATAGTGTTCAACCTAATTCTAAGTCCTCATCACTCAAACCTTCATCACTAGACTCATCACTTATGTAATCAACGTCAACTTCAACCTCATATGGATAATTACGAAAAAGATTGTCATATTCCCTTATATTGGCATACCAATTCTAATTTTGTTCACCCATCTGAAAAGTAAAATGTCAAATATTAGCCTCTTTAATTTTATTTTTTTTACTTAGACTGATTGTTCCATAACAAAATAAGTAGTACTCCCTCCGTCCCAAAACACCTTGAATTAATTTCTTTTGGGTGTCCCATTGGTAAGTCTTTCTTCCCAAAATATTCAAAATGGTGCAAGGTGTTTTGAGACGGAGTGAGTATAAAGTTTCCTATCTTTTTGCTTAAAACTACTCGTGTACAACCAAAAAACTAATTTAATGAATATGAAAGGGACCTCCACAGCCATGGGACTTGGACCACCATATCTAAAAACACGTGGTCTCAATTATCATATTTATTCTAAAGCAAAAACAAGATTATTCAAAGAAAAAAACCTTAAAGAAACATTAAACTTAAGAAAATTGACTTAAACAATACTATTCATTGTACAATCTTCCATAGGAAACAACCTTGAACGTGTAATAAGAATCTAATTTATAGAGCGAAAAGCATACCTTGATGTCGAATCTTCAACAATCTCTGGTTTGACAATCGAATTTTGCAACAGCGGATCGCTGTTTGAGAGTAGTCGAAACCCTAGTTTTTTCGCCGTTCAATTAGAGAATTTCTGTCGTGAGGTTAAAATGAAACAGGTTTAGTGTGCCGCCATCCCTAAATCAGCACTCTAATTTTAAAGGGTATAACAGACATTTCATAACCTGTTAACGGAGAAAATAAACGGACATCCATTTTTGGGGTTGTTTGAATTCATTTTGATAGTTGAGTGTCAAGATCAAATATTTTGAGACTTTGGTGGCCCATATGAATGAAGTGTTAAAGTTGGGTGGGCCAAATGGTAGTTTTACCCTTTAACTTTTTTTGGAAAACTATACCATCCATCAACTTTAATAGTATGACCTCCTCAGAAGGAACTATTGTAGTTCCATTTACATCATAGTTGTCAATCCCGTCCCGGCTAACGCACCGGTTTTGTTAATGGGATGGGACGTACCGGTACCGGAGCATACCGGTGCACCATTCCAGATTTACCGCACTTTTTTTTTTATATATATTTTCCTATAGTAATTATATCTCAAACATAAATCAATAAAACCATGACAGAACCTTCACATTTTCTAGTAAATAATAAGGTGGCTAAAACAAATTTGGTCCAGTAACTTTCAACAAAAAATTAATCATCAAACTTCAAGAAATATTACATAGTTATTCAATTTTCAACATAGTTGTAAGGGTCATTTTCTCATCCAAGATCCCAACCAGAACATACAATTTCTTTTGAGGCTAAACCTAAAATCCTGAGGATGTAATTCCTACCATGGCAATGTGATTGACCATAGTAGAAATTACAATTAGAATTAAAAGATCAAAAGGAAGGGTACTAGGACTACCACTTCAAGTATTTATGTTAAAGTTCTACTTCTAAGTTCTTAGGTATTGGATACCGGATATGGATCTCATATTTGAATAAATGTGTAAGACTTGAGAAATAGAAAAACTACTTAAAAGGGTAAAGATTAACCTATGTGTTGATAATGATGCAAAGGTTGCAACATTAATCGTAGGAACTTGCGAAGTGTCTTTACCTAGTATGTTCTTATTTGTTTTGAACAAATGGAGTTATGTTCCTACTTTAAGTAGAAATATTATTTTTGGTTTCTTCATTAAAAGATTACGGATATTTCTTATTTTGAATAAGAAGGTGCTCCATTGAATATGATTCACTTTATTGTATTGTTAATCATATAATGGGACTTTATATTCTTATCTTGAAAGAACAAAAATAATAAGTATAACATAAGTAATGGAAATCTGAATCTAAGGATGTAAGCGTTACATTCTTAAAGCATTGATGTCTATATCAATGATAAGAAACACATATATAAAATTCCATGGGACGAACTTTTAAATTCATATGATTTCGAATCATGTGATATATGTGAATCTTGGATATTGATTAAGACTCCTCTTACTAATAGTAGTAAAAGGAAGTACTCTTTTGGATTAATATATATTGATGTATGTAGTTCATTAAAGTAACAATGCTAGAGAGGATTTCAATAACTCATGGAAAAAGTATTAGTGTACTCTGATCTGATCAAAGTAATGAATACTTGGACCATGGACTTGATGAGAATTCCGCAGAAAGTCTGCAGAATAAGAAAAACAGAATCTGGAAACAACAACCGTATGGCTGCATATTAGGCGTACGCCTAAGGATGAGCCGTACGGCTCTTGTTAACAGAAGTTTACCGATTGTCTGTAAAATATAGTTTTTCGCCTCATGATAAGTCAAACTGATCTTTAAATATCTTTCTGGATTATATGCTTGAAACAGCTGCGCTTACACTAAATTGAGATTCGTCTAAGGAGGTTCGTTATACCATATGAGATATGGAATGAAAGAAAACTTGGTTTGTCTTTCATAAAGATTTGTGATGTGATGCTTTTGAGAAAAGTGTTGTCCTGAACAAAATCACACATAAATCTAATAAATGTATTTTCATGGGATATCTTAATGATATTGATTTGACACCCTTAAAGAGTACAAATCGTTTGTTACTCTAAATAGCACTTTCTAGATAAATCGTTTATCTCTAAAGAACTAGTGGGAGTAAAATGTATCTCGAAGAGTTCGAGACCCAGAAAATTACATAGAACCTAAGATGAAAAGTTGAACAAAGTTTCACTAGGAGTTGAGAAAAATTCGTTCAAGTATACACAAGTTTTTTGCATATATGATAGGATACTATCTATAACAAGAAAAATTGATTTCTCGTAATAGAAAGTAATAAGGAAGATATCATTAATAATGATTGACCTATCACCTATCAAGATGCAAAGTCCGCTCCGAATTTTGATCAATGACTTGGAGTCATTAAAATCTAAAAATGCAATCCATGCATCATAATCAAGTTTTGAACTTGATTGTTCTACCCTAAAGCTTAAAAACCATAGGATAGAAAGAAAGTTTTCTTGGAGAATTCGGACATGGATCGCAAGATGCATATTGATTAAGCAAGACCAATTGAATAAAGCTAATTCATAATATCGATTATGATAAAACTTTGTCTCCTATAGTCATGCTTAAGGATATTGGAATTTAAATTGTCATGACCTCATATTTTGAATATGAAATATGACAAATGGATGTCAAAACAGTATTCCTTAACAGGAACATACTTTAGGATGGGTTTGATACAACCTAAAAGTTTTGATCCATAAAATTCTAATAAGATATGCAAGTTACAGAAATCCATGAGATGGATTGAAGCAAACTACTTGGAGTGAAATTTCATTTTGATGTAGTATTCAAAGAGTTTGAATTCATCAAAGATGAGACTTGTGATTACAATAAATTTAGTGGGAGCATCACATTATTCCTAGTCAAATATATGTGGTTGACATATAATTCATTTTGAAAGATTTTCATAATAAAAGACTTGGTTAAAGCTGCTTATATCCTTGGAATTTAGACTTATGGAGATAAATCTAAAAGGTTGATTGGTGAAAGTCAAAGTACTAATATAGATAAGATAGTGAAAAGTTTACTATGCAAGACTCTTGGAGAGGTTGCTTGCAAAAGGTCTAATGGCATTAATCTTTGCAAGATTTAGTCTTACTGGAAGACTAATGAGCAAGAGTACATGATTAGGATTCCATATGCGTTGGCAATTGGATCTATCATGTAATCCATGCTAATGTACTAAGACTGGATGTCTCATATACTTGGAGTATGATGAGATGATACCAATCAGATCATAGTAAAAGTCACTAGTTAAGAAACATCTTTATGTACTTGAGAAGAACAAAATGATGCATTCTTGATCTTTGATGGAGTGAAAGATAATCTTGTAATAGTTACATAGATGCATTCTTACAAATCAACAAAGATAACTATTGCAGTATAAATACATGTTTATGTTTAATAATGGTGTTAGAAGAGTTCTAAATGTACCATTACTATTTTACAAAAGGTTGAGTATCTAGTGACATGGGATACAACTAGAAAATTGTTTGGATTAAGAGACTAATTAGTAAACTAAAAATTGTTTCTAGTGTCACTAATTTAATGGACCTTCACTGTGACAATAATTGTTATTGCACAAATCAAGGAGCTAATGTCTTATCTAAACACATACTCGGACATTTCTATCTTATTCGAGAAATCGTCAAAGATGGGAGATGTCAAAATATGCAAAATACCATATGATGATAACAAGGATAATCATCTTACAAAACTCGCTTGCAATAATAATGGAGATTATAACTAAGCTCAATGGGTATTGGATACACGTTGATTGGGCCGAGTGCAAGTGGGAGATTGTTGGATATCATGCGCTAGGCCCTTGAGAAAGGCATATGCGTTATATCATAGCTTCATTGTTATAGAGATAACAAACCCGATTATTATATATTTTGCATGTTTATTATAATAATCATTATCCCTAGCACTTATGAAGGGCTAACATGAGTTTAATGGATAATCATATGATTATTATGGTGCATAGGATGCGGATTAAACATGTGGGTACTTGTTGGAGAACAAGGTATTGGATAGACCCGTTATGAGATTTATGTCATGGTCAAATGTCATAATTAAATCTCATGATAGTCATACCATTTGAATCCTTAGACCTGAGATTATCATGGTCTTCCACATGATGAACATTATGTTTGACATAGTCAAACGCTACCTTTAACCGGGTAGTTATAAAGGCTATGATTGGCATGATCGGATTCTTGTAGGGAAGAATGATAAGTCAAGATGGGATTTGTCCCTCTCTCAAGAGAGATATCTTCTTGGCCACTCGATGAGTGAGATTGATGATAGTGCATGGCCATGCTCAAATGAATTGATGCGTTCAATGTCATTTGCTCATATCAATCTACTTGGGATCGAGAAAGCATTGGACAACATAAGTTGACGTGGACCATGATTTATGTCCAATATGATATCGCGTGACAAAGCGGTTGTGATATGTTCTATAAGGTAACTTTGGACTTTAAAAGTTATACTAATTGGGTAGTCATAATGGCTTGCTAGAGTCCGCTTATGACTTACGGGTTTTGAATGGTTCGGACTCGTTGCCAACTTAGTATAATCCTATTGGGTCACACACAATAGAACAGATTGAAAAAGGTAGAAAATATGGGATTTTACACTGACCACCGTACGACTTCAAAGGCACCGTACGGCTCCCTCATAGCCGTACGGCTGCCCCCCGTAACTGTACAGTTTGTTCAATTTTCTTGTACGATAAGGAATCCCGATCCCAAAAGGAATTAGGTCAGACCCTCATATAAGATATGCAGCCGGGTTTGACAACCTCCAATGTTGATTTTGGAAATCAATAACAATTGTTTTAGAAACAATAAAATATAGAGAGGTATGATTATTTATTTTGAGATTGAGAATCATTAAAATACAATAACCAATGGAGCAAAATAATTCTAATGAAGAAATCGTTTCTTCACCAAGCCTTGGATCTAGCAATCTTGATCAAGAAGGTGTTCTTGATATCCGTTCGACGTGTGGATACCAATAGAGGGTGTTTGCTTTAGCACCTTAAAGTCCGTGTTCATGGATGCGATCTTCAAGAGTATGTTTCTTTCATCTTGTATTTAATTTAATCAACATGCACAGATCCGGGCTCATGGGTGTTTGATCTTATGTTTATTCCGCTGCGCATGATGCATCAAAACCCAACAGTGGTATCAGAGCCGCGTTCATCGTTGATTATTTTAATACATCATGTTTAAATTATTCAATTCGATTATATGATTTTGCATGATGATAAGATGAATATGTGATTTGGGTTTTATATATGAGATATAAATTTATGAGCATGATTTTATGTGGATTATGTAATTATTATGTTGATATGATCTATATGAATAATTGCATGTTGGGATTATCAATAAATAATTAGATTATATGTATTGATAATTTAGATCTAATTTGTATATGTTATGAATTGTTTATTCATGATATTGATTATATCTAATTAAATTCGTAATCTGTAAATTCGTGTTGGTTTAATTTGATTAATGCATGAACACGATATTGGGATTGATCGAATTTTAAAATTCTGGAAAATCTGGGGATCTGGAAATCACATCCGTATGGCTTTTTGCAAAGCGTATGCCTGTAATTCAGCCGTACGGCTGCTTTGGATTTCTGGACTGTTTTGTTTTGTTTTTCTGGTTTTCTGATTGTTTTGTAAATCGTTTACAGAATTCGAATCAGAAATCGAATCTGGTTTCAGATGACTGGTTTTCGAAACCGTGTTTCCTGAAATATGATTCAATTCAGAATGTTACAGAAATCAGAATTCTGAAGAGTTCAAAATTGCTGTAATTTATGAAATTGATGAGACAATGAATGATCTTGAAACAAGTGACCAATTTATACGGGAATGTGGATGCGTTTTGGCTTAGTTTCGACCGTATTGAGAAGTTACTTGGTTTCTTGATTTTAGTACGGGATTATGGATGCCTTTTTGGCTTAGTTTTGACGTGCGTTTTGTGCTCTCAATTTATAGATGTTCTGCGAAAACAAAAGTTTCAGAATTTATCCCTATGAACAAAGTGCAAATTATTTGCAAGAGAAGGAAACTAAATTTGGATTAATTCATTGCATGGACCAACTTGTTTCTGGGAATGCGGATGAAATATCCAATCTGTAAATTGTTTACAGATAATTTAGATTCCGTCCCCATTATGTTGCTTCATAATTAAATCACAAGATTTTGCTTCTGTTAATTAATTTGATTAGTTAACATCCTTTATGCAAAGACTATATTATATTATGTTTGACATAATTAAATATATGATGCATATCTCTATGCAAAGACTATATTATATTATGTTTGACATAATTAAATATATGATGCATGTCTCTGTGTAAATCTACCCCACTTAAAGAGAATAAGATTAACTTCTTTGACCTAATCATGAGCTTAAAAATTGTTCTAAAGCAATAACGGAAGTTATGAATTCTTATTAAATCTTATTCCTAAGAAACCTAATGCCTTAAGGTCGGATATGGACACTGATTAGAATCATGTGGATGAATCTATGGATGTCAATTGTCCTACGACTTGCTACCAAATGTTTGGAACTTTAGGAGTATCTAAAACATATGGATGCTTATGTGATAAGCAATTACGTAGGAAACGTTCCTACAAGCAAGAAAGGCAAGAAAAGTTTGAGATTGATTAGAGCCTAACATTCATGTGATGAATGGAAGGTATGTTAATAAAGTTATCATGTTTTGAACATTGAGAGACATATTGATTACCTTAGATGGCTAGATAATCAAGTTAGTTTGGAACTAACAACGGATTTGATATTAATTCATAAGCGACATTTGATGCATCAAAACCCAACAATAACATATACTCTATTTTGCTTATTCAAAAATACCCCTCAACTTTGTATATATTTTCATTAAGGGCCAACTTTTCAAAATTGGTTAGACTGGGAACATTTCGTGCACCGTCCGAAACAGTCACCCCGCCTGGTTTAGACCGGTATCATCCGGTTTGACCGGAACAGCCCGGTTCAGGGCGGTACATTTTCTGGGACGGAATATAACCTGTTTTGCACCGGTTTTGGACTGGGATGAGACGTACCGGCCGGTACGGACCGGTGCGGAACGGGATTGACAACTATGATTTACATAGGATAGGAATTGCTGCGGCGTCCGATCGTGTGGTCTAGTCCAATCTTGTAGTCTACCTTCGTTTCAGGCATTCATACACTACAGGCTAGCGATGATCGAATTGTATATGATTAGTAGCTTATTGATTTATGCAAGGTACTACACCCATATTATATCAAATGTCATGTACTATAAAGTGAGAACATAATTTTTTGTATTCTTAGCTGAATTACAAATAATACAATTCAATTAGATGGCATTAAATTTCATTAATAGAATGATATAATGAAAAATATTTGGGTTGATATTGCTTGTGAGACCAAGCCAACCCATCAAATAAATTCACACTTGTTAAAATTTAACAGAGTAAAGGTAATAACAACAATTTTTTCATATTCAAACAAAAATAAAAAAATACACACCAACTAAATAATGTAAAAATGTAGTACTACATGATATAAAAATTTCGCTGTTTTTAATCATATACTCCCTCAGTCCCATTTCACTTGACACTTATTTTCATTTTGGGCTGTCCCAGCTCACTTGTCACTTCTTAAAATAGCATACTTTTTATAATTTTATATTCACTCTACCCCACCACTCATTCTCTCTTCATTTTCCACTGCTCAATTTATTCAACCAACAATACTATTTACACCACTCATTCTCTTTCTTCATTTTTTACCACACATATTCCTTATTTTATTCATTCTCTATAATTATTGTGCCCACCTCATGGGTGTCAAGTGAGGTGGGACGGAGGGAGTATATAAGAATATATTTAGCATAATCTTTTATATGATATTTTTCAGTATGTCTTACGAAAAACGCGTTTTACTTTAAGGATAGGAAAACGTGTTTTTCCAAAAGACACTTGGCGCTTGTTTTAAAAACAAGCGGTAGCATTTTTGTAAATAAATGGTATGCATCGTAAATGCCAGAGTTAATGTTACAAAGTGCCAGTCATTTGGACACGCGTTTATAGACATTGTCGTTGGCACTTTTCAAAAATGCGAGTGTTAGTGTTTAAAAGTGCCAGCTATTAGTCCATTACACTGACACTTACAAAACATGAATACTGACACTTATCAAAACCGCCAGTGGCAGTGTTAATAAGTGCTAATGTAACATGGCTGACACTTTTTAACACTAACACTTACGATAAACGTCAGTTATTTACAAAAATTTCACGACGCCATTTTTAAAAAGACGTTTTACGCTAAGTTAGCGCAAAACACGTTTTTTTTTCTCGAGATTTTCACAATAATTTTACATTTTAAATAAAAAATTCACATTTCCTAAAACATTTCCGGCGAGTGGTGGAGCTCAGCCAGAGACACTGACTTTTCTCAAGGTGTTTTTTTTCTTCTAAGGGTCTCCGGTTGGAAGTATAAAATGCACAAGTCAAAGCAGCAACAAAACCAAAAGAAAAAAGTGGGAAGAACATAAGGCGACTACAGCACAAACGCTCAAGCTTCGAAGGTCAAAATCTAGCTAGCTACCTCTCTCCACCCAAATTACTTTGATCCATTCTTCGCAAACCAACAAGGTATTTCGATCTTCATCACTTCAATTCATCTTCCTCTCTGTTGTTTGTAGTACAAAATATAATGTCAAAATACTTCAAATTACAGTGATAAAACTGATTTGTGGATGAACACTGATTTCACACTTAAATCACTCAAATTACTTTAGGGCTTTTTTGGATTTTTTTTGAATTTCCTAAGTTTCGTTGATTCTAGGGTTAAATAGGAGTTGGTTGTTAACTGTAAGTATCCAATCCAATACCCTAGGATTTTGTGAAAATTTGGTGACGTTTGGGAACTTGCAACGTTGTAAGTAACAGGAGGCTGGTTCTGTCATTTTAATTTTTTATGGTTTTTTTTGTAAATTACATACAGCATAGCTATATGATTATAACAAGTGTATGGTTGTGCAAATTAAATACAGCAAAACTGTCGGTTTGTAACAAGTATATCGCCGTTCCTGGTAGGTTTTCGTATGGACTTTCAAGGATAGCTGGTTTCGTATATTCAATGACCACTGATGTAGCATCTCTTAGTATTGTTTTTGCTCTTCTATCTTGGTTTTAGAACTTAGTCTAAGCAAGCACCTTGCATATATGATAGCAAAACTGATGTCAAGTGTTTTTCTTATCTGAGTAAATGTTTTGGATCACCTGATTAATGGAAAGAAGAAAAGTCTACCATCCTAAAAAAAAAGGAGGTTTAAAGTATTTAGAGTGGAGCACGTTTGAACAAGTAATTTAAAAATTAGAAAGATTATAAAGTCAAAAGATAGTTCCAGATAGGTTCTTGAATAAGATTTTGTTAATTTATTAGCAAGATTTTTTTTTCCGTATTAAAAATCATGAACCGAGAGGGTAATTTTTTTTGGCACCCACTAGCAAATATTCCTGGATCCACCACGGGTCCGGTAGGTGTTGGATTGAGGCTAGTAAATGTAGGATTTATATTTAAACATATTTAGAGAGGGCATTTTCGAAATATGAATGTTAAAGACTCTCAAGGGACATATGCCTTTATATATGTATATGAACATATGTCTATATATGTGTGTGTGCATAAGACTTTTCCTCATGTGACTATAGATGGTACTTTAGTTTTGATGTGCATGTATATGTGTGTGTGTGTGTACACCCACTCACACACATATGTTTGTGTTTGTATATATATATATATTGGGTAAAATACAAAATAGGGCCTAATATTCACGGGGCGATTGCAATTTGGGGCCTGACGTCTCAATTTTATCTATTTAGGGCTTCACATGCCATTTTTTGCACGATTTAGGGCTTTTTGACGATTTCCTTCCTAATTTATGTTAAGTGGTCATGTGCAGCGCATGTGACAATAATAAAGGGGGTCAATTGCAAATCTTTGAATATAAAGGGAATAGTTAAAAAAAATGACAACATAACCCATCCCTCAGCGTAGAAAAACAGATCGACGCCTTCTTCCTTCTTCAACAAGCACTTTCTTCTCCGGCGGCCATTAACGATCTCCCAGCCTCACGCCGACGGCAACCTCCCTCTCCCCGCAGCGGCAACCTTCTCTTCTCTCTACCCCACCCGAAACAATCTCTTTCCTCCCCAGCCTTGCACTCTCGCCCCTTTTCTAAAAAACCAACCCCAAACCCGCAGCCCCTTAGCCCTCTTCGCCGGCCAACATATCTAGTCTCAATACTCCTCTCCTTTCCAATTTTTAATTTGATTTTGTGTGCTAGAGAAGATGGGTTTTGGAGTTGAAAGTTGGTTTTGAAATTGAAAGTAGGTTATGAAATTGAGTATTTTGTGTTTTGATTCAAAGTATAATTTTTGTTTTGTGTTGATTCAAATCAGGATTTGGTGAAATGGAGCTGAATTTTATGTTTCAAAATCTGGTTGTTGGTGAAGGTGGTGCTAGGTGTTAATGGGTGATGGTGGTGGTTGTGTTAGGGGTGGGTGGAGGTGTTAGGGACGTTAATGATGATGATGATGAACTCCAATCTTAAACCCAAAACCAAAAATTTAAACCACAACAGGGATGAAATAACAAAGCCTGGGAAATGAAATATTTAAATTCCAAATGTAAGATCGTTGCACCCAGATGATAAAATCAGAAATTAAAAGGAAAACAAAAAAAGAATCAAAATTAAAATTGAAATGAAAACGAGAAAGAAAGATAAAGCGAAATTGAAAACAGAGAGATCGAAATCGGTTTTGGGTTTATCATCTGTATGAACACAATTGAACAACGAATTGAATTAACGATAAAATTACAAAAGTTATGGTTCTAACCTCTGCAATGCAAACCATGACTAGTTACTTTTTTTTTTTTTTTAAAGCATGAGTGATTATTTCAATTTAATATTTTATTATTATTTTAGATACTAATTATTTTATTGTTTTATATTCTTGTATTTAATATTTTCTTTGAAGCCTTGAATTTTTAATCTTTAAAAAATCTATTTTTTCAATTTAAATAGTATTTTCTCAAGCTTAAATATAATGTTCTTCAAAAAAAAAAAACTTTAAATTTGAAGTTTCATCTATTAATCTATGCATTAAAATGGTATACACATTTAATTAATGTATAAGTAAATATTTGGGATTGGTAATTTTTCTGATCCTACCTTTTATATTCATAAATTTGCACTTGACCCCCCATTGATTGTCACATGCGTTGCACATGACCACTTAACTTGTATTTGGATGGAAATCGTCAAAACCCTAAATTGTTCAAAAAATGGTATGCCAGGCCCTAAATTGGTAAAATTGAGACGTCAGGCCTCAAATTGCAACCGCTCCATGGATGTTAGGCCCTATTTTGTATTTTACCCATATATATATGTGCGTACGTGTGTTTGTAAAATTTCGTTGATGACTACACATGATGTTATTTTAGCCTCTAGAAGGAGCCATTTTGATCTTGGTCTGGTGTTCGAAATTTAGTTTCTTTTCACTTTGAGTTTTGTGTTTAGTTGTGCAGTATGTTGTAGTCTATTCTGCTTGTATCTGGTCACTGATGGCTTGAATGTGAATCCTGCTGAAAGTTTCCTTAATTAATGCGCTATGGGGGTTCCAGACTCTATAGTTCAACTATTGAATAATCTCGAGTAAATTATTTAAATGTTGTGCATTGAATCAGATTACGATTTGGTGTTCCTCGCCTTCATCCTTGTATTGGAAGACATTTCAAGCATATTCACCCAAGGGGTAAAGTCAAGTGCGGAACCAAATAGTTTTGATATACGCCATATTGGAGACTTCTAATGAGGTGAAAAAATATCAGTGGCAACTTCCATTTATTTGTTGAACAAGCTCTGGCTGGCTTATCATACCTTTGGATTAATTCATTACTAATGCACTGACAGTGGGAGTAATCAACACTTTTGTTTTGTTTGCAGAGTCAGCTACTACGACGACTCTTAACTGATCTAGTGTTGGCCCGTTGCTTAACTAGTTGACATCATTGAATCAACAGCGAAATTTTGTTGCTTATTCAACTGTTTATCTTGATTGAGAGTCCATGATGGCTGAGCTCAGTCCTAGGACTGATACTTCGACTGATGGGGACACGGAAGACAAGACCTTGGGGGTGATGTCTCCCCTTTCAACGTTTTTTATATATTACCTTGGACATCGTAATATTTGTCACGTACTTCATATTGATTACTTTATATCTCTTCATCAATGATGGAACCACCTGCAGTTTTACTTTGGTTACTAGTTTGTATTTGTTCCTGTGTCATCTATCAATCGTCTAAGGCACAAGAAACAGTTCACACTAACATTTGTTGTTTTTGACGCAGTTCCCAGGCAATCCAAACCTTGTGGTTTCTGATGCCAGTGACAAGTCGAGGGATCAAAAGGTTTTAGTGTTTGTTTAGTACACGTCCCACAGAGGCGATACAATTGTTTTCCTAATTCTGATATTGAATTATTACATTTGCAGACGCTGCGCAGGCTTGCTCAAAATCGTGAAGCTGCAAGGAAAAGCCGCCTGCGGAAAAAGGTTAGATTTTTTCCTTCTTTGTTTTAGTTCCTATTATGTTCTTCTTGTGCTGTTTATTATATCCTCTTCTGGCACTTTTCATTTGTAACCTGACAGTAAAGAACAGCAAAACTAGGATTCACTGATTTGTCCATGACACCACAGTGCTGTAGGTTTTTTCCCCCTCTCCTGCTATATTACAAGTCCCCTGAATGCTTACTCAAGATTAGGATACACAGACAGATACTTTTATGTTAGCCTATGATTGAGAGACACAGTAATCATAGTAAGTAGCCATGTCTCACATCACAAACAGGGATTCTGAAATGAACGTAGGATTGTGCTTCATGAAAGTTCGCTTAGTTATCGCTCGTCAAGGTTATGCTTGTTCATTTCAAATCAACATATATTAAAAGAAAATAATGTGAAAATAACTACTACGTATGTTCATTTTTGCTTTGTATATCTACTAGATGATAAATATATTTGACTGGGATCTCCTGTCGTAAAATTTAAAGGTCACTTGTCTGCTGTCAAGGTTGCCAGTCAATGCTTGTGGACAATATAGCTATTCATTTGGGCATCCTATACTGTTCTTCAGCTTCTGCTACCTGAGCAGATGTTCAATCTAATGTGTTATGATATTGATGAGCAAAATCCTTGTTTGCAGTACTTTTGTCGTTATTTCTGACCTAACCTTCCCAATCTTGTTGAGAGGACGTATCACCCTTAGATATTTCCTGTTGTCATGGGTTAGCTCGTGCCCACACCTGGGTTTGAGCACATGCTCTTCCCTACATGGCGCCCACCGCCCATCTTTCCGTCTTAACTGTGTCCTGACTTCTGAGTCCTGACTTCATAGAGTCTTACAAGTTGTTGAGCAACATTCTTTCAGAACTCCAAAAATCATCCAGCAACAGACAAGTCCCACTTCAACGCCCGGACATTGAAAAATTATTACGATAGTCAAAAGGAATATGTTCCTAAAAGTCAGACTTCCAAGACTGAAGCCTCTTCCACGCTACTCTATAGTCCTTGGCCACATCTCAGCCTCCCCCCCCAGACCCACAGCATATCACTCTCCACCTTTTTTGCTGCCCTCACCAGAATCCTTCAAAGGAAACATAGTTAATCGGTATGCTGAAAGGCAAGCCTCAATAAGAGAATTTTGAACCCCCAAAGAGGAAAATGCCATCTTCTAGCCACCTAATCTCTTAGTCAGTTTCTCCACCAGATTCCTAAAAGTGGCTGTCCTAGGATTTCCTCCCTGTGCAGGCGCAAGTAAATAAAAGTCCATATGTTAATAGAACAGTCAACCAGGTAAGGATAACCCTGTAACTCCTCATCCTCCATATTTTCCATGCGAAACGCCCTTAGCCATCTTTTAGATAATACTCCATTCCAAGTAAGTTGAAACATTCATTTTGAAGTTGGGAAATTAAGGATATGATATTATATTAAGAATGAAAGGTGGTGAGGAAGAGAGAGAATTAGTGGGGAAGGAAAGAGAATGAGTGGAGAATAGTGAGTGGTTGGAAGAGAGAGAATGAGTGAAGGATTATAAAAGTAATAAAAAGCTTCCATTTTATGATTGTTGCAACTTAAGTGAAATGCCCTAAATGGCAAAATGTTTCAACTTACTTGGAACGGAGGGAGTATTTGTTATTTCCAACCAACATTTTGTTATAAAAAAACTGTGAATTATACTTGGCCTTAGTTCATATCATAAATTCCAATGTTCCTCCACTTTTTGATGGATCAGTAACTAATCAACAGCGTCCCCCCCCCCCCCCCCCCCAACACACACACTCCCTCCGTCCAAGAGAACTTTGCACCAAATTTTGAGACACAAAAAATAAGAATCATTAGTTTATATTCAAAGTTGGTGGTGGTGGGATACGATTTGGGAAATGAAGGGACTTTAATTATTATTTTTATTTGTCTCAAAGATGAAGCCCACCAACAAAGATGAAGCCCACCAACAGCCTACCACCGTTGCCGACCACCACACTCGACCCACCATTTCCATCCAAAATAAAAAATGGCAAAACTAAACAAAGATGAAATCTCAAACTAAATCAAAATATGTGCACCAAAGACGCACAAAGTTTATTGAAACTCAAGCAAAATCAACTACTCACAGAATCAAGAACACACACACACACGAAACCAAAATCATGCACACAAACGGAATTAAAGATAGAAGAGAGGGAGATGAGTTGTGAAACCAACCACATATGGCTGCTGACCAACCACCGTCTCTGCCACCTTCGTCAGCCCACCACCATCACCGCCCCCATCACTACCACCCTGCCACTGCCACAGTAAACATTAATAAATCAAAATTCAACAAAATCAAAATCAAAATCTGGTCAAAACACATACAAACACACACTCAACCCAGAACACACAGAAACAAACACACTCATCTCGAGCAAAAACACACGAATCGTCGTCATATCTAGGCTCTGATGGCTGTGTAGTTGTAGGTTCTGGGCTCCGATGGCTACAAAGTTGTCGGATCTGTGAGAAAAGAAGAAGGGGGAGGGGCGGCAAGATGCAAAGAAATAAAGTGAGAGTAGGGAAGGGTGAAACAGGGGTGGTGTCAATAGACGTCGTCAGAAATGGGGGCGGTGGTGGTTGATGTCAACATAAGTGGGGGAGGGAGTAGGTGGGGATGGGGGAAGGGAGGAGGGTTTTCTTTTTCTTTCCTTTTTTTGTTGACGAGAGAGAGGTTGGTGTCTTTGAGTAGATAATGGGGTTGAGAAAATGTAGGAGAGAGGGGGTAGTGTTTTTCAAATAGATTGAGTTGGATACGAAATGCGTTAAATAGGTTATTAGGGTTGGGGATAGTTTAGGAAATTTAATTAGAATGGATTAGTGTTAAATTGGTGGGGCAGGGACAATATAAAATTATTAAAAGATTGCCATATTGGGTAGTGCAAGTTGTCATGGGAATGGGACGGCCAAAAAGGAAATTAGTTCAAAGTGTTATGGGAGGGAGGGAGGGAGGGAGTGAGCATATAATCTTTTCCCCTTTCCTTTTTTTGGGGTAGCAGTGTGTGGAGGAGAGGGAGATTGTAGGGGTTGGCAGGCACGGATGTCCTGCATGAAGGTAATCTGTGTGAGGTTGGGTATTCAATTAGATTTCCTTGACATGTGCCAGAGTCTTTATTATCCATTTTTCATATTGTTGTTTACTCTCTCTCTCTCTCTCTCATTTAGGATACATTCTTTTTAAAACATCAATGTACAATTAATTTATCTCGGTTGTGCGGCTGCATCATCTTGCAGTTATTTTTATTGCAAAAATATGTCCACATGTTTTAGGGTTAACTCAATATATATATTTTGTTTGAATTGTTTAGGCTTACGTGCAACAGTTGGAGAGTAGCAGAATGAAGCTGACACAACTTGAGCAGGAGCTCCAGCGAGCTCGGCAGCAGGTTTGCTTTTTCATTAATTGATATGCATATAATTTTCTGAGTTCTAGCTGTTCCAGATAGATCCTTTTAATGATTTTTTTTCTTTTCCTTAAAGGGCATTTTCATTTCAAGTTCAGGAGATCAGTCACAATCAATGAGTGGAAATGGTATAAACATCTTCTCCAGATACTCAATCTTGTACATTCATGACTAGAATGGTAGATATGTTCATGCTAATTTGATTGGACGTCCCCAATTCAGTCATTTTCTTAGCGGACTTCTTCCTGGTCTTTCATATTCGAATGCTTACATATCATGATCATGTATGTTCCCTGTATTCGGTTACGTGTGTGAGTGTTGGTGATCTGTTTTCAGAGCACATTACAAATCTCACATGAAATGATACAGGAAGACTAAAAATGTTGAACATACTTGTGCTCTATTTTATTATTTAACTATTGAAACAAACTAATAATGTTTGATAAAATTGTAAACTAAGGATCAGGACCTGCAGTCTTATTGAAATATGATGAATTGAAGAGTGATATATAATACTTTAGTGTCCTATTCCGGCTGAATAAATTTTTCAAGACTTCGATAACTTCTCATTGTGCAACAAACTTTCATCTCCTTGTTCCGAAAACCCACCCGCCACCCAAACACCTTCACAAAAAATGATTGTAGAGGACCACTCTAGGAAAATCCATCAATCTGAATAAACATGATAAATTGCAAGACTCTAGCTTTTGTTAGAAAAAATGTTAATCTCCAAATTTGGGGGAACAATGGATATATGTTCTTTTGGAAGTCCAAGGTTCCTTTTAAGATTTGGGCTTTATTTTGGACTTCAGCTTTGGATAACTCAACACCAATGACAAATGGCAAAACCCTAGATCTAACAAGTGTTTGTCTCCAAATTGATGTGTTAATTGCAGGTCCTCTATGGAGACAAATGGTCATTTCTTCTTTCATTGCTATATTACTCGTTATCTATGGAATCGTTTGTTCGAAATAGAAGGAGTCAGCTGGATTAGTCCAGAATATACTTTTTTCCTCCCTACATATGTCTACTTGTAGGGTTTAGAGAGGATCTGATGATAGTATTCTGTTGGAGTGCTGATTTTGGCTATTCGTTGATCCATTTGGATGGAGATGGTTGGTCAAGTAACAAAAATGTTCAGTCGAAACATTTTGCTTTGGGATCTAGTTGTTTGCTTAGCATCATGATGGGCTCATGCTATGGAAGTCCTGGGGGTTTTCTCTTGCCAATTTGAAGAGGAATGGGTGTGCTGTTTTCACCTAGATTAGGGTTTCGCTGCCTCTACTTCGAATTTTCTTTCCTGTTATTTGATGGTTGGTCCCATCCGTTTGTACATTCTCCTCTTTTGAATACCTTACTTTTTCTGTCAAAATAAAATAATAACATATAATAATTAGGAAAAAAATGCATTTATGGTCACCCAACTATACCCGATGAGTGGTTTTGATCACTCAACTCATATTTTTGGCATTCTATAGCCTGAACTAATTCTTTTGTGCTCCGGTGATCACTAAGCCTAACGACATCCATATTTTGCCGTCAAAAGTTCATGTGCAATGCACATGACGAATTTAAAAAGGTAAAACGGTAAAACCATGAAATTTTAAAATAAAATAAAAAATGTTTGGGTTTAATGTCTAAAAATTTAAAGTGAAAGGGGCATTAAAGCCCAAAAATATTATACAAACCCTATTCAAAATCCTTGGCGGTCTCTCTCTCTCTCTCTATCCGCTCGGGAAAAGCAAGGCTTGCCGGATTCCGACTAGCTTTCCGGCAACCTGCAATCAAATCTGAGTTCTGTCTCATGGCTGCTGAGCACGCCAAATACCTAGCGGTTTGTCTCCCCAGGTCGTATCGCGCTTATCCCCTCTGGTTCATGCTCCTCAGTTCCACCCCTCTCTTGTCCTTGCACAATCCCAGAACGGCATCAATCCCCCACAACCCATCGCCTTGTCTAGCCAAAATTGCATCTCACCAGATCTGAGAAAATTCCGGCAACACCTCAATTCCGGTCGGCACCTCATTTCTCTGTTATATCCATTACAGATGGCCCCACTACGCCTTCTTCAAACACCGGCCACCCATACATATTGGTTAGGTCAGTGCCAACACAAATCCAGTCTCCACTCTGGACTCTGCACACCCGTTGCCGATCGACCATCTTTCTCCTACTCCTGTTTGGCACTGTCACATAATCAATCCGGCCAGCACTAGGCTGGAATTTCTGAAGTTATATTTTTAGGCCAATAGTTTTTCTTTTAACAATTTAACCCTTTTGCCATTAGTTTCCTATTTTACCCTTCAAAGTTTTGTCATGCGTAATGCACATGACAACTTAACTAGAAAAAATAGGATGTCGTTAGGCTTAGTGATCTCCGGCACTCAAAAAAATTAGTTTAAGCTATTAAATGGCAAAAAAAATTAGTTCAGGCTATTGAATGAAAAAAATATGAGTTGAGTGATCAAAACCACACATCGGGTATAGTTGGATGACTATAACTGCAATTTTTCCTAATAATTAAATAAGTATATAAATACAAGAAACAAATACTACACGTCGCAACAGCCTCAATCTCCTCATATCTAATACAGAACCCCACCCCCCCACCCAAAAAAAGAAGAAGCTCCATGTACCGACTCAAATAGAATCTAACAAATCCTTTGTTTTGAAACTATGGATCAACTACTTGGAAAATGGGATAAAGAAGTGAGAAGAGCACCTGCATTTGCAGATTCGTAATCATTAAGACTACGGAAGATATGGAATTACTTCCTCCGTCCCGAAATGATGTTCCTATTTTCCATTCTATATGTCCCAAAAAGCTTGTCACATCTCTATAATTAGGGTCTTAAAGTGAAGAAAGTCCAAAACTACCACCCTTTTATGGCCAGAAGTTCTTTAAGGTAATGAGTAGTCAAAAGTACGTCTATTATGCCTCCTTCCATGCGTTTTAATATTCCCTAGTATTTGCTAATGATTGGTAATTATGATAACGAGAATATTTGAAGAAAGTTTAGTAGTCAAAAGGGACCATCTTTCTGGGACGTAGGGAGTACTAAACATCCACCCCTCCACCAGGAACTCAAAAGCGGAAAGACATACCATTTATATAAGCTTGTTAAGAACTAAGGACTGTGTAGATATGATTCCAAAAGGAACCAAAGCTCTCTAATGAAGAGAAAAACCAGGAATCTGAATTAGATGAGCCAAAAGGGTTGGCAAGAATAGAACCACAAACCTTGAACACCCATATATACGATCCAAGTGACAAGATGAAATCACCGGTACTAGGCATCAAGATGACCCACCACTTCCACGTACTCCTGATTGTTAAGAGTATGGAAAAGGGGCACGTCCGAAGAAATAGCACCAATCCTATTCGTATAATAAAAGTCACGTGTAGGAGCAAAATAATCTCGGACATGAGATATGATCAAGGTAAGCCAAACTAAGCAAGATTCCCCCCCCCCCCAAATAAATAAATAAATAAAATAATAAACAAATACTTCTTCCTTAAACTGCATGTGAGTGCCCTCTCGTATCCTTATTTGTGCAACTAGGAATAGACCAAGGATAGCAATTGGTCAATGTATTTTTGAATAAAAGTCTATATCCCAATGGAGATAGAAAGTGGATATTACAAAAGAAAAGAGTTGAACTGGTAGTTTTAGTCAGTGGGAGGATACTCTTTTGCCAATAATTAAGGTTATTCTAGGTTGTCCGATTTCTTGTCGTTTTTCCATTGCTCTGGGGCATAGCAGGGGGAATTGGGGTTCGATTCCATTTAGGTTCAAGATTATGTAGTTGTTCCGTCCCTTCATTGGGGTTTGATGGCTTATTAGTAGGAGGAATGTGACTATAACATAGTTATTAAAGGTCCAAGGCGCACAAGGCGCAAAAGGTGTGCCCGGAGCCTAGGCGCGCACTTTTGATAACTATGGTGCGGCCCATAGTTTTTAAAGGCCCAAGGCGCACCAAGGCGCAAAAGGTGTGCCCGGAGCCTAGGCGCGCCCCTAGGCGCACTTTTGATAACTATGGACTATAATGGGTGGGCGTTCATGTTTTGAGATGGAAATGGTAGATATTAGAGAGAACCTGAAATATAGAACAAGGACGTGTTTGATATTACTGAATGGGAATGTTTTTACAGACGAATTTTCTATAGACAGGTAACAGGAGTAGGGGTGGCAAATTGGGTGTTTTGGGTTTACCCATTAAAGTTAAAATATCCGGGTATCCAATGGATTTTTAACTTTAATGGGTAAACCCAAAACACCCAATTTGCCACCCCTAAACAAGAGGATTTTTTTGGAGGATTTAGTTGGTAGGAGTCCTCTTAATTAGTCAGCAACAGTATATAAGGACATAATGGATGACGCTGCAAATTTGAAAAAGCAGTATGCAACCCAGTTTGATAAGAGGGTGAGGTCCCCAAATTCTTAAGTCCTTGTTTCAAGAGAAATGTGTTACTAGACTTGTGCTTTAGGGCTTATTATGGTCTTCGATTCCACTTCAACGCAAGTGATGGCCGGGGAGACTTTTTTGTATGTGTGGAAGTACCAGCGATGACATATGATAAAGGGCGTACCTTATTTCTTTCTTTCTCATTTGATCCTGTACCCTGATGCGTCTCCATTCCGTCCTTTTTTCGAAATGACAAAATTCCTGTTCAATGTTAAAGCTTTGCTCTGGTTCTTCATTAGGTTAATAATGTTAATTACGTCTCCATAGGCATAGGTGCTACAATATGGTTTGTGTGAACGTGTGTTTGATGTGCAAGTGTTCCTCGGAATCTTATAATTACATGTCATTTCATGTCGGGGTGCACGATGTCTTCCAAATAGCTGTTTTTTGTGGTGGTTGGGCGGTCAAGGAATTGCAGGAGCGCTTGTTTGATATGGCAGTATGGTGTGTTAAATGTTATTTGATCCATTTGGAATGAGAAGACCTCTGATGTGTTCCAGGGGGAGCTAGTGTCTTCGCTTCTTATATGGTACAATGCTGTTTCTTTGGTTTCCTCTATTTTGGCTAATTAATGGCACCCTTAGCTGACTTTGTGGATTCAGCGTGATTGGAGCGCGCTGTTTTTCCGATTAATTTTTCATTACTCTCGACTCCTAGTTTATAATGATGCATCACGAATAGACCAATAGATCTTTGAGAGGGTCTTGACATGTAAAGTGAGCAATTGGTACTACTCCAATAATTATGAATAAGGGAGATACGAGTTGTTTTAGCCATTAAGAGTTGATTAAGTATATACTGGATTTACTTCTAAAGACCTAAATTGGTTACTCATATAGAGTAATTATTAATTGAGCATACTTTTTTTTTTCCTACTAGTTAATTGTCCATTGGTTTTTACATGCTTCTTTAATCTAATAATACCTCTTCTTTTTTTCACATATAAAAATATTAATTTGTTGAGTATCTTAAATTGTAATTTGGCTATAGCAGATAACACTCGTCCATGGACAAAGTTTTATAAGGTCTGCGCTGCTTATAAAGGTCTTAGTGATTGGCCAATTGCACTTGTTGCAATTATACAAAGCCTTTCATTTAGGTGGAGTTCGCTCTTCTGAATGAGAAAAGCCAAATGACAAAAAACAACATTGTGGGACTGAATAGGACTGTTCTGATAGAAACCAATATGCCAATTACCATATGTATCTAAAGGTGAAGTTTGTTTGTCGTTACTAGGGAAAATTTTGTGAACCGAAAGGGTATTAATTATGACTACAAACTTCTCAGATTCACGCCGATTCAGTTTTCTTGTGAGATCTAAATTGAAAGACAGAGAATTTACCTGTTTGAAATATAGATACTGGAGCAATTTAAGATATATTCTGAATAAATGAGGACAAAACCCGCCCAGACAAAAGACCAGTTCCAACCCAATGGTCTTTCCAAAATGAATTCAACCCCATACACCCTGCAAGCAAGCGATTATGGGCTGAACAGAATCAAGGAAGGTAACCCATACCGGGTGGGGTCGGGTGGTTAAGCTTCCACGGACTGTCATAGGTTGCGAAAGAGCTCATGTCTACATCAAAACCGTTATCCTGAACATCGGACTTGACTTCTTATGACCATGTTTCACGGAGAGTATGGTTCCAAAGGAAAATCCGAGCACCGCTTCCACAAGAATTGGTGCATAAACCCTTTTAAGTCTACCACAACACTCCATTAGTGTTAAATTGGGAGAGGTAATAAATAGGAATACTAGGAGGACATGCTACAATAATTACGACTCATCCCCCCACCCTCACGTGCGCACACAAAACAAGCTTTCCTCCGTTCAATCTCGTGGACATTTTTTCAACCACCAGTTCTCTAATTGTATCATCCCGTGGATTTGTTCCCAAGGTAAGTGAAGGGCACTTATTAATTGAAGAAACGAGGGAGGCATGCCCTTGCAGCGCACACCCTTTATGTTGATCCCTGCTACACACTTGAATATTGACCTTCAAACCAAAATAACTCATAGACCTGAAGAACCATAAACACTTATAAACATCCTTCATAAAGAAATATGATAGTATCATTTTCATTTTGCAATTGAGAAACTCATCCTCTCTGCTGACCGAGGTTACACCAAGTATGCCCCTATCCTCGCTTTTATAGGAAAGCATACTCAAGGCATCCACAATAAATCAAAAAAGAAAAAAAATTGGAACTACGGATCAAGCTGCCAAAGGTCACTGAAAAATTCAAATCTGTCCCTTGCTTATGATGCTTTATGATGACTAAGGTAGCCTTGGTCTGATGCCAACATCCTTCTGATATTTTTTTTCACTGCATTGTACTTAAATTTTGGCCCAAATCATTTGTCAGCTAAGCTTACCTTTGGTCCTGCATTAAACTAAGTTAGATGTTCCAACTTTAGTGACAGATTCTTAGAATCATGTATTTGAAGTTAGATCACCTTGATTTACCACATATATTGGTTATAGAAAGGAGTAGGCAGGTTTTGTTGCTTCTTTTGGACCGCTGTTATTTTTTATCCTGTGTCTTAGAATATATCCACCTTACATAATCAGGAGCTCATTGCGGAGCTGTGTAGATATGTATTGTTAGTACTCGTGTGTCTTCGTGCATCAGATTATTATACGACTTTGCAAAGGATACTATGTTGTTTGTTCAAATCCTAAACCATTCCTTCTATCCATTGAGGAAGTGAAATGATATGAGATGTTGGTTATTTCTTGCAATCTTTGTTGAGCATGAACTTTCTTAGTTTATGTAGTGAAACTGCTAGCTGCAGGTAGACGATTTTTTATGCTTGTATATTTTTTTATTAGCTTGAATTCAGAAGCCCTTTCATAAAAAAAAAAAAGTAATAATTCTGAACTGAAGCCATTACAAAAAGTTTCCATCACCTTTAAATGATACATTGTTTTATGAGAAGTGAACTTATGACGGGGAATTATGCAGGAGCCTTGGCGTTTGATGTTGAATATGCCCGATGGCTGGAAGAGCACAACCGGCGGGTCAACGAGTTAAGAGGAGCTGTCAACTCCCATGCTGGTGATGCTGAACTGCGAATTATTGTTGATGGTGTTATAGCACATTATGAAGACATTTTTAGGATAAAAGGCGATGCAGCAAAAGCTGATGTGTTCCATATTTTATCAGGCATGTGGAAGACACCTGCTGAGAGGTGTTTCCTGTGGCTTGGTGGATTCCGTTCATCTGAACTTCTTAAGGTGAGTATCGAATATTAAGCCTTGTTCATTTCTTTCTTGATCTTCAAGACATTCGTATGATGCATCTTTGTATGCTTCCCCGTTTCTTATTCAAATACGAACAAGCATAATCTGGATAATACTTTATGAAAACTTCTTTATTATTATGGCCGACGCGTTATACCCATATCAGATATTAACAAAGGTTGCCTTCATGTAATAAAGAGCTGCTCCTCTCGTTGCCAATTGGTTTTGAGATGAAGCACTAGACTTTAAGATGGTATCAAGAGCAGGTTCTTTACACGTGCGAGCCCAAAGGCCCAAGATGATCTAGCTTCGCGCCACCTGAGCCAAAGAGTTCACGCTTAAGTGTTGGGTCTGGCTATGTGTGAGGGGGCATGTTGAAGTATTAAACCCACATCGGATATTAACAAGCCTTGAATTCAATTAATAAAGATCCTCGGCCAATCCTCTGATTGCCAATTGATTATGAGATGGACCCTAAAATTTTAAGAATTATATATTCCTATTTGAACTTTGTAATATTTTTGTAATACTGAGAGGTTTCAGTTATGGATTGTGTTTGAGATTCTTATAGCGAAATATCTTACTGGATGGACACGCTTAATGGAGGATTTTGCTGTTGTGGAGACTTCCTGGACCGTGGATCTTCCTGTCATGGGCCTTTTTCCCAATCTGTGGAGGGTTGTTGCATATGGGGGTTCCTGTCTATTTGTTTTGGCTCTTGCCACATGCGGAGCGATGGCTCTTCCTTTGCGAGATGATTGTACCTTAATAGGGCATTAGGTAAATGTTAAAACAAAACAAGCAGGTGAAGATTGGTAGATTGTTGTATTCTACTGTAGGCATCGAACCAATTTCCCTAATTGTGGCTGTATAGCAAAATGTCAAAGGTCGCACGAGGTTAGACTACTGGCGCTGGAGCCTCATGCAAAGTTAGGTCCATATCAGAGAATTCTTTAGAGCACATTTCTACGAATCATAATTTTTGACGGTTTCAAGGTTTTGTTTGGCACTGGACATTGCTTCCTGATTCACAAGTGAGGGTAGTTTCCTTAGGGCTGCCTCCTGGTAAGATAGAGCAATTTGATATAACTAGCCCTTTCTGTTAGTTCTGAAGGTGTTGTTGGAAGTAGTACTGTGTACATATTGGTCTATAGAGGGATTATTTTTATGAAGCAATACTGCACGAGACTAGTTGTGCCCATTGTTATTAAACACGAGAAGCAGGGAAGCAAATGGTACAAAGATAATATGACACAAAATTAAATTGAAAAATTTTCAGTCATCAGTTTTTTAAATCATGCTATCCTTGACAATGACGCATGAAAATAAGTTCACAAGGAAACCAAATATTTGACCAAAGAACTTAGCAATGGATAGTGGATACCAATCAACTTGATTTTACATCAATTGGAGAAAAATCTCAATTTAAACACCATCATGTTGTTTTTTGAAAAATCATGAATTGCTTGGACCAAAAACTTAAACTTATGCGATCAAATTAAACCCAAATAAAGGCACCTTAAACCAGCTTGAAGCTCTCCTAACCGAGAATCAACCTCGTGAGTAAATTATTGCGGCACTTAAGTCTGCAGATCTGGTCAATAATTTTTGTGCTGGCGCGTGGGATGTGTACCCACTGTTGTGGCGACTTCTTGCGACTGGAAAGCTTCAGATGAGAAGGTGACTGCAGTTGTAACCTTGTCTTGAGTAATATTGAGTAATATAGATTAGTGACCGCTGGATCTCACTAATCTCGGTCCAATCTAGGCTGGAGTCGTTCAGTGGGATGAAGATAGTTGATTGCCTTCCTTTTACTTTTTGTGTATTTTGCCTCTCGCCTAGGCGATATTGGTGGTATCCTAGGGTTTCATGAGAACCAACCTAGCCTTTCACTGTACTGTGCCTCAATTACCAAAATGTGGGTGTTCTTCCTCTTATTCCTTTCACTTTGTTCTTATTATCTTCCATGTATTGATAGCATACATGTGGGTGCCTCAATTTCCAAAGTACATGATTTATAAAGTTTACTTGAATAGGTAATTTTTTATTTTTTTCTTTCTATTTTTTAGTCTCTTGTATCGTTAGAAATTTAGAGCCACAAAGCCACCATGCTTTTTATTAATGTAAACACAGTCTTAAGGAATACTCCCTTCGTCCCATAACAATGTGCACCATTTTGGGTGTGCACTGGAATTAATGAGGGAGTATATAATTTTTTTTTTTAAAAAAAATAGTAGTGAAGAATATGTAACTGTAGAATGTGAGGTAGAAGAGAGAAAATGGGGTAGGGAATAACAGTGGATGTTGTTGTGAATATGACAAGTGGATCCCATTGAGTACACAAGTATTATAAAATTTTCATTTTAGGAAAGTGGGGCTTGTCTATGGGACGCTCAAAAGGGAAATTTGTGGACGTTATTATGGATCCGAGGGAGTACTTAACTATTTTCATGTGAGGAATGAGCACTCACATGTTACATACTCCCTCCGTCCCGCTTGAAATAAGATTCTTGGTCCCGACACAGGGATTAAGGAATACTAATATTTTATTGGAAAAAGTGGTTTAAAAAGTAGGTGTTGTGAGCATCAAGGAGAAAGAACTAATGTTGTTCTATTTTTGATCAGTTGTCTCACAAGTGAAACCCATTTGTTGCAGCTGCTTATTAGTAAGTTGGAACCGTTGACAGAGCAACAGTCGCTGGCTATCAGTAACTTGCAACAGTCATCTCAACAAGCAGAAGATGCTTTGTCCCAGGGGATGGAGGCGTTACAGCAGTCACTGGCTGAGACTTTAGCTGGCTCTCTTGGTCCCTCTAGCTCATCTGGAAATGTCGCAAACTACATGGGTCAAATGGCTATGGCAATGGGAAAGCTAGGAACTCTTGAAGGCTTCATTCTGCAGGTGATTCTTTTTACAAGTTGTATTTTGATTGGTCTCCGTCCCTAAATGAATGCTCATTTTCAAGATTTTTTTGGGTCCCAAAATGTGTCATTTTTGTGAAAAACTTTGTCCCTAAATTATCTTTTACCAATTCTTTTTCACGAGTCTCTTTATATGTACTCCCTCCGGCCCATAACAAACTTCCCTCTTTGCTATTTTGGGTGTCTCATTGGAAAGTACCATTTTCCCAAAAAGGAAAATATATACTCCACTTTCTCCCCCCTTCTCACTCACAACAACTATCCACTTACTATTACCTGCCACACTTTCTCTCTCCTTCCCACTCACACCACCTATTTTTCCAACATCTTTCCTTAGTTCCCATTCCTAAAAGCAAAAGGGAAGTTTGTTATGGGACGGAGGCATACTTGTCAAAGGCGAAAGGCGAGAGGCGGGCGAGACGTACCTGAACAAGGCGAAAGGCGAGGCGAGAGGCGGGTGGCAAAAAGGCGACCAAAACCTAAAAAAACAGAAAAAAATAGTTAAAAAATAGAAAAAAATATCAATATGTATGTAACATATACACAAAGCTTAAAACATGTTATGAACTTGAGAAAGTGAAATAAACATGAAGTTTCTAGACAAAAGGCGCATGAATGCGACGTTCAATGGTTCAAATCAACAAAACAAGTACCATACTACAAGTTTTAGAAAGTGCAATAAAAATTGTGAGTACTTTGTCTGAAACAAGCCAAAAAAACAAGTTTAAAAAACTAAAACCATAAAAGCAAGGACCAACAGGGGATAAACATAAAATTGGAAACAGAACAAAAAAAATCAACAAATCGTGTACAATTTGAAAATTCGAGACAGGGGAGAAACATAAAATTGGAAACAGAACAAAAAAAAAATCAAGAAATCGTGTAAACAATTTGAAAATTCGAGACAAAAATCACCTGATTCTCGCGTCGCACCGTCGCCTTCTCCGTCGCAGTCGCCTTCTCTGTCGCCGTCGCCGTCAGCCGGTCGTCGTCGCTAGTCGGAGAGGTGGAAGGGTGCGTCGTCTTCAGGTCGCGACCTTAACCCTTCAATTCTCTTTTCTTCGCCTTTGATTGTTGTCGATTTCGAAGCTAGGGCATTTGGAAAACCTACCGGCTTCACTCAAAACGACGTAGGTTAACTAAAATTAACCCTTGTACGCCTTGACAACAAGGCGACGCCTGCCTCGCCTCGCGCCTTAGTCAAAAAGGCGACGCCCGGTGAAGAAAGGCTGTCGTCCGCCTGCCTTGAATTTTTGAGGCGAGAAACCTCCGAGGCGCCCAAAAAGGCGAGGCGGGCGACGCCTTTGACAAGTATGGACGGAGGAGTACGAAACTAAGTGTTTAAAAAGTGAATAACAAGAATATTTATACATCTTTGCCATTTAAATGGGAAGGGTTATTGCCACTACATTATTTGCTAATCCACTACATTCATTAAAGTTTTAATTAATTAACATCTTGACACAATTACCCTTAATTCACCTTACTTTAAATGAAAAGAACTTTCCATAATTCCCTAACATTTTTTTATAGAATGCTGAATTTAAATTAAGTATCATTATTAAGGAAAAATGCACAAAAATATAAAATGAATATTAGCTGCTAAAAGAAAATAATACATGATTTTTTTTCCCAATAAAACACACATGGAATATTTAAAAATAAAAAATATTAATTGCAATCACAACTTAATTCCATCTTTCTCTCGTTGCTGTAATTTTTTTTCTTACCCTCACATGGCAACCACTTTATTTGATACTTCATTCGTCCATCTCATAATATATGTATGTTTTTATTTTTTTGTCAGAAAAAAATATATATCCTGATTAATACTTTTTTTTTTTTTTTAAAACGTTTACCCCTATTTATTTATTTTAAACCATTTGTAATGGTTTATTTTATATTTGAATAGCTAAAATTTAAAAATGTTAGCAAGGATATTTATAGATTTTCACTATTCCATTTTATCTAATATATGAAATATCCTTTAAAAAATCGATATTCATTTGGGATAGATGGAGTACAATTGTTTATGAAGTTTCTTTCAACGAGAAAAACAATTTGAATCGAATTGTGTTATCCAATTTCTTTGCAGATATGTGACGGTCTTAAAAATAAATTGATTTAATATTCAATAAAAAAAATCCATTCAAGACTCTAGCATCCACTTTTTATGATTGCAATTAATAATTTCTATTTGATCATATAAAAGCCAAGCATCCCAGGTGTGTTAGAATAGCAAGAAAATAGAAAGAAAAAAAAAAGAGAGTAACCTCCAGCATTGTTTTTTTAACAGCTAATATTTACTTTTTTTGCATTTTATTTATTATTCATTATAATTTCTTACTTGAATTCTGAATTTCATAAAAATAAAAATTAAATATTTCGAAATTACAATATAAGTGGTAAATTTGGAAAGTTCTTTTGAATTTAAAAAGTAAGGTGAAGTTAAGGGTAATTGTGTTAAGATGTTGATTAATTCATTAAAATTTTAATGAATGTAGTGGATAAGTAAATATTGTAGTGGCAATAGCCACTCCCTTGTCTAAAAAGTGAACATTTTCAGAATGTCCCTCGAGTGAGGGAGTGCAAAACTAAGTGTTTAAAAAGTGAATAACAAGAATATTTATACATCTTTGCCATTTAATTGTCTAAAAAGTGAATATTTTCAGAATGTCCCTCGAGTGAAATTTGGACATTCATTTAGGGATGGAGACAGTAATATGTTTGGACCTTGATGTATTTTGGATATAAATTCAACCTTAGTCTCCTACTCTTCTCTCTGTGTGCCTTTCCCACCCCCACCCACCCACCCACACACACACAAACACTCGCACCCTTATGACGGGTGGTTTTTGTAATCAAATACGGAGGAATTAAAAACCTTGTTTGGGTACCAGGCAGACAATCTACGAAAACAAACATTGCAACAAATGCATCGGATATTGACAACTCGGCAGTCAGCTCGTGCCCTACTTGCAATCAATGATTATTTCTCTCGACTTCGAGCCCTTAGCTCTCTCTGGCTTGCTCGCCCTCGTGAGTGAAGAGCCGTCCCCGTCTTCTTTTAAATTACCCAATTGTGAGTTGTTTAGCCAAGGTTGCAGTGAAGTATGCCTGTGCAGTTTGTGGACTTATTTTTCCCCATTGCAAATTGGAGGGCAGTAATTTGTCTGTTGTAATAGCGCCAAGAGTCCTTAGACATTTCTTCTCCATATTGTACTAATATTTTCTGTTGTAGAATTACTGTTGTTGTACCGCTTCAGTCTGTATAATATTCTCTTAAGTATTGATTATAATAATTTGTGTATGTGTATTACTAACATTAAATAGTTTATTGGGACTATGGACTTTTTATTCATGAGTTCACTTCAATGGTCAAGCTGCAATGTCCTCGCCGTCGCTTCAAATTTTATTGTTCTCCTTTCTCTGTGACCCCCCCCCCCCCTAATCGCTTCTAGTCCGAAAGTTCCAAAGCACTTGGTAGTTCTACAGAATGATGGTGGTGCAATGATGGTGTAAATGGTGGTGGTGGCATAAATGGTGGGTGGTGGTGGTGGTATGGTGATGGCGACGGCGTTAGTAGTGGTAGGTGATGGTAACGAGCTGATTGCTTAAACATGATAGTGATTGTTTTGTAAATATAGTTATTAATTAGTGTAATAGCGACATTTGAAATTTATTGTATTTTAGAGGTGACCATTATAGTTTTCAAAGAAAGTTAGATTTTTCATCCACTTTGTTAAATTTTGTCCAGTTTTTTTTTACATCCATCAAAGAATAGTTTGCCACAAAGTGTCAATATTATAATTGAAATTGCTAAAATTGATACGTTGATGTTGATACTCACATTCCAACTCATGTCAAACTTAAAATCTGTTGTGAATTGGGGGTTATGGGGGTTGTTATGTAAAGTTTCAAAGTATAGAAACTTGTATATAAGAAAGGGAGGAGGAATGGAGAAATGACTGAGAAGTCGTATATTCAGAATGAGGTGTTCTGCCAATACAAGTACATGTCTATTTATAGGCTTTAAAAGTCACTCTCATCATGTCATAAATAGTAGTTACTATTTATGCATAGTACATTATACTATTTGGCACATTACTCATTACTCCCTCCGTCCCATTTTAAATTGCAAATACTAGGTTGACACGGGGATTAAGGGAAAAAGGGTGATGTGTTGTGAGTGTTGATAGTTGAGTGAGAGAGAGAAAGTGGGGTAGAGAATAGTTAGTGGGTTAGTGGATGTGAGAGTGCAAGTGGGTTAAAACTTGCCATTTTTGGATTTTGCAATTTTAGTTGGGACACCCTTTTTGGCAACTTTTACAATTTGAAATGGGACAGAGGGAGTATACTACAATGTGATACTGTACATTGCTATAGTGTGCTACAGTCCACATAACAATTATTTATAACACTCCCCCTTGGACGTAGCACTCTAAGCAGAATCACGTACGTACGCTGCATCAGTAAAAACCTTTAACTAAGAAAACTATGTGGGAAAAAAACTTAGTAAAGGGAAAAAGATTACAGCCTCTCGTCTTTTGAACTCTTGCTTGGAAACTGCTTGAATTTATCACTCCCCCTTAAGATAGCACTCCTTGATGTCTATGTGTTTGATGCTCCCCCTGATGATAATATTCTTCCCATTCTCTGCATTCCGATGCCACGAACAAGTTTTTCGAAAGTAGAGGTTGTGAGAGATTTAGTGAACAAATATGCTAGATTGTCACAAGGGCGAACTTGCTCAATAGTGATCTCGTTGTTCTTCTGTAGCTCATGAGGATAAAAGAACTTAGGTGCAATATGCTTTGTCATATTTCCTTTGACAAATCCATTTGCCATTTGTGTAACACATGCTGAATTATCCTCATAAATCATTGTTGGGGGAAGCTTGTCTGATCTGATCCCACTAGAATTGAATATGTGTTGAACCAATGACCTTAGCCACACACTTTCTCGTGAAGTCTCATACAAAGCTATGATCTCAGAGTGGTTTGAAGAAGTGGCAACAAGAGTTTGTTTAATGGATCTCCATGAAATCGCGGTACCACCATGGAGAAAAACATAGCCAGTTTGAGATCTAGCATTGTGGGGGTCAGACATGTAACCAGCATCCGAATAGCCCACCAATTTCATATCTTGATTTCTTTTATAAAGTAAACTAAGATCATAGGAACTTTGAAGATACCTAAATATATGTTTAATTCCATTCCAATGTCTTTTTGTTGGAGAAGCACTAAATCTTGCTAGTAAGTTTACTGCGAATGTAATATCAGGCCTTGTGCAATTTACAAGTGATGGACAAAAATTCCAAGTAATAAATACCTAGCAAGCGCACTAGTTACCGTAATAGTAACGCACGAAAGCGAGGGTCGATCCCACAGAGACTTGTTGGACAAACAAGTGAATTTAATTAATGCAAAAAAAAAGTAACCAAAGGGGGGGTTTTTGATTTGATTTAATTAACCTACTTTAACTACTAAACAGTAAAAATAAACTAAGATTGAAGATCACAAAGCAAGCAAGGATTGAATTTAAGATGACAAAGATTCACAGATTGGGGTTCACAACTATCTCCACTCTATGCTATATTTAATAAAAAGATTACCAAACTTGTGCAAGAAATCGTTCACTTAGTTAAGAGTTGGAACGTGGTCACCGGATTGCAACCATATTATTATCTTTATGTGATGAATTCCGCTAGATCAACAACACACACAAATAATTTATTAAGTTCTTAGGAACAATTGATTTTAGATCCTTTTGATTTTCTCTAGGTCCTCAATTAAATCTATTCAATGAAATCTAGGTCAATGTAAAAACTATCCACGCTAGTGAAATAATTTAAACCCTAATAATTTAAAGTTCAACAATATCTATCTATCTATACGGTTGAAATCTCTAAATGAATTAAAATTGATTCCAATGAACAAGAACAAGATTGATTTTAATTAAACACAATTTAGCATAGAGTTTCGATAGTGCTACACCCAATCCATGAACAAGGAATTTAGCTACTCATAGACATAGCAAGAATCACAAGAATAAGATTAAAAACCATAAACCTGGATAAACGCTTGATGATGAATAAATCCCAAAATCTTGATTATACCTTGAAAACTTTGATAAAACCTAAAAGAAAGCATAAAGAAATAAAGTACTGCAATCCACTATATATACTAAGAGAAACTAGGGCCTGAAAAATAGGTAAAATTGGGTTAAAACCCGTTTTGGAGAGGAATCCCGAAAATCAGTGCGGAGGAGTGGGCGACCGCCCAGAACTGGTGTGGGCGACCGCCCAAAGCATCAGTCTCATGTGCCGCCGATAAGTAAAAGTGGGCGACCGGCCAAGTGCCTGGAACTGTATTTCTTCATTTTTCTTCTTTTCTTCACTTCCTTGACTAGGTTGACCACTGTTGACCTTTGACCTTTGACTTTGACTTTGACTCGAGCAATTCTTGGTCTTCAACCCTTTAAATCTTTAAGACTTTGCAATACATCAACATTACACTAAAAAGTGTCTCAAAACACACATAATCTCACAAAGTTCCTCAAACACAATTAGACCAAAATTACATTAAACTATTCTAAATTACATCAAAAAGTCAATAAAATTAGAACGAAAATGTAGAGATAATGTATGATAAAATCGATCCATCAAATTTCCCCACGCTTAGACCATTACTCGTCCCAGAGTAATATTCCTAACCCCACATCTAAACTCCGGTCTATTAGCGTAGCATGGAGGAAAATGACCCCTAACTCCTCTACATCTCCCAAAAATCAAGACAAGGATAATGAAAATCAATCGGAGTGTAAAGGACTCCGCTCCTTATAACTCCCCAAAACAAACAAATAATCAATGACAAATGGCCCTAATTGATAGCACCCCAATAATAAGAAAGTAATACGCATATCCAACTAGGGCCCACTCAAAAAGGTAGGGGGATCTAAAACGTCCTACGTTTCCCCCACGCTTATCTTTCACTAGATTCTCCCTAAAAAAGAAATCAATGCTAGGATAATCCTTAGCAATGATTTACCTCATAAAAAGCTCCAACGCCCCTTTATGACTCCCAAAACAAAAATATGAGGCTTTTCTATCCTAACTTCTCTAACCAATCCTCCTACTCTAAAATAAATCCTACCAGTATCTCCGAACCTCCCTTAGGACGCCACACCGGCGAAAACATAAAAACCACTAAATTCCTCACCTTTTGCCTAGGCGCCCTTTCGGGTTTTCACCTAGCCTCTCTTTTCTTTTCTTTATACATATATATATATATATATATATATTTTAAATGAAATCAGAAAACAACTAAATCATAACAACAACAATAACACATACCCCCTCACACTTAAAACATGCATTGCCACCAATGCAAAAGCAATAAAAACAATAGGGTAGGGGTACCTCCAACCACTACTGAGGCGGACGAATGAAGTGGTCCCACGGACCACTGGAACTGGAACTGGCTCCAAACTGCTGCTGCTGCTGCTGCTGGTCGACCCAAGTGGGGCCATCCCAAACCATGTCCGAGGGCCTCAAGTATGGCATCTGCGGCTGCTGAGGGTAGTACTGCGTTGGATACTCCTCATCTGGACAAAACCTCCTCATCATCCTCTCTCGGTAATAACTCTGCGCCTCAAACTCTCTATCCAATCTATCCTCCATCCGGTACATTGATTCTCCTAGATTATCCACTCTCTGTTCCATCCGATCTTGCCACATGGCATTATGATATGATTCATCTCGAACCCTTTCGGACAAGTGCTCATGATCTAGTCGCATTCCCCTCAAACCATCCCTCAACTCCGTCATCAACGGGTCATGTTCATCCTCCTCATATTCCTCATCTTCATCATCTTGATCCTCCTCATCCATCATAGGATCCCCCTAAGATGTACTTACATCCGACTGCCTTCCGCTTCTTGAACTTCCACTTGGTTGCGTCGAACCCCTTTCAAGGAATTTCTTGTCAATTGCAGTGCCTGGAAACAAATCTCTCGGGACTTGCAGCAAATCCACCCGAACTATCCCAATCAAACCAGTGATCAACAGAGGGAAGTTGAAATTTGACTTACTCATGTTCTGAACCGTGTGGTAAATCTCATCCTGAATGATTCTCCCCGTATTTATTTTCTCCCGATTCAACACACAATGCATCAACACCGCTCGTCTCCAATGAACCTCATTATAGTGCGAGGTAGGAAGAATTCGTTCACAGATGAACCTATGCAGATATTTCATTTGCGGCTCCAAATCTCTCGCCATCATCACCACGCCACTCTTCAAACCCTTCAAATTCAACACCCCAAAAGTCGGCACTAGTGGTTGTAATCTGTTGCAATAGTCCCCCTGCATTTGTCTCACCATGGAAGTGTAAACACAGGCACTCCGATCCACACTATCAGACATCTCAAAATATGCATTAATCACCGTGCTTTCATACGAAACGTTCGAGCCCCGCACATGCGATTCCCCCGTATTGCCTAACTCATAAATGTTTGCATAGAACTCCTTGACATACTCTAAGACCCCATTCTCAACCGGATGAGCGGCTAGTTTCGCCCACTTGTACCTAGTGAAGATACTATTCAAACCCAAGTCTTTCTTTTTAAACTCTTTCTCTACATTACACTGCTTCCGAGAATGTTTATTGTAAAAGCCTTCCGCTTTTCCCCCCACAAAACGGGTTTGGTCAAAATTTGCTTTGGGGGCAACTTCCCTTTGAGCGGCACGACCTCTAGCCATTAGCACAATTCACCAAATAACAATGCTTTCTATTCAGAAAATTTTAACTCAAAATATCCCTTACTTGGTCGCCGGAGAATTGCCGGAGTTTGGCCGGAACTCTCGCCGGAATTGAGGAAGATGACCGGGGAGGTTAGCTCTTGACCACCTTTTATGAAATCCCAACTCAAATGTGCAAAACCCTCACCTAAAGATTTCAAATTTTAGCCTTATTCTTCGAGTGAAAACTTTCACCCAACTTGGATTTCACCGGTGTTAATGGAGATTGAAGGTTAAAAATTGGTGGGGTAGGGGCGGATTTGAAAGAGGAGTAAAAACTTGGGGTAGATTTAGAGAGATTTGTTGAGGAGAAGGAGAATTTTTAGGGAGAAGGTAGATAAGATTCGAGTTATAGAGAGAGAAAAAGGGTAAGGGAGGCTAGGGTTCTTGAGGTAATGAGAGAGGGGAGTTAATTTCTTCACAAAACCCGTCTGGGCAACTCAAATCCGTCAAGTGCGCGGCCACCTAAGACTGGAGTGCGCGACCGCCCACTTCATCAGTCTCATATCCCTTTTTTTTTCTCTTTTGCACGACCGCCCATAGATTCGTTGCGCGCCCGCCCACTTCATCAGTCTGTGGCCTTCGTTTTCAACCCAAGTGGGCGACTGCCCAGAAACACTATGGGTGACCGCCCAAGATGCTGCTTCACATTTTTTTTTTTAATCTAGCCGCCGCAAAAACTCCATTGGTTGGGTCCAATATGCTGCACATCACCACAAACAAACAACCAAGCGTAATATCCTTTATGAAAAACAAGAAAATGACTCAAAAAATAAAAATATTTTTGGAGGGTGACACTATTTACACTCCCCTATAAACCCACAAACTCGGAGAGATCCATGAAGGATGACACGGACTAACTTTTGACCGCACTTTCGTTGCCTACGTTCCCCTTAGGACAATAAGGAGCTCAGGTCACCGTAGTTCGAATCGACCCAGAAATAAAAGACACGAAAGCAATAATATTAATTTTTTTATTTTATTATTTTTTTTATATGAATACCACCACCCCCAAACCAAAAGTGTGCTATGTCCTCATGGCATTGAAGAAACAACACACTCCCAATTCAAAAATGATGATAAACAGAAAGGGAAAACATAAAGCAATAAAATAATACCTGGTTGGGTGGCCTCCCAACAAGCGCCTTTGTTTTAAGTCTTTGGCTCGACATAATGCCACATAAATATTAAGTGGCTCCCTCCGGGTCCGTCAAATCAATTACATCAATTTCATTGATGTCTTCCACAATAGACAGCCCCTCATAATATGGCTTCACTCGGTGTCCATTCACTTTAAATATTGTCCCATCTTTCAAATCTTTAAGATCTACGGCTCCATGGGGAAACACTCGAACCAATTCATAAGGACCCGTCCACCTTGAACACAATTTTCTGGGAAAAAGTTTGAGGCGAGAGTTAAAGAGAAGGACTTTCATACCCGGTTTGAGAAACTTGGGTTTAAGGTTTTTATCATGATATCTTTTTGTCTTCTCTTTGTACAACTTGGCACTCTCATAACTATCCTGCCTCATTTCTACAAGCTCATCCAAGTCAAGCAACCTTTTTTCCCCTGCTAGAGTCAAATCCATGTTTAGTTGCTTGGTTGCCCAATATGCTTTGTGCTCTAATTCCACTGGAAGATGACACTCCTTTCCATACACAATCCGGTACGGGCTCATGCCAATGGGGGTTTTGTATGCAGTCCGATAAGCCCACAGTGCATCACACAATTTGTCAGCCCAGTCTTTACGATTTGGACGCACTGTTTTCTCAAGCACCGCCTTGATTTGGCGATTACTCACCTCCACTTGGCCCGAAGTTTGAGGGTGATAAGCCGTAGCCAACTTGTGACCCACCCCATATCTTTTTAGCACTTGATTGAACATTCTGTTTGTGAAGTGCGTCCCTTGTTCACTGATAATGACGCGCGGCACTCCATACCTGCCAAAGATATTTTCACGCACAAACTTGCAAACAATATTAGCATCATTAGTCCGGGTAGAAATTGCTTCCACCCATTTAGACACATAATCTACATCAACAAGAATGTACAATTAGCCTTGGGAAGGGGGAAAATGACCCATAAAATCGATACCCCACACATCAAAAATATCAACAATTAAATTATGTTGTAGGGGCATTTCATCTCTCTTTCCTATGTTGCCAGTCCTTTGGCATCTATCACACCTTACACAAAAGTCATGAGCATCTTTAAATAAAGTGGGCCAATATAGACCCGCTTGCAATACTTTCCTAGCGGTCTTTTGCCCACTAAAGTGACCCCCACATTGGAGTTTGTGGCAAAATCTCAACACGCTAGCTTGCTCATGCTTCGGAATGCATCTCCTGATTATCTTGTCCGGGCAAACTTTCCACAGATAAGGGTCATCCCAAATGTAGTGCTTCACATCCGATCTAAACTTTCGTTTTTGATCGTAAGTGAATTGAGGTGGCATAATATTAGAAACAATGAAATTCACAAAATCCGCATACCAAGGCTCATGAACATGTAAAGAAAATAGTTGTTCATCCGGAAAATTTTCATTAACCGGAATTGCACCATCAATTACACTAGTGAATGCGAAGTCCTCAAGCCTAGATAGGTGATCCGCCACCACATTTTCCGTCCCCTTTTTATCTCTTATTTCAATGTCAAACTCCTGCAGTAGGAGCATCCACCTAAGAAGTCTAGGTTTACCATCCTTTTTATTCAGCAAATATTTAAGTGCAGCATGATCAGAGTAGATAATCACCTTGGACCCAAGCAAGTAAGAACGAAACTTTTCAAGAGCAAACACAACTGCTAAAAATTCTTTTTCAGTGGTAGTGTAATTCAGTTGTGCATCATTTAAAGTTCTACTTGCGTAATGAATCACATGAGGTAATTTATCCACTCTTTGCCCCAGACAGCCCCAATCGCAAAATCTGATGCATCACACATGATCTCAAAAGGTAGAGACCAATTGGGCTAGATAGAATGGGGGCACACGTCAACTTCTCCTTCAGCAGATTGAAGGCCTCTAGACACTCTTGGTCAAAGATGAACTTAGTGTCCTTAGCTAGCAGGTTACATAAAGGCTTACAAATTTTTGAAAAGTCTTTTATGAAACGCCTATAAAAACCTGCATGGCCAAGAAAACTTCGCACACCCTTAACCGACACAGGGGGAGGCAATTTTGAAATCACATCGATTTTAGCCTTATCTACCTCAATCCCCTTGTTTGACACCAAATGCCCTAGCACAATACCATGCCTCACGAGAAAATGACATTTTTCCCAGCTAAGGGTCAAATTTGTCTCACAACAACGATTTAAAACCATTGTCAAATTCTCTAGGCACCCATCAAAACTGTCACCAAATACAGAGAAGTCATCCATAAAGACTTCGACACATCGCTCGATCACATCAGAGAAGATGGAGGTCATACACCTTTGAAAGGTCGCAGGTGCATTACAAAGCCCAAAAGGCATCCTCCTAAATGCGAATGTACCAAAGGGACAAGTAAAAATGGTCTTGGCTTGGTCCTCTGGTGCAATGGGGATTTGGTTATACCCTGAAAAACCATCCAAGAAACAATAATACTCATGTCCGGCTAACCTCTCAAGATTCTGATCAAGAAAGGGCAAAGGGAAGTGGTCTTTCTTTGTTGCAGCATTCAATTTGCGCAAATCTATGCACATTCTAAGCCCAGTCACTTCCCTTTTTGGCACTTCTTCTCCTTTCTCATTAGTGGTGACCGTGTAGCCCGATTTCTTTGGAACGACTTGAACCGGGCTCACCCACTCACTATCAGCAACGGCATAGATAATGCCTGCATCCAACAATTTTAGGACCTCTTTCCTAACCGCCTCCTCCATGTGAGGATTTAACCTCCTCTGTCTCTCTATAGACGGCTTAGCACCATCTATGAGATTAATTTTGTGCATGCACATGGAGGGGCTTATACCCTTAATATCTGCTAAGGTCCACCCTATGGCCTGCTTGTGCTCACGAAGTACTTTGATCAACTTGGCCTCTTGTTCTATGGTCAAATCTGAGGCAATTATCACGGGCAAAGTCTCTCCCTCCCCAAGAAAAACGTACTTTAAATTTGAGGGAAGGGCTTTCAGCTCAAGAGCTGGAGGGGTTACAATAGAAGGCACCGACTTCTCATTGAAGTGGCCTAGAGGGTGAAACGGGCCATCACTAGGATGGTGTTCGTCGGCCTTTTCCACAGCCATCAGTTGAACATCCGCATTATCCCTAGATTTCTCACCGCCCCTTGACAACAAGGACTCTAACTCCTCACAATCTCTCTCATGCCATAGAACTTCACTCACACAATCCTTAACAATATCCACACAGTTACAAGACTCATCATCTATGGGACTTTGCATGACATCAAATACAGATATTTCTATTTTCTCATTAGCCACACACATGGATAGAGTCCCATCACCCACATTAATGATGGTGTTAGTAGTAGCCATAAATGGTCGCCCAAGCAATATGGGAGAATCTTGGCCATTACCAACACCATTCACAGTCTCAAGAACAACAAAATCCACGGGGATAATCAAATTGGCTACCTGAACCAAAACATCCTCCACAATTCCCAATGGCCTCTTGATTGAACGGTCGGCCAATTGCAAGGTCATTGTGGTGGGTTTTAGCTCAGGTAAATCCAACTCAAGATACAAATGATGTGGTAACAAATTAATGCTAGCACCGAGATCTAACATTGCCTTCACCTTTTTAGAATCCCCCATAGATATAGAAATATTAAAACTTCCGGGGTCTTTCAATTTAGGTGGGAGGTTCTGTTGTACCACGGCACTGGCACTTTCACCCATAACCAAATTCTCATCATTCCTATACTTGGGTTCCCTGGAGTTAAGTTCTTTGAAAAACTTTGCATAAGCTGGGATATTTTTAATGACATTTAACAAAGGAAGCTTAATGTTCACTTTTGAAAACATGTCATATAAATCAGGCATTTGCTTATCCAGCTTACTTCTCATGAATCTACCAGGAAACGGTACAGGAGGTACATATGGCTTGGGGGTGGAAGAATCAGTAACAGGAATTTCCCTCATGCCATTAGTACTCTTACCAACAACATTCTCAACAACAGGTGGTTCGGCAGTTTCAGAAGGAGAGTTAGGACATACCTCATTGCTTACCTGTTTTCCATTTCTCAGAGTCATAATGGCCTTGGCTTGCTCCCCTTGACTAGGGAAGGTTCCTGGTTTATGCCCTTGCTGACCCACAACTAGTTGACCAATCTGGGTCTCCAGCTTTTTGTTGACCGCTTCCCGCTGCTTCTCACGCTGCTCCATCATCATTTTCATTTGTTGCTGCTCTTGCATCATGGACCTCATCATATCCTCCAGAGATTGCTTGGGCTGCTGTTCTGGATTCCCTTGTGGGGGAGGAGGATAGAGAGGTTTCTGCTGCTGGTACTGAATTCCTGGGTTACCCCTCCAAGAAAAATTGGGGTGATTTTTCCAATCTGGATTATAAGTGTTAGAATACATACCACCTTGATTTTTCCTTGGGGGGTACCCTTGCATCGCATTCACCTGTTCAGAATCAAACTGTGCAACAACTTGATAAACATTAGTAGCATGAGTGTTAGATCCACAGTTAGCACAGAAATCAGATACCACATTAGCACTTAAGGAAGACATATTAGAATTCATTTTAGCCATGTTTTGGTTTAACAAAGACATCTGCCTAGTGAACTCATCCATACAACTCAACTCATGCACTCCCCTAGGTTTCCCTCTAGAGCCTTTTCTTGCGAATTGGGCCCCAACATCTCAAATAATTTTTGGTTTTGGTCAACAGTTTTGGCTCCTAGAAAGCCGCCTGCTGCATTGTCGACCATAGCTTGGTCTGCTGCAGTTAACCCTCCATAAAATGTTTGATGTAAAAGGGCCTCAGGAAAAGCATGATGAGGGCACTGCACTTGCAACATTTTGAACCTATCCCAAGCCTCATGAAATGGCTCACCTACCTCTTGAGTAAACCCTATGATTTTCTGTCTAAAGGTGGCCAAAGTAGCGTGCGGGAAGAATTTCCTTAAGAATGCATCATGCAACCCATCCCATGTAGTGATACTCCTAGCCGGAAGCAACATAAGCCAAGTTTTAGCTGCCCCTTGAAGAGAGAAAGGAAAATATTTAAGCCTTAATTGTTCATCAGTAGGCCCCTCTTTTACAGGGAATCCTGATATAATCATCATGTACTCTCTCAAGAAATTCAAGAGTCTTCAGCAGGAAGACCCTGAAACTTGGGCAACTGACTGAAGTAATTCCCCTTCGCCTCATAAGCTTTAGCGGCCTCAGTCAAGACAATACATGACACCGATGTGTCAACCTTAGGCCTAGCATATTCTTTCATTAAGGGATTAGCCATTACAACTTCAATTTCTTCTTCCCCGGTGGAAGAAGTTTCAAATTCACTTAAAACTACCTCTGTCTCAGTGACAGAAGTTTCAGACTCAGACTCACAAATAGGGGGAATGCCCCTGTCGAGTCTATCAATATTATCGTCCAAAGGAACTAACTCGGGGTCCAATGAACGCCTACCAAACATACACTGATTAAATTAACTTGTAAATCAAAACAAGTCCCCGGCAACGGCGCCAAAAACTTGATGGACAAAAATTCCAAGTAATAAATACCTAGCAAGCGCACTAGTTACCGTAATAGTAACGCACGAAAGCGAGGGTCGATCCCACATAGACTTGTTGGACAAACAAGTGAATTTAATTAATGCAAAAAAAAAGTAACCAAAGGGGGGTTTTTGATTTGATTTAATTAACCTACTTTAACTACTAAATAGTAAAAATAAACTAAGATTGAAGATCACAAAGCAAGCAAGGATTGAATTTAAGATGACAAAGATTCACAGATTGGGGTTCCCAACTATCTCCACTCTATGCTTTATTTAATAAAAAGATTACCAAACTTGTGCAAGAAATCGTTCACTTAGTTAAGAGTTGGAACGGTCTGGTCACCGGATTGCAACCCTATTATTATCTTTATGTGATGAATTCCGCTAGGTCAACAACACACACAAATAATTTATTAAGTTCTTAGGAACAATTGATTTTAGATCCTTTTGATTTCCTCTAGGTCCTCAATTAAATCTATTCAATGAAATCTAGGTCAATGTAAAAACTATCCACGCTAGTGAAATAATTTTAAACCCTAATAATTTAAAGTTCAACAATATCTATCTATCTATACGGTTGAAATCTCTAAATGAATTAAAATTGATTCCAATGAACAAGAATAAGATTGATTTTAATTAAACACAATTTAGCATAGAGTTTCGATAGTGCTACACCCAATCCATGAACAAGGAATTTAGCTACTCATAGACATAGCAAGAATCACAAGAATAAGATTAAAAACCATAAACCTGGATAAACGCTTGATGATGAATAAATCCCAAAATCTTGATTATACCTTGAAAACTTTGATAAAACCTAAAAAAAAGCATAAAGAAATAAAGCACTGCAATCCACTATATATACTAGGAGAAACTAGGGCCCGAAAAATAGGTAAAATTGGGTTAAAACCCGTTTTGGAGAGGAATCCCGAAAATCAGTGCGGAGGAGTGGGCGACCGCCCAGAACTGGTGTGGGCGACCGCCCAAAGCATCAGTCTCATGTGCCGCCGATAAGTAAAAGTGGGCGACCGGCCAAGTGCCTGGAACTGTATTTCTTCATTTTTCTTCTTTTCTTCACTTCCTTGACTAGGTTGACCACTGTTGACCTTTGACTTTGACTTTGACTCGAGCAATTCTTGGTCTTCAACCCTTTAAATCTCTAAGACTTTGCAATACATCAACATTACACTAAAAAGTATCTCAAAACACACATAATCTCACAAAGTTCCTCAAACACAATTAGAACAAAATTACATTAAACTATTCTAAATTACATCAAAAAGTCAATAAAATTAGAACGAAAATGTAGAGATAATGTATGATAAAATCGATCCATCAGCAAGATATAGTAATGTACCAATGGCGCTTAAGTAAGGAACTTCTTGTCCCAATACTTCTCTGGTATCCTCCTTAGGTCTGAATGGATCCTTATTCACATCAAGTGATCTCACGATCATTGGCGTGCTAAGTGAATGAGATTTATCCATATGAAATCTTTCCAGTACCTTTTTCACAAAGGCTAGAGTACAAAAATTCCTTCAGGGAGATGCTCAATTTGTAGGCCAAGGCAGTACTTAGTTTTACCCAAGTCTTTCATTTCACATTCTGCCTTTAGATATGAGCTTGCTTCTTCAATCTCTTTGCGTGTTCCCATTATATTTATATCATCGACATAGATTGATATAATGCACAATCCATTTTGTGACTTCTTTATGAAAACGCACGGACAAACATCATTGTTTTTGTATCCCTTCTTCAAGAGGAAATCACTCAGTCAGTTATACCACATTCTTCTACCTGACTGTTTTAAGCCATACAATGACCTTTGCAATTTTATGCTGTATGAATTGCGATTTTTATTTTTCTTTATATTGAGAACTTCAAGGCCTTCGGGGAGTCTCATATGTATATCGGCATCCAATGATCCATATAAGTATGCAGTTACCACATCCATTAACTGCATTTCTAAATTCGTACTTGCTACCAAAGATATTTGGTAGCGAAATGTAATGCCATCCATTATAGGAGAGTAAGTTTGGTCAAAATCAATGCCAGGTTTCTGTGAAAACCATTGAGCCACTAATATCGCTTTATATCTTACCACTTCATTATTTTCATTTCTTTTCTGTATGAACACCCATTTGTATCCTACAGGGATCACGATCTGGGGTGTACGAACTACAGGCCCAAAGGCCTTTCATTTATTTAGAGAGCTAAGCTCAACCTCTATTGTTTCTTTCCATTTTACTCAATCTAAATGCTTCCGACATTCTTCCATTGAACTGGGTTCTGGATCCATACTGTTGTAGGTACCCCGGCCCGGGCCCCTCACGGGAAAAGGATTATTTTTTGAAGGAGTCGCCACCCACGTTTTAGAGGAACGCGAGGAAACCTTTTAAGCTGGAAATGTGTTTGATTTACGAAAACAGAGATTCCTTTTGAGAGTTCGGGGGTTAGGTTACAAGATGGGAAGTACTTAAACACCCATCTCGCCCGACTAACGACGGTCTTGCTTGTTCAAAGTTTACATTATAAAAATTGTGTTCTTCCTATTAATATCAAATTTAGAGGGGTTTTAAAAGAGGTTGAAATGTAGGGAGAAGACCCTTAGACCAACTTCAATGAAGATGAAGTGATCATTCGGAGTTATGTCCCAAATTTGGTTTGGGTTTGATTGCAGTTTTGATCAAAGGAAAAGATAAGAAAAGATGAATTAGAAGAAAGTAAAGAAGTCAAGAAAATACCTATGTTTGAAAGACAAGTTATTGACACTCCTTGAGAATGATCCTTATTGGAAGGATTGTTGGATGTTAAAAGTTCATGCAAGTTTTGTAATGAGAAATTGGTGATTTTTAGGTGTGAAAATGGTGATCAAAGTCCATCCCCTCCAATGGTAGATTGGAGGGGTTTTTATAGTTGTAAAGGGTTTTTTTTTTTGTGCCAAAACTGAGCTGCCAAGAACCATTTCCCGGGCAAAATCTTGTAAGATGGGAAAGGGAGAGATTCAAGGCCAGAAATCTGTAACTGACACGCCCAGAGGCGCGCGCTCCCCACCTTGGCGGCGGAAGGCGCGCGCTTCTGGCTTCAAAGGGAGGCGCGCAACTCAGAGAAGGCATTTTTGACAGAAAGGACTAGAAAGTTAGCACTGTTATTCAGTTTAGTCCCTGAACTTAACGGAGTCAGTCAGGAACTTAAACGAAGTAACGGAAACTAACGGAAAACATATAAAATAGAGAGAAACACAAGATCAAATGTGCAATCGGGGCGAGCGGTCTAAGGCGGGGTGTCTACAGAGCCCCTTAGCGGCGTGGATTGCGTAGCAAAACGCGCCGATGAAAGAAAGACATCCGCCTAGGACATCACCAAGAAAGGGAAAAAGAAGAAAGCAAAGACTCGATAAAAGCGGGAATTGAAAGTTGCGAGGGATAGAGCTGCGCCCCCTGTGTGAGCGGCTTTGCTGAAATTACGAGAGATAAAGGTGCACTCCCTGTGTGAGCGCCTTTGCAAATAGCGGGATCCGTTTGCTAAAAGCGGGATCCATTTATTGGGAGCGGGATCCGTTTGCTGATGCGGGATCCGTTTTCTGAAGCGGGATCCGTTTGCTGAAGCGGGATCCGTTTGCTGAAGCGGGATCTGTTTGTTGATGCGGGATCCGTTTGCTGATGCAGGATCTGTTTGCTGATGCGGGATCCGTTTGCTGATGGCGGGAACCGAGGCTCCATCTGCCTATATGTGATATTGTTGTGTTGCTTGATGGAAAGGTGGTGATTTTGCGGCTCACCATGGACCGAGTTGTTGTCATTGAACTATAATTGTTTGACTCTATGAGATGCAGGCGTAGTTGACGGCGGATTACTTTCTGCTGGGGATGAAGTGCCTTGAGTTGCAGATGCTGTTGACCTTGTGGTGGTACCTGTTAAGTGTGTGCTTTTGCAGGTATACGTGTTTGTGCAAGAAAATGCATGAAGTGTGAAGCTTGTGCGAAATTGTGCTTGTGGTGTGATGTGATTTTGAAGCACTTTTGCATGAAGGAGAAGTAAAGTGATTTTTGAAAGCAGAGATTTGCTTGAGAGAGATGAATGATGTCCATACCTTCACTTACCATTGCCGTTGGATGGATTCGTGATGTTGTGGTAGATGCTTTGGCGGAGAGTGTCGCTGCCTTTGATGACAAATTCGTTTTTGATGGAGTGTCGGTGGGACAGTATTCCGGATGATAGGTTGGTCGTGCTAAAAGGATGCCTACGTATCCCTTGGAAGGAATCAGACCAACGTAGTTCAAGGATGCTGTGGAATTCTAGGGAGGAAGCTAGGAGCAAGATAAAATGATGCACATATTTTTGCGCAGCTAAGGAGACAACGAAAAAGAAAAAGAAAATTCTTTTTGTCTTTTTGTAGGAATAGAATATGTACACATGTGGGAAAAAGATTTTTTTTAGTTCGTGGGTGAACCATTTTGACCATTGTGTGTTTGTAAAGCCAACCCAAGATCAAGTCATGTTCGATCGAAGTCCGGATTGCCTCGCTTGAATGTTGTCGCCGCGGTGTCCAATAAAAATTGATGTCTAGCCCCAAGAGAAGATCATTGATACCAAGCTTTGAGAGATTGCTAAGCCGCAAATGTCATGGGCTTATCAAGTTTGTAGATGGCGGGATGTGGAGACCTTTCGGTGTGAAGCCTCAAATTTTCTTGGAATCGGCTTAGCATTATGTTGGGAGCGGTTGGCGCCATTGGGAAGAACTCTTGAAGGCGATCTCCTTCTTTCTCTTGCTTGGAGATGGATGGCACTTTTTGTGGTTGATACCTAAATGACGGAAGGTCCATGTTGAAAATATAGTACGGTCTTCGGGAGACGTCTCGTGGCAGATGGTGATGTTGTTGCAGATGATAAGGTCTTGGTGTGATAAAGTCTCGAACGGTATGTTTGCTTGAGTCTTCTTGAGTTGAACCGACGGCGGATCTTCGGATGCAACCTGTGCTTTTGATCTTGGAAAAGGGGGTGCTGTATTGCAGAAACATTGGGATTGGCCGTAACTCTGCTTATAGAGTTAACATATTGGCATTGCCCGCTATAACTCAGCCGGGTGAGTCTAGCATATTGAATATTTTTCCTTTTCTCTAAGACCTCCTTCATAATCTCGCTGTGAGTTTTAACAAGAATCATCAAATTCATTCATATCATTGGAGCCTTCATTTAAAACCAAGAGGCCTTTTGAGGGATCCCTTTTATATAAGACTTTTCCACATTGCATTGCTCGAGCATTGTTGTCCCAAAAGACTGTCGGTTGCGAAGCCCCAATATTGTCCTTTGCTTGTATCACTGTAATGCCGTAGCCCAAAAGAATGTAGATTGCGAAGCTCCTTGAGACCTTTGGTGCCGAATTGAGGAAGCTTCCAATGACTCAGCTGGGGACACTGAAGTGAATTTCTTCTTGCCGAGGGAGCCTTTTAAAACTTGATCGTAGCCCCTAGAGTGACACCATTGATTAGGAGTGGAACGAGAAGGGCCTATCCTTGATCGGGGGAACAAGTATGAGTATACATGACAAGAAGGTGCTTCTCGACATTCCTTTTGAGAGACTTTGAGGATAGTCTCACACATCTTTCTTGAGCGTATCCCTAGGGCTCATTAACTGTCAAATAAAGCATAAGAATCTTTCTTTCTCGAGTCACATAGCCCTTAGGGTGTCATCATTTGTTGAGCAAAGAAAGATAATTGTCCTCGTGTGGGGGAACAAACATAATAGGACATGGCAAGAGCTACTCCATTTCTCGTGAAACCTCTTGAGATACTGTAGGGGCACATGCTTAGAGAAGCTTGAATTACATGTTGTCGCTTGCTGCCCAAACCAAATGACTAGCTGGGATTATTTTATGCAACCTCGTACCCTTTCAATTATAGGCTCGTTCTCGGACGGATCTTGGTTACCACGGGCTTTCTTTCTCATGATCCCAAAGATGCACATTGCAAGAACAATCTTTCAATAACCCAAAATGACCTTTGATGGTGCCATATCTCGTCAAGCCTTTTGCAATTCCAAAGTTGGCTTGGTGGGGATTGACTTGCTGAGGAGACCCAATGTAGAACTTGTGCAGTTGTCTTCCTTAGAGGCCGGAGATCTCCATTTCTCTTTCCCTTCTCTCTTTTACTCTCTCATTTTTTTTATGACGCACCCTGTTTTTTTGCCTAGACCGCCCTTTCGGGTTTTCAATCTAGCGGGCATCTCTTTTGCGTCTTCATTTTGACTCGATTAATAAGGAAGTGTGCATTGACTCTAGCGGAGGATGAGAGACATGTGATTTTGCGGTGAAGACCTCTTGTCACTAAAGATGAGTGACATTGACTCAACTAGGGAAGTTTCCCTAGTATTGAATTCATGTATGTGTATTTTTTGAATGACTCATGAAGGCAAGTAAGTCATTAAGAGAGACGAGAAAGAAAGCCCCAGTTTGATTGCAAGAAACTGGGAGTATCGCAAAAACAAGAGAAACCCCTAGACTCGACAAGGAACGAATAGCGATTCCAAATCTAAGAAAGATGTTCAATCTTTTGGTGATTAATTCATTGGCAAATGAATCGTACAAAGATGTCATGACAAGTTCGAAAGGAAGGCCGATCACCATAACGCGCTAGGGCTAAACATATCTTCTTTCTTGCATGAGACCGGACCCGAAGGTTGCCTACGTTCCTCCAGTGTAGAGACTCAGGTCACCGTAGTTCTTGTGGATGCTCCATTCGTCGAGATGGTTGTTGCTTCGTCCTTTATCGATGGAATGATGTTGATCTTGTACTTCTTTGATTGATGGGGATTTTTTTTTTTTTTTTTTTTTTTTTTGCTCTAACTTTTGCCTAGGTTGATTTGAGGATTTCAACCTAGCGAGTTTTTTTTTAATCCCCTTTTGAAAACTTTGCTTCATGATTGTTGCTCCACCTTTATTTGTCTTTATTTCGTCGTTGTTGATGTCTTCGTTGTTGATGCCGTCGTCGATGTTTAGCCCCTAGGCGTTCAAGCGATGGCCTTCATTCCAAAACTTGTTTAGACATTTTTTATCATTTTGCCAAGAATTAAATTGAACAACTTGGAGGAGTGTATGAGGAAAAGAACGACCTTTATTTGATGACTCAATGGACTCGAACATTTAACATAGGACGAGAGAAAACATTAATGCACACTTAAGAGGACTTTTGACCCTCTTTTTTTTATTTTTTAAATTCCTACTACTAGGTAGAGAAAGAGAAACGGAGATTGCTGTTGTAGTCCCTATTGTCGTTGTAGTCTTCATTGTCATTGTAGTCTTCCATGTCACTACATTCGTCCATGTTGTTGCTTGGGAACCCTTTGTCATCGAAGATTGTGTCATAGGAGGACTCGGCCACTTCTCGGAGCAAATTGTCAATTCTAACCCCCGCATCATACATGCTTGAAAAATCAGAGTGAAAAGCCCCACTAAGATGAGTGCGGTAGTCCATTTTTAAACATTTCAAGAAGATGTCCCTTTGTTCCTTCTTTGAGGGCCTATCAATCATCTCGGCTAGCTTGTCATTCCAACGGCGATAGAAGTCCCCAAATGATTCATCACCCATTTGCACGGTGCTCTCCAATTCCTTCTTGGTGGGGCGGAATATGGAGTTGCCTTAATATTGTGACTTAAAGGCAAGCATAGCGGCATCCCAATTGAGGTGGGTGGAAACTAGAAGACCCATATACCAATCTTTTGCGACCCCCTCGAGGGTAAGTGGGAAGCATTGTGCCATTATTTGAGGAGACACTTTCTTTGGTAGCATGGCCCAAATGTAGGAGATGACATGAGCATCGGGGAAAGAGTTGCCGTTGAACTTGCCAATATCGGGCATCTTGAACTTTTCGGGAAGAGCCTCTATTGTGTTCATGAGGAGAGAAGCTTGATGAAGATCGGTGCTTGGGCCCTTGTGCAAATTTAGCCCACTAAGCCTTTGGTCAATGTAGGACATGAGGGTGTTGACCAAACCGGTATCAATGCTTTGGACCTTTCTTTCATTCGTGAGCCCTTTCAATTGGTTCTTGAGTTGAGCAACTTCTTTCTTGTGGGCCGTTTTCACATGCTCGTAACGGGCTCGCCATAAATCATCCTTGCGGCGGACATTCTCGGCTAGTGTATCAACTTGCCCTTTCAATGCTTCCACTATGAGGAATAACCCTTCGTTGGACACGGGAATGCCGTTGTCGTTGCCGTTTGAAGCCATTGGACCTATAGAGAGAACACGGTTGATCTTAGGATGGCCCCACAAACACCTTTTGGATAAAATTATTTCACCCACAAACAAAAGTAAAGACTCAAACCACATAAAGAAAAGACTCTTTTTTTTTATTTATTTACAAAAGTCGGAAGGACGTGGTCCTTTTTTGGGGTTTCTAAGAAAAGATAATGGAATCGTCACACTAGTATATAGACCTTCTCGCGGTCCCATATACTCATCGGATTCCACCACGCTTGTGATTCCTACATATGTCGGGATTAAACTAAATTAATGTAGTAAAGCATACATGCGGGGACGGATTTTTTTATTAGCGTCCATTATGACCACTTGGGGACGGATTTTTATTTCGTCCATAACAACGAGTGGCATGTATGATTTGAAGACATTAGTTTAGGGAAATCTCGGCACATGGAAACCGACTTGAGTCACGGAGTGTTAGACCCTAACTAGAATTGTGTGGTTTGTGCTCGGCTAAAGAGAGGCTTAAAGGTCACCCCTGGCATGTAGTCTTGAACTACGCCACGGGCTGAGGTTGACCGCTTCGAAAGAGTCAAGGTCGGGTGGAGCTTGAAACTTTCTAGGACTGGCCTCGACGGGTTTGGGGTTATGGACTTGTGCGACTCGATAGTGAGCAATTCATAGGAGTAATGTGCATGTAGTGTGAGGTCTATCACGTGACAAATTTTTTTATTTTATTTGTTTTTTTTTTGAAAAGAAAAGATAAAAACACATGAGCACGTAAATTACAACTCCCGAATCACCCGTGTGACCGGTAAATTAAGACACGAAATTAAACAGTTAAAGGGGTCCATTCTGTTCTGATGCAGGCCACTGCGCCCACACCCCCACTGTTCTGCCCTGTTTTCTGGAAACTGGACCTGTTCTGGAATACCTCCCAGAAGCGCGCGCCCTTGGGATGTAGAATGTCAAGCGAGCGCATTGCACAAAGAAGGTAGGAGGCGCGCGCATCTGGGTGAACCTGTCAGACACCTGTCAGAAACTTGGACTTAGGGGACTGCCCTGGTCCTGAATTTTATGTTTAACCCCTGCAACAAATGTTAGCCCAAAAAAACAGAAAATAGGAAGAACACATGAAAGTCGGGTGCCTATGGTCTTTGGTGTGAGAGGCGCGCACTTCTGACCAAGAAGGTCAAAGGCTCGCGCTTCTCAACACCAGAAACCAGAGTGCCCAGAAAACGTAAACTTTGAACAAAAATGCAAGCTTAACCCTCAAGCGTCCCCAGCGGAGTCGCCACTGTAGGTAACCCGGCCTAGGCCCCTCACGGGAAAAGGATTATTTTTTAAAGGAGTTGCCACCCACGTTTTAGAGGAACGCGAGGAAACCTTTTAAGTTGGAAATGTGTTTGATTTACGAAAACAGAGATTCCTTTTGAGAGTTTGGGGGTTAGGTTACGAGATGGGAAGTACTTAAACACCCATCTCGCCCGGCTAACGACGGTCTTGCTTGTTCAAAGTTTACATTATAAAAATTGTGTTCTTCCTATTAATATCAAATTTAGAGGGGTTTTAAAAGAGGTTGAAATGTAGGGAGATGACCCTTAGACCAACTTCAATGAAGATGAAGTGATCGTTCGGAGTTATGTCCCAAATTTGGTTTGGGTTTGATTGAACTTTTGATCAAAGGAAAAGATAAGAAAAGATGAATTAGAAGAAAGTGAAGAAGGCAAGAAAATGCCTATGTTTGGAAGACAAGTTCTTGACACTCCTTGAGAATGATCCTTATTAGAAGGATTGTTGGATGTTAAAAGTTCATGCAAGTTTTGTAATGAGAAATTGGTGATTTTTAGGTGTGAAAATGGTGATCAAAGTCCATCCCCTCCAATGGTAGATTGGGGGGGGTTTTTATAGTTGTAAAGAGTTGTTTTTTGGTGCCAAAACTGAGCTGCCAAGAACCATTTCCCGGGTAAAATCTTGTAAGATGGGCAAGGGAGAGATTCAAGGACAGAAATCTGTAACTGACACGCCCAGAGGCGCGCGCTCCCCACCTTGGCGGCGGAAGGCGCACGCTTCTGGCTTCAAAGTCCAGAGGAGCGCGACTCAGAGAAGGCATTTTTGACAGAAAGGACTAGAAAGTTAGCACTGTTATTCAGCTTAGTCCCTGAACTTAACGGAATCAGTCAGGAACTAAATCGAAGTAACGGAAACTAACGGAAAACATATAAAATAGAGAGAAACACAAGATCAAATGTGCAATCGGGGCGAGCGGTCCAAGGCGGGGTGTCTACAACTGTCATTGAAGATAATATGAGTAATTATAGAGGCAAATGAATCATTGACAACCATTATATCTCTTTTATACGTTTCTCCCGTATTTATGCAATTCATTGCAACTTCTATATTCACATCGACCAAATCATCATCATTGATCATGATTCGGTTTTTCTGCAATCCCATAATGATTGTTTTGTGCATTTGGATTCTCATTAGCAGAACGAACCTCTTCAAGAAGGTTTTATGGCAATGATATTTTTTTGCTACATTTTGATTTTCTTGGATTCCTATCTTTTACATCGATAGGTCTCCCTCGCTTTTGGCGTTGAGGATCATTTGTAGATATACTTACATATTTAGGGATTTCCACCCTTTCTGCTATATTTCTTGCAGGCACATATGATTTAGCCACATCTTTGTGGTTATTAAAAGCATCTGGTAGATTGTTTGCCAATTGTTGCAATTTAACAATCTTCTGAACTTTTAGTTCAGCTTGGTTTGTATGTGGATCCATATACTTAAGCTCTTGGGCATTCCAAGATATTTCCCGGCATTCTTTAAGCTTTGAGCTTTTATCTCACCCTAATGCCGGGAACTGTTCTTCATCGAATATGCAATCAGCAAATCGAGCAGTAAATAGATCTCCTGTCATGGGCTGTAGGTATTTAATAATAGATGGAGACTCATAGCCAACATATATACCTAGCATTATTTGAGGTCCCATAGTGGTACGCTTTGGTGGGAAAATAGAAACATAAACTGCAGAACCAAAAATTCTCAGATGTGAAATATTGGGTTCTTTACCGCGCATCATCTGTAAAGGCAAAAATTCATTATAAGCAGTTGGGCGGATATGAGTTAAAGCAACAGAATGCAACACCGTATGTCCCCAACATGATGATGGTAAGTTGGAATTTTGTAATAATGGTCTAGCGATTAATTTAGTACGTTTAATTAAAGATTCAGCTAGACCATTTTGAGTGTGCACATAAGGGATCAGATGCTCCACTTTGATGCCTAATTCCATACAATAGTCATCAAAAGCCTTTGATGTAAATTCACCGGCATTATCCATACGAACAGATCTGATTTGATAATCAGGAAATTATGCTCTAAGTTCAATGACTTTAGCCATAAACTTAGCAAATGCATAATTTCTAGTTGATAATAAGTAGACGTGGCTCCACCTAGTGGAGGCATCAATTAAGACCATAAAATATTGAAATGGTCCTGATGATGGATGGTCCGCATATATCTCCATGAATCCTTTCAAGGAATTTGGGAGACTCCATTCCAACTTTAGTACGGGATGGTCGTACAATAAGTTTCCCTTTTGCACATGCTTCACATATGAACTCATTTGGTAAACGAAGGTTGCTTGTAGGCATATTATGCTCCCATTGAATTTGTGATAATACGACGTATCATATTTTTTTAGGGGTGTCCTAAACGATCATGCCATATTTTAAAAGAATTTGGGTCTTTAAACTTTAAACTTATTACAACTTGCTCATGAGAAGGTCAGATGTATGTATAATAGAATCCTGTAGACAAGGATGGAAGTTTTTCAACAATGTGTTTTTGACATCCTGTCAACCTTGTCATGAGTAGACACTCTTTATTATCCTCAGTTGTGGTTTCAATATGAAAACCATTCGATGGAATATCTTTAAAACTTATGATTGTTCGTTTTGATTGAGGATATAAAAGGGTATTTTTATCACTAATTCCGTTCCCATAGGAAGAGTTATTGATGCTCTTCCAAAGCCCATTATACGAATATTGTCATTTGCAATTGTAGTAACACTCCCTTTTTTCTCTACTAAGGTGTCAAAGAATTTTCTATCTTTCAAGATAGTATGAGTGGTTGCACTATCTACCAAGCATAAATCATCCATGTTCTTCATGATTTGTAATCCAAAGTTCACGTTGTTCTAAAAGAAAATTAAATAGGTATAAGCTGATAGATAATAAAATATGAAGAAAAGGTTTTAAAATCAATCATACTTAATTTAAACACACTTAAAATTCACACATACTGAATATGTTACAATGATGGAATATTTTACAATGACAGCTTTAAGAAAGCAAGACACGCATGAAAAATACGTCATACTTAAAATGATAGCTTCAAGAAAGCAAGACATGCAATGGAACTAGAGCACACTTATAAGAAACTTCAAGAAAGCAAGACATGCAAGAGAAATTAGAGCACATTGAACACACTTCGGAGATGAGAATCATAATAATCATCATATTCTTCATTGATGAAATTGGGCAGATCCAAATGGGTGTCAGAGGAAGGACCTTCATCTGTGCCATCATCTTGGTAGACAAAATTTGTCTCAACACTTTTGCCTTTCATTTTCAGTGACTCTTTATAGAGATTGAAAAAGTGTTTTGATGTACGACAAGCTTTTTCCCAGTGCCCTTTCATACCACAACGGAAACACACAGATTCTGTGTTTCGCAGTTCAGTATGTGGTTTCTTTGATGACCTCTCTGTATTCTCTCCTTTTTTTATGAGAGGTGTTTCCATCATTATGGGCCTTATGATGACCATAATTATTTCCTCGGCCTCTAACTCGACCTCGGCCACGACCACGACTACATCCACGTCCATAACTACGTCCTTGCCCAAAATTATTTTGTTCATTGAAATTTGCTTCTGGGACATGAGCAGTTGCAGTTTCACGAGATTTGTTATTTTTCATTAATATCTCGTTGTTTTATTCAGTCACAAGCATGCAAGAGATCAATTCTAAGTATCGTATAAATTGTCTCTCCCTGTATTGCTGCTGTAAGAGAATATTGGAGGCATGTAAAGTGGAGAATGTTTTCTCCAACTTGTCCGCTTTCGATATTTTCTTTCCATATGATTCGAGGCGTGATGTAATTCCATACAACTTAGAGTTATATTCACTTATACTTTTAAAATCTTGTACTCGTAAATTTATCCGGTCGAAAGTTTCTTGTGGGAGTGTAACCACATTTAAGTGGCGGTATCTTTTAGATCTTCCCAAAACACGACTGGATCTTTTACCATTAAGTACTCCATTTTTAGCGCCTCTTGGACATGAGAACGAAGAAAATGCATCGCCGTAGCCTTGTCTTGGTTTGAGGTAGTATTACCGTGTTTAATAGTATTCGTCATGTTTTTAGATTCAAGGTATAATTCAACATCTATGCACCACGTTTGGTAGTTTTTTCCACTAACATCTAATCTCTTAAAAGCCGGATTTGCAAGGTTTTCCATTGAGAATGACTATAAATAAAACATGCATATTATTATAACATTTAGAAGCATATTTTATTCAAAACATAAGAAGGCTAGAACAATAATACTTACATTTCAAGTGCAATTATTATTGCTAGGAAAAAATACATATAGAAAAGACTGATAACATATAGATAGAAATCATATGAGTTGTAGTCGGCAGTGAAGGCTAATATTGTACATGCTAGCACCATTATGATAGCATATATCAAAAGTATGTTGACCATTTTGAAGTAGAGTGTATAGAATTGTAAAAAGTTTTAAGAAAATAACGGAAGAAGAGTGTAGGTATTTATAGTAAAAATACTATCTTTATCCACAAACTAGCCGTTAAAATAGCTGTTGAGGGGTTTTTTTTTTTTTTTGAAGTTAATTCAAAGTTAACACAAAAACACTCATTTACAAAAACAAAATAGCTATTTTACTAAATTTATTATATTATTATAATATATAACAATGCAAATTTAGTTACTCGGTAGCAATAATGTACTAGCACATATCAGTACACATATCTAGCACACATATCAGTATACTAGCATATGGTAGACTTTTCTACCCATAAATTCCTTTGTCTTGTTTTGTTTGTCTTTTTATTTTGTTTTCTCTAGTTTTGTCCATTTTACTGTCACTTCTCTGATCATCCCGTAGATTATGGTAGGATGAATAGTATGAATAGTGTTGATTTATTCTAGTGTCCTTTATCTTTTGAGGTATTTACAAATGAAACCTTCAAGATTTGATTATTGTAATATGACATTTTATATCATCCACCACCATTTTTATTTTTGATGGGAATTTGATAAAAACAAAAATTATAATAAGTAGATAAAATATATTAAGTCTCTAGCTTGTGGTTATTACCCTTTCAAACATCAACATTTGTATTATATATGTGTGTGTGTGTGTATATATATATATATATATATATATATATATATATATATAGCATTAAATAAATAATGTTCGTTTTCTCATCAGTCAGACATAGTTAATCTTTTGGTGGTATACGAGTAAATAGAGTAATTATATTTATATAATTATGTAATCTCACCACTCATGCAGAGCCAATCTTTTGGAGATATACGAGTAAAGTTAGTAATGAAATAAAATGTATATCGTTATCTCACCACGACGGTAGAACCTCTCATAATGGTGATATACGAGTAACATATATAACGAAATAATAGTAAGACCGTTATCTCATCACGAAGGTAGAACCTTTTCATAATGGTGATATACGAGTAAAATACATAACGAAATTGTCGCGACCCCGGACCCCGCGGGCCCCGGGACCGCGATCTGGACGTCGACTCTAACGATAAACTCCAAAATACCGAAGTTAAAAATTTCATTTAGCACCAAAAGGTGATGAACCAAAGTTTTACAAAATCGAGTTTGATAAAAACCAATACAACTTATCATAAACTTCCACAAGTTTATGCTAACAAGAATACAAATATACAAAATCCTAATGACGTCAATGTTTGGTACAATTATCCCCAAAAGGTTACACATTGATATAATGTAAACCAACCTATACAACTTTCCCCAAAAGAATGGATCCACACTCGACGTCCTCGCTCTCGTGATCAGCGAGACTAATCCTTAGCACCTGGGGGGGGGGTTAAGGAAAAACAACGATAAAAGAAACGGGGTGAGATAAATCTCAATAAGTTACTAATGCAACTACATGACATGCTATGATGCAATAAGCAATAAGCAATGATAAATATCACATAGCACATCGCAATTATCATATATAGATAGCAGCGGAAATAAACACATAACAAAGGATATAGCCAAGGTTTTCCAAACCGGAACATCCAAATAAAGGATCGCTGCGCAGCTTCAGTAATCATCCAATCAACATCTTCATAATGGCATGAAAGCCGAAGAGAAAACCCCGGTACCGGAACCAAATCATAAAAGTGTCACAAGGGACAAGGACCATGACACAAAGTCATGCCCATTAGCCAGATGCATTCACAAAGGAACGCTGACTTATCCTTTCCAAGGCCAATCTGGAGAAGGGGTATAGTAAGGGCAAAACAATGGTCAACATTATAATGGACTTGGCTTTGCCATTATAATCTTTCCCATCGCCCGATGCAACAAATATGCCAGCTGGGCTACCAAATGAATGCTAAGTAATAATAATTTAGCATGAATGAACAACTTAAGGTTCCAAAGTAGGGAACCATTCCAATTAAATCACCACAAAGGCAAACCAATACAAACCGTGCATCAAAGATGACCACATTCCCAAAATGATACTTAATCAAATTCCATCTCGTATTTATTCACAAAGGAATCAAACCCAATCAATAAAGTGTTCCAACAATGACACTTAACACTTACTTAATTTCAAACACAAACTTGATCACAAAGGACTCAATTCTAACACTAGAATGCACTACAATGTTCACTAAGGTCAACTAGGAGGACACCCAAGAATTGGATCACAACGCATTCTTTAGTCACACAATTTAACAAAATGTGCATTTTTCAGAGACCTGTGCGGCCGCCCACTATGGGTTGTGCGGTCGCCCAAAGTGCCTCAAAACAAGAACAAAAACTCTCAGAAAGGTGCGCGGTCGCCCAAACTATTTTGGGCGGTCGCACAACCTGCCGGAATCGCCAGAATCGGGAAGAACAACTTGGTTTCTTCCATTTTCAACCCAAAACACAAAACACCCAAAATCCAACACTCCCAACAAGATTTCTAAGGTACCCAAACATTATTTAAACAAAGAGGGGACCTTAACAACACCCTTAATCAACCAAACCCAAGATTAAATCAAGGCATTCATCAATTCACCATTTTTAACCCAAAAACTCAATAAATTCCAAATAAATTCAAAACTCATCCAAACTTCAAATGTAACACATAAATCATCATATAAGTATGATATGAACATTTTAGCATTTAAATGGGGGAAAAGTAACTTACATGCAAATTCTCAAAGTTGACGGATTTCAAATCTTTTTGACTCTACACGATCCTAGCGACGATCTAAACAACGTTTACGTTTTAAGAAATGAGAGAAGATGAGAGGAAGTAGGAGAAAATGAAGAGAGAAGGGAAAGAGAAGAATGTTTACCTTTTTGAGAGGGAGAGAGAGAAGAATGCTGGGAATGAAGAAGAATGAGGGAGAAGGTGAGGGAGGAGTAGGGAGGGAGTAGGAAAATTAATTGAAAAACTTACACTTAGGCCCCCTCTCTCACTCTACACACACACACTACTCCATACCAACAATTAAGACCCAACACTTCTACACTAGCCCAAATAACTCAATACAAAGCTAGGCACAATTATTATAACACATAAAGTGCACACAAAATATTTAAATAAATAATAATTTAAATAAATAAATAAGCAAATAATTTAAATAAAAATCATTTAATTACTAATAAAATAGAGCCTATATTTCGGGTCGTGACATTCACTCCCCCTTAAAGAAAATTCGACCCGAATTTTAACGAGACTTACCTTAAACAAAAAGCCACGGAAATTTCCTCTCGATCTCATCACGAAGCTCCCACGTCGACTCCTCGATATTGTGATTCCTCCACAGAACTCGAACCAACGCGATGCTCTTGTTCCTCAACTCTTGGACCTTGGAATCTAAGATCTGAACCGGTCGTTCCTCATAAGACATATCTGGCTCAATATCCTCCGGTACTCTCGGTAACACGTGAGACGGATCATGAACATACTTCCGAAGCATAGAAACGTGGAACACATCGTGCAACCGGTCTAAAGATGACGGCAACGCAAGACGATACGCAAGAAGTCCAACCTTTCCCAAGATCTCAAACGGACCAATAAACCTCGGAGCCAACTTGCCTTTCTTCCCAAAACGACGAATACCCACCTTCGGAGACACTTTCAAGAACACCAAATCACCAACCTGAAAACTAAGGTCTCGCCTTCGGTTATCTGCGTAGCTCTTATGTCGACTCTGGGCTGTCTTCAATCTATCCCGGATAACTTTAACTTTCTCAACCGAATCCCGAAGCAAATCAATACCCAAAACTTTCGCTTCACCAACCTCATCCCAACAAATAGGCGATCTACACTTTCTTCCATACAAAGCTTCAAACGGTGCCATCTCGACACTAGCCTGATAACTGTTGTTGTAAGAGAATTCCACTAACGGTAGGTGCGAATCCCAAGAATCAGAAAAGTCTATCGCACACGCTCGCAACATATCCTCAAGAATCTGAATAGTCCTCTCGGATTGTCCGTCGGTCTGAGGATGAAAAGCTGTACTGAAACGCAAATCTGTACCCAAAGCTTCCTGAAACGCCTTCCAGAATCTAGAAGTAAACCTCGGGTCTCGATCTGACACAATGCTAACCGGAACTCCATGCAATCTAACAATCTCATCAATATAAAGGGTCGCAAGCTTCTCCATCGAATACCTGATGTCAATAGGCAAGAAATGGGCGCTCTTGGTCAATCTATCCACTATTACCCAAACACTATCATACTTCCTACGGGTACGAGGCAGTCCCGTAACGAAATCCATAGTCACATGTTCCCATTTCCACTCGGGAATCTCTAACGGCTGAAGCAATCCCGCGGGTCTCTGATGCTCGGCTTTGACCTGCTGACACGTTAAACACTTCGAAACAAACTCGGCTATTTCCCTTTTCATATTAATCCACCAAAATTGTTGCTTCAAGTCTTGATACATCTTCGTACTACCTGGATGACCCTCATCAAGAACTCTCTGCTTAATTCCATCAACATCCGGAACACACAAACGACCACGGAAAGTCAAAACTCCACTCGAACTCAAAGAAAAATCCTCGAAATTCTTTTCCTTCAATTTACCCATTATCTTCACCAACTCGGGATCCTCTTTCTGAGCCTCTTTTATCCTCTGAACTAGGGTCGGAGACACCCTAATATTCGCAAAAATAGCCCCATGTCTCGATTCACGAGGAGACCAATCTCGAACATCCTCAAGCATTTTCCATTCTCGAACCCTCATCGAAGCCACATAAGACTTTCTACTAATCGCATCGGCTACCACATTCGCCTTCCTCGGGTGATAAGAAATCGTACAATCATAGTCCTTCAACAATTCCATCCATCGGCGCTGTCGGTTGTTCAATTCTTTCTGGGAGAAAAGGTACTTCAAACTCTTGTGATCCGTAAAAATCTCAAACTTCGCTCCGTAAAGATAGTGCTTCCACTTGTGCAACGCAAAAACTATCGCTGCCAACTCCATATCATGAGTCGGGTAATTCTGTTCACTCGGGGTCAACTTCCTCGAAGCATACGCAATTACTTTTCCATTCTGCATCAACACACAACCCAAACCCTCTTCCGAAGCATCACTATAAATTACCAACCCATCGCTCCCATTAGGCAAAGTCAAGATCGGTGCTGTAGTCAACCTCTTCTTCAATTCCTCGAAACTCTTGCCACATTTCTCGGTCCACACAAACGGAACATTCTTTCGGGTCAACTGAGTCATCGGAGTAGCAATCCTCGAAAACCCTTCAATAAACCTTCGGTAATAACTGGCTAAACCCAGAAAACTACGAATCTCGGTCACTGACTCGGGTCTCTTCCAATCCACTATAGCCTCAATTTTTGACGGATCCACAGAAATCCCATCTTTAGAAATCACATGACCCAGAAATGACACCTTCTCGAACCAAAATTCGCATTTACTGAACTTCGCAAATAATTTCTCCCTTGCAAGAACGGATAAAACTGTCCTCAAGTGCTGCTCGTGCTCCTCTCGGGATTTCGAATAAACAAGAATGTCGTCGATGAAAACCACCACGAACGAATCAAGATAAGGATGGAAAATCCGGTTCATAAAATCCATAAATACGGCCGGCGCGTTAGTCAACCCAAACGGCATAACCAAGAACTCATAATGACCGTAACGAGTGCGAAAAGCAGTCTTCGGAATATCCTCCGATCGAACCTTCAACTGATGGTACCCACTCCTCAAATCAAGCTTAGAGAAAACCACGGACCCTTGAAGCTGATCAAACAAATCATCGATATGCGGTAGAGGATACTTATTCTTCACCGTAACCTGATTCAACTTCCGGTAATCTATACACAATCTCAACGAACCATCTTTCTTCCGCACGAACAAAACCGGTGCTCCCCACGGGGAAACACTAGGGCGGATAAACCCTCGATCAAGCAACTCTTGCAACTGAACCTTCAGTTCTTTCAACTCTGCGGGAGCTAACCTATAAGGCGCTTTCGAAATCGGAGCCGTACCCGGCAAAAGATCTATACAAAACTCAATCTCACGATCGGGAGGCATCTCATACTCGGTAGAGAAAACATCGGGAAATTTCCGAACTACCCGAACACTATCCAAACTAGGGGATTCTTTCCTAGTATCAAGAACACTAGCCAAATACCCCTCACAACCACTATGCAATAATCGCCTCGCCTTCATAAAAGAAATTAAGCGAACCTTTCTACTCAGAGGACAAGCCTCAAACACAAACTTAGGCACATCGGGAATAGAAAATGTAACAATTTTCTTACGGCAATCAACAGAAGCGTGAAACTTGCTCAACCAATCCATACCCAAAATGACATCAAAGTCTTGGATAGGAAGAACTACCAAATCCGCACAAAGGACTCGACCACAAATAACCACATCACAAGCACGAAAGACTCGATCAGAAATCAAGCATTCTCCTATAGGGGTCGACACCTCTAGCACGTACGGTAAAGACTCGAATGCAGCATTTAACATAGAAGCAAATTGCACAGAAATGTATGAATGAGATGATCCTGGATCTACTAACGCTCGCGCGCTCACATTAGATACAGAAACAATACCTCCAATAACGGATGGATCATCGGTAGCTTGTTGTTGATTCATGGCATAAACCTTCCCCTGAACTTTGGGCTTCCCAGCGGCATCCCTTTTCTGACCCTGATTAATACTAACCCCTGACCCAGATGACTGTCCTCGGTGCCTCGTGCAATCTCTCGCAAAGTGCCCCATTTCACCACAATTGATGCACTTGCCTTGCTTTTTCCAACATCTAACCTCCGAATGGCCTACCTTTTGACAAAAGGTACAAGGTTTCCTAATTTGGCTCCCTTGGTTCCCGGAAGTGGTACCCGGGTTCCTTGGAATCGGTTGCCCTCGGGACTGAGATTGTCCCCCAAAGTTACCTCTGTTATCGATCCTCGGTTGTGACTTGCTTTGCCCTCCCGGCTTGCTCGGGTTAGCTACCTCGGTCTTCCTTTTATGCTCCCCAATGTCTTGCTCTATTAAGTAGGCTCGGTCCACCGCATCTTGGAATGTCACAATACGTTGAGCAATTAGCTGAGCACGGATGGAGGTCTTCAATCCCCGAATAAACCTCATAGCCTTTTGTTCCTCGGTCCTCACCAAATAGTCGCAATACCGGGCTAATTCTATGAACTTAGCCGAGTATTGTGCTATAGACAACAATCCTTGCTCCAAGTTGAGTAGCTCGATCTCCTTTCGATTTTGATCAACAACCGGAATGAAATGCTCTCTGAACTTACGCACGAACAACTCCCACGCATACACTGTGCGAGTATCATCCCAAGTAGCTTTAACGACTTTCCACCAATGCTCGGCGGCTCCAACAAGCTTGTAAGCCGCAAACCGGACCTTATCCTCATCAGAACACCTAAATACATCATAAATCTTTTCCATGGACTCAATCCACAACTCAGCCTTCCTTACATCGGGCTCCCCATCGAATTCAACCAGTTTCAGCTTCAGAAATTGCTCCAAACCATAACGGGGTGGTGCTTGTTCTACCCTCGGGCCTTGATCATGAATGGCCTTCATGGCCGCCTCAAACATGCCTTGAAACATGGCACGGGCTTCATCCCTTGTATCATTCGGATTCTGTGCCCCACTAGCACCTCCTCTGTTTCTTCTTCCAGACATTGAGAACAATTACCTGCATAAGACATCAACCGTTAATCACTCCGCACTCTACTACCCACCTAGGTCATACTAATCCACCTAGACTTATACATAGAGCTAATGCCATAGCTCTGATACCAACTGTCGCGACCCCGGACCCCGCGGGCCCCGGGACCGCGATCTGGACGTCGACTCTAACGATAAACTCCAAAATACCGAAGTTAAAAATTTCATTTAGCACCAAAAGGTGATGAACCAAAGTTTTACAAAATCGAGTTTGATAAAAACCAATACAACTTATCATAAACTTCCACAAGTTTATGCTAACAAGAATACAAATATACAAAATCCTAATGACGTCAATGTTTGGTACAATTATCCCCAAAAGGTTACACATTGATATAATGTAAACCAACCTATACAACTTTCCCCAAAAGAATGGATCCACACTCGACGTCCTCGCTCTCGTGATCAGCGAGACTAATCCTTAGCACCTGGGGGGGGGGGTTAAGGAAAAACAACGATAAAAGAAACGGGGTGAGATAAATCTCAATAAGTTACTAATGCAACTACATGACATGCTATGATGCAATAAGCAATAAGCAATGATAAATATCACATAGCACATCGCAATTATCATATATAGATAGCAGCGGAAATAAACACATAACAAAGGATATAGCCAAGGTTTTCCAAACCGGAACATCCAAATAAAGGATCGCTGCGCAGCTTCAGTAATCATCCAATCAACATCTTCATAATGGCATGAAAGCCGAAGAGAAAACCCCGGTACCGGAACCAAATCATAAAAGTGTCACAAGGGACAAGGACCATGACACAAAGTCATGCCCATTAGCCAGATGCATTCACAAAGGAACGCTGACTTATCCTTTCCAAGGCCAATCTGGAGAAGGGGTATAGTAAGGGCAAAACAATGGTCAACATTATAATGGACTTGGCTTTGCCATTATAATCTTTCCCATCGCCCGATGCAACAAATATGCCAGCTGGGCTACCAAATGAATGCTAAGTAATAATAATTTAGCATGAATGAACAACTTAAGGTTCCAAAGTAGGGAACCATTCCAATTAAATCACCACAAAGGCAAACCAATACAAACCGTGCATCAAAGATGACCACATTCCCAAAATGATACTTAATCAAATTCCATCTCGTATTTATTCACAAAGGAATCAAACCCAATCAATAAAGTGTTCCAACAATGACACTTAACACTTACTTAATTTCAAACACAAACTTGATCACAAAGGACTCAATTCTAACACTAGAATGCACTACAATGTTCACTAAGGTCAACTAGGAGGACACCCAAGAATTGGATCACAACGCATTCTTTAGTCACACAATTTAACAAAATGTGCATTTTTCAGAGACCTGTGCGGCCGCCCACTATGGGTTGTGCGGTCGCCCAAAGTGCCTCAAAACAAGAACAAAAACTCTCAGAAAGGTGCGCGGTCGCCCAAACTATTTTGGGCGGTCGCACAACCTGCCGGAATCGCCAGAATCGGGAAGAACAACTTGGTTTCTTCCATTTTCAACCCAAAACACAAAACACCCAAAATCCAACACTCCCAACAAGATTTCTAAGGTACCCAAACATTATTTAAACAAAGAGGGGACCTTAACAACACCCTTAATCAACCAAACCCAAGATTAAATCAAGGCATTCATCAATTCACCATTTTTAACCCAAAAACTCAATAAATTCCAAATAAATTCAAAACTCATCCAAACTTCAAATGTAACACATAAATCATCATATAAGTATGATATGAACATTTTAGCATTTAAATGGGGGAAAAGTAACTTACATGCAAATTCTCAAAGTTGACGGATTTCAAATCTTTTTGACTCTACACGATCCTAGCGACGATCTAAACAACGTTTACGTTTTAAGAAATGAGAGAAGATGAGAGGAAGTAGGAGAAAATGAAGAGAGAAGGGAAAGAGAAGAATGTTTACCTTTTTGAGAGGGAGAGAGAGAAGAATGCTGGGAATGAAGAAGAATGAGGGAGAAGGTGAGGGAGGAGTAGGGAGGGAGTAGGAAAATTAATTGAAAAACTTACACTTAGGCCCCCTCTCTCACTCTACACACACACACTACTCCATACCAACAATTAAGACCCAACACTTCTACACTAGCCCAAATAACTCAATACAAAGCTAGGCACAATTATTATAACACATAAAGTGCACACAAAATATTTAAATAAATAATAATTTAAATAAATAAATAAGCAAATAATTTAAATAAAAATCATTTAATTACTAATAAAATAGAGCCTATATTTCGGGTCGTGACAGAAATAATTTTAAAATCGTTATCTCACCACGAAGGTAAAACCTTTTCTTACTGGTGATATACGAGTAAATTAACATAATACATAGAACAATATTATAGAGAGATTCTTACTGTCTGTGATGATATGTAACTTAGAGCACTTCGTGCTGATAACGTGTTGTGAATTTGGGGTTATGGGGGTTGTTATGTAAATTATCAAAGTATAGATACTTGTATATAAGAAAGGGAGGAGGAATGAAGAAGGGACTGAGAAGTCGTATATTCAGAATGGGGTGTTCTTCCAATAAAAATACATGCCTATTTATAGGCTGTAAAAGTCACTCCCATCATGTCATAAATAGTAGGTACTATTTATGAATAATACATTATACTATTTAGTACATTACTCATTATACTACAATGTGATATTGTACATTGCTATAGTGTGCTACAGTCCACATAACAATTATTTATAACAAAATCATCATTGTGAAATTTGCCTTGTTTTTATTTGCGGCTATTTGCACGAGTTGAGATCTCATGTACTACTTTTGTGTGTCACTTCATGTACCACTTGTAATCCAACCGTTCACATGTTTGCTTAATATTACATAATACCAATCTCAATAACTGTGAGACATTAGATCACTTGTGGCACATGAAGTGGTACACAAAGTGGCACAGAGGATTTGGACTCTATTTGCACCATACTACCACTAAGTTTACATGGTGTTGCAATATGAGACTCAATGTATCAAAGTTGCAATTTAGTATATCATGTTCACATAAAGTTGCAATTCAGGACACTTTTGGAAGGCTGTTAAAATAGATGGACGGTTGTTAACAAAAATTAACAAAGTAGATGGTAATCTTAATGAGGTTTGGTTGAAAATTGCATAAAACACCCTTAAAAATTCATCAATTTTTCATATGCATAAAACACCCTCATTGTCCACGCAATTCTCGAACCCCAACCAGTTCATTCTTCATTCTCCTTTGCCTCCCCCTTCTCATCGTCCACGCAATTCTCGAACCCCAACCAGAAATCAAGCAATATCTTCTGAGGATCCAATTCTATTTTGTTTATTCTTGAGAGCTTATAGGTGTATCTTTGGGAAGGGTTTTTTTTTATTGCAAAGTTAAGGTTTTGTTGTGATTCAAATTTCTAAATTTCATTCCTTTAATCGTATTTTACTGTCAGATTTTCTTTCATTTTCTATGTTTGCAGCAAATGAATTGGAGGGGAAGCTAAGGTTATGATACCAGTGGTGGTGGTGTGTGCAAAAAGGATACAGTTAAAATTCGGTGGAACTCTGACAAGTTGCACTTCTAACTTCGTGTTGACACGTATATAGCGTGGGTCTTATTTTGGATAAAAAAAATAGATTGAAACATGATCCGAAAATTTTGAGTTCACAATTCAAAATTTTCTTCTAGTTTTCCATAAAAGTCAAAACTAATTTCTCTTTTTTCCTCTTCTCTCTCTCTCTCTCTCTCTCTCTCTCTCTCTCTCTCTCTTAATTTATTTCATACCATTAACAAACAAGCTCATATTCAATCCAAGTCTTTCTTCCTCACCTCTCATATCTCCTTCATCTCATATTTTCTCTCTTATTTTTATGGGTTAATTGCAATTTGGTTACCTGAGTTTTACAAAATTCTGCAATCGGTTACTAAATTTGTCAAAGTTGCGATTGGGTTCCTGAGTTTGCTAAACCGGAGCAATCAGGTGTAAAAATTGTTAGTCAGTTAAGAAACTAACAAAATGAACATCATGTGCCACACACGTGATATCTTAAGGGGCATATACGTCATTTCGCAAAGAATTGAGTGGGTAAAAGAGGCACATTACATATTAACAGATTAAAAAAAAAAACTAACAGTCTGGCATTTCTCAGGAGTTCATCAACCCTAATTGCTTCTAAGGAGTTCATCAACCCCAATTTCCCAATCCTTCTTCTTCTCTCCTGATAGGCCTACAAGGGACTCCTCAATTGTAACTCCGCTACCACTCAGCTCAGTACCTACAACCGTGATCGGCGGCGGCTGGCTTCCATCATTCGACGACGGAGGTTCCACGTATGTCGGTGGTGGAGGCTGGTTGAGACTCGGCGGCAATCCAGTCCCGTGGCTCACGGTGATCTCAAACGGCATCCCCTGTCACGACCCGAAAACTAGGCTCTATTTTATTGGTAATAAGTAATTATTATTTATTTATTTGCTTATTTATTTATCTAAATTATTATTTATTTAAATATTTTTGTGTGCATTTTATGTTCATCATAATTATGCTTAGCATTTTATTTGAGTCATTCGGGTTAGTGTAATATTGTTGGGTCTTAATGGTTAGTAGGGAGTGTAATATTTGTGTTAGTAGTGTAATAGAGGGGGCCTAAGTGTAATCTTCTAAATCATTCCCTACTCCCTCCCTACTCCTTCCCTCACCTCCCCCATCCTCATACACTCCACCTCCCTCATCTTCCCCCATTTCCCAACCCATTTCTCTCTCTCTCTCCAAGGAAGAAAAAGAGGTAAGTTCTCTCTTCATCTCTCTTCATTTTCTTCTCCTTCCTCTCATAATCTCTCATTTCTCATAACTTGAATCTTGTTTAGATCGTCGATAGGATCGTAGGAGGCCAAAAATATTTGAAATCCATCGACTTTGAGAAAATTCAAGTAAGTTGCTTTTCCCCCATTAATATGCTAAATTGTTCATATCATGCTTATATAATGCTTTAGTTATTATATTTGAAGTTTGATTGAGTTTGGAATTTATTTGGAATTTATTTGTATTTTTGGTTAAAAATGGTGATTATATGAAGGTTGGGATTTAAACCTTGATTTTGGTTTCTAGATGTGTTATTTTGGTCATATTCAAGTTTATAAGTTGTTTTGGTTCATTGTTATGCTTATTGGAAGTCTTGATTTTGAGTATTTGAGAAATGGTAAGAATTTTGGGTTGTTTGGGTGCCATTTTCGGGTATGTATGAACCCAGGAAGAAATCTGGGCATTGTTCTTCTGGCACGGTCGTGCCCCTTTATTTGGCACGGTCGTGCCAATATTCACTTTTCTCTCATCATGTTTGGCACGGTCGTGCCCCTTTATTTGGCACGGTCGTGCCAATATTCACTTGCCTCTCGTCATTTTTGGCACGGTCGTGCCACTTTATTAGGCACGGTCGTGCCAAGCTAGAATTCTGGTATATTCTTCCTTTTTCTTCTAAAATTGTTTCCTCCATAACTTTCTCATCCGAACTCCGTTTTAGGCGTGTAAACTATCGTTTCGAAGCTCTCTCCGAGTACTACAAGATGGTATAGGTTGTTCATTTAAGTTATAAGTTTTATACTTCGGGATTGTATTGGGTGTTTGAGGTTAAGAGGAGTTGTATCGATCCATTGTGAACAAGTTTTGTAAATCCAATTGAGTGACTTTATTGAGTTGTTATGATCATTTTGGGATATAAGTGAGGACTTCATACTTTGAGACTCTTTAATTGAAAGTTATTTTACTGATCGGATTGATTTTAGAATGAGACTTGGTCTAGGTTTTAGGTGATATCCTATAGTACCTAGAGGGTTGTTTTGGAACACTAAAGTGCAGGGTTTAGTCCAGTCGTGATCATGTTCTAATAAGGGTAACCTTTTGGATTTGTTTGGGTACTTACGGTTTGATTAACCTTAAGATGCATTCATTCGGATTTCTTATTTGGAATTCCAGGTGTGATGAGATGGTTGAGTCCATAGTCCTAGTATATCTTTTGAGTAAATGTTTATGGACTTTGGTAATAGCCATTGTGCCATTGGTGAGCGACCGTTTGGGTTGTGCTCTTTATGATTAACTCGTGGGTATCATCTTTAGGATGTGTTTGGTATGGGTCCTTGTCTTGGAACCATCTTGTTTAATGATCAATGTTGTTGTGCTCTTTATGAGAAAGTCCGTTTATCGTTGTTGTGCTTGTATGAGAAACTTCTTGTGTTCGTTGTTGTTGAACTCTTCATGAGAAATCGTTTGCATCTTTATGGTGATTAATTGGTGTGCTTCCCTACTTTGGAACCCTAAGTTGTTTAATTAAGCTAGTATTTATTACTTAGCATTTATTTGAAAGCCCAGCTGGTATTTTGTGTGTGTTTGGGCGATACGAAACATTATGATGGCACGGCCAAGTCCATTGTGATGTTGACCATTGTTTTGCCCCCTTATTACCCTCCTCCAGATTGGCCTTGGATGTGAGAAGAGCTAGCTCCCTTGTGTGCATTTTAGCTTTACTTGGAGCATGACTTTGTGGCATGTCTCCCGTCCTTTGTGACACTTCATTGGTTATTGGTTCCGGTACCGGGGTTTTCTCTTCGGCTTTCATGCTATTATGAAGATGATGATTTGTTGATTATTGAAGCTGCGCAGCGATCCTTTATTTGGATGTACCAGTTGGAAAACCTTGGCTATATCCTTTGTTATGTGTTTATTTCCGCTGCTATCTGTTATGTGATAAATGCTATGTGCTATGTGATATTTATTATTGCTTATTTCTTCTTGCATCATAGCATGTCATGTAGTTGCATTAGTAACTTACTGAGATTTATTCTCACCCCGTTTCTTGTTTCAAATTGTTTTCCTTAACCCCCCCCCCAGGAGGAAAAAGATTAGGATTCGCGGATCGAGGATGACGTCGAGAGGATTGAGATTTTGGGCAGGTTGTTTGATCGGTTTGCATTATTTAAATGTATAACCTTTTGGGGATAGTTTTACCAACAATGATGTCATTAAGATTTGTAATCTTCTGTATTTTGGGGTGAGCTTGCGAAGCTCGTTCTAGTAGTTTGTTGTCGTTGTTAAGCTTGGATTTCTAAAACTTTGTTTTAAACATTTCGGGTATAAAAATGGAATTTTTATCTTCGGTATTTTGAGTTTTGGTTTTAGAGTCGACGTCCAGATTGCGGTCCCGGGGCCCGCGGGGTCCGGGGTCGCGACAGTTGGTATCAGAGCTATGGTTTAGCTCTATGTATAAGTATAGGTGGACTCAGAATCAGAATGGTCTATGGGAAGAAAACCGTGCAATGTTTCAGGACAGGTTTGAAGCGGCCGTGAAAGCAATTCATGACCAAGGGCCGAGAGAGGAACATGTAGCACCTCCGCGATATGGGTTGGAGCAGTTCTTGAAGTTGAAACCAAGTGAGTACGACGGTGAGCCTGATGTGAAGAAGGCCGAGCTATGGATAGAATCAATGGAGAAAATCTACGAGATCTTTGGTTGCACTGATGAGGATATGGTTCTGTTTTCAGCTTATAAGCTCGTGGGGGCTGCGGAACATTGGTGGAAAGCACTGAAGACCAGTTGGGATGCGACTCTTGTACCATATCCTTGGGAGTGGTTCGTGAGGAAATTCAAGGATCATTTTATCTCTCTAGTAAATCAAAACCGGAAAGAGATCGAGTTCCTCAGCTTGGAGCAAGGCATGATGTCAGTAGCACAGTACTCAGCTAAGTTCACAGAATTAGCCAGGTGTTGTGAATACCTTGTGCGGACCGAGGAGCAGAAAGCGATGAGATTGATTAGGGGTTTGAAGACAGCTATTAGGACTCAACTTTTAGCCCAAAGAATTCAACTTTTTCAGGATGCGGTGGATCGAGCCTACTTGATTGAGCAGGATATTTGGGAACACAAAAGGAAGACTGAGATGGTTAACCCGGGTAAGCAAGGAGGGCAGAGTAAGTCACAACAGCAACATTCGGATAACAGAGGTAATTCTGGAGTGCAAACTCGATTCAGAAGGCAACTTCAAGGGCAACCAACAGTAGGAAATCAAGGTTCTAATAAGGGAACACGAAATGGGAAAGTCTGCAGCTACTGTCAGAGGAAAGGACACTCAGAAGACAAGTGTTGGAAGAAGCAAGGAAAATGTGTGAAGTGTGGACAGTTGGGGCACTTCGTTAAAGATTGTCCGAGGTTTAGAGTTCAGTCATCTGGGACAGGAACTGGAATACCACAGGGTCAGAAGAGAGATGCTTCGGGAAGACCTAAAAGTTCAGGGTAGTGTATTTGTGATCAATCAGCACTCATCAGGTAATTGAATAATTTTGGGAGGTATTATTTTGCGTCGTGAGAGCGAGCGTGTGCATTTTAGGATCATCGCATTTATGTGTTTCTGTGCATTTAGTTGCATTTATTTCTTCTGAGTCTTTGACTTATGTGTAGTAGGTGTCTACTCCTATGGAGGAGTTTAGGGTATCTGATGAAGTCTTATGTGCTTATGATGTGCTTAAGTATGGTTATGTCTCACCTGCTAGATTAGCCATGTTGCTATTACAAGATTTTGATATTACTATTGCTTTAGTCTATTGTTGTAGGGGGATTGTTATATTCTCCATTCCTAAATTCTTAAAACTGTTTGAGACCATTCACTTGGGTAGAATTATACTCACCTTTCCTTATTTGGGATTTGAATATATAACTTAGGTGGGTGACAATGGGATGTCTATACCAATTATTGGGTGTATTTATCGTTTGTTAAAAATTTCTATTTTATTTCTGAATAGTACCTAGTATTGGGGAGAACCTTGGGTTAAATTGAGTGTTATAGTACAAGGTTGTAGTGCTAATATTTAGATCAATGTCCTTATGGCATCGGTGGGGTTATAAGAGTTGAGGATTCAATGAGGATCTCTTAAGGAAAATTTTGGTCACTTTTAGTACATCTCCGTGAATGCATCGGAATGGATTAGTATGAAAAGGTGTACGATTTGTTATGGGTAATGAGTGTATGGTGGAATTTATAATCGATGATGGTGGTAAGCGTGTTAAGTTACAAAAGACTAATAAGTACATTTTGGAAGAGTAACAATTTCTCGATCTATGTTAAAGGCATTTTGAATTTTGGTTAGAGAGTGGTTCTATGGTCCTAAATCTCTGCTTGGTGGCGTTTCGCGATTTGGATCAAGGGTATGTGGAGGAAGTGGAGTATCAATACTTGGGCATAATTAAGGAATATCATGATTTGGCACTGGGTCAGCTGTTGGAGATTTAGGGATTGCTAAACTTCCTTGGGATATATAAGCGCGGATTATTAATTCAAGAAAAGGAATTAGAGGAAATCCCTTGACGATAAAAAAATTGGATTATTTTTCGGACTATTGAGTATTCGTAATTGTTTTAAACTTTCAAAGATTGATGTAATGTGGTGATGGTACTATGTCATGGATTTAAGTGAACATTTTGTATTAAAATTTTGGGTTTATATTACACCCCTAGTTTAAGGTGCTACCTAGAGCGAGAGCACTATAATGGGAATCCTTAGAGATATAGCCTTTGGTGAATATTATGGGGATGGAAAATTTCTTTAGCTCTTCATATTTTAAAAAGCTAATTTAGCTCGAGATGGTAATGTTTTGAATTTCTGGGGAATAATACTAAGTATGCGATTTACAAATGGAAGTACATTTGCGGTGTAGTTAAGGTTATGAATAAGGCAAGCTTGAGATACCTCGAGAATTATGTGTGGAATTAATTTGGATCCTTCGATGATTGAGTACGGATTTCGATTATTAATGAAGATAATGATGGAATGATTCGGTTCGAGAGGTGGTGTTATCGTAAGCATTATTTAAGGATACCTTTTAGTGGATTAGATTGGATAATTGAGGAATACAAGGAATGGCGGAACTATCGTATCCGTAGCTATTTGGTCTTTCGGGTAAGTCTCGTTAAAATTCGGGTCGAATTTTCTTTAAGGAGGAGTGAATGTCACGACCCGAAAACTAGGCTCTATTTTATTGGTAATAAGTAATTATTATTTATTTATTTGCTTATTTATTTATCTAAATTATTATTTATTTAAATATTTTTGTGTGCATTTTATGTTCATCATAATTATGCTTAGCATTTTATTTGAGTCATTCGGGTTAGTGTAATATTGTTGGGTCTTAATGGTTAGTAGGGAGTGTAATATTTGTGTTAGTAGTGTAATAGAGGGGGCCTAAGTGTAATCTTCTAAATCATTCCCTACTCCCTCCCCACTCCTTCCCTCACCTCCCCCATCCTCATACACTCCACCTCCCTCATCTTCCCCCATTTCCCAACCCATTTCTCTCTCTCTCTCCAAGGAAGAAAAAGGGGTAAGTTCTCTCTTCATCTCTCTTCATTTTCTTCTCCTTCCTCTCATAATCTCTCATTTCTCATAACTTGAATCTTGTTTAGATCGTCGATAGGATCGTAGGAGGCCAAAAATATTTGAAATCCATCGACTTTGAGAAAATTCAAGTAAGTTGCTTTTCCCTCATTAATATGCTAAATTGTTCATATCATGCTTATATAATGCTTTAGTTGTTATATTTGAAGTTTGATTGAGTTTGGAATTTATTTGGAATTTATTTGGATTTTTGGTTAAAAATGGTGATTATATGAAGGTTGGGATTTAAACCTTGATTTTGGTTTCTAGATGTGTTATTTTGGTCATATTCAAGTTTATAAGTTGTTTTGGTTCATTGTTATGCTTATTGGAAGTCTTTATTTTGAGTATTTGAGAAATGGTAAGAATTTTGGGTTGTTTGGGTGCCATTTTCGGGTATGTATGAACCCAGGAAGAAATCTGGGCATTGTTCTTCTGGCACGGTCGTGCCCCTTTATTTGGCACGGTCGTGCCAATATTCACTTTTCTCTCGTCATGTTTGGCACGGTCGTGCCCCTTTATTTGGCACGGTCGTGCCAATATTCACTTGCCTCTCGTCATGTTTGGCACGGTCGTGCCAAGCTAGAATTCTGGTATATTCTTCCCTTTTCTTCTAAAATTGTTTCCTCCATAACTTTCTTATCCGAACTCCGTTTTAGGCGTGTAAACTATCGTTTCGAATCTCTCTCCGAGTACTACAAGATGGTATAGGTTGTTCATTTAAGTTATAAGTTTTATACTTCGGGATTTTATTGGGTGTTTGAGGTTAAGAGGAGTTGTATCGATCCATTGTGAACAAGTTTTGTAAATCCAATTGAGTGACTTTATTGAGTTGTTAAGATCATTTTGGGATATAAGTGAGGACTTCATACTTTGAGACTCTTTAATTGAAAGTTATTTTACTGATCGGATTGATTTTAGAATGAGACTTGGTCTAGGTTTTAGGTGATATCCTATAGTACCTAGAGGGTTGTTTTGGAACACTAAAGTGCAGGGTTTAGTCCAGTCGTGATCATGTTCTAATAAGGGTAACCTTTTGGATTTGTTTGGGTACTTACGGTTTGATTAACCTTAAGATGCATTCATTCGGATTTCTTATTTGGAATTCCAGGTGTGATGAGATGGTTGAGTCCATAGTCCTAGTATATCTTTTGAGTAAATGTTTATGGACTTTGGTAATAGCCATTGTGCCATTGGTGAGCGACCGTTTGGGTTGTGCTCTTTATGATTAACTCGTGGGTATCATCTTTAGGATGTGTTTGGTATGGGTCCTTGTCTTGGAACCATCTTGTTTAATGATCAATGTTGTTGTGCTCTTTATGAGAAAGTCTGTTTATCGTTGTTGTGCTTGTATGAGAAACTTCTTGTGTTCGTTGTTGTTGAACTCTTCATGAGAAATCGTTTGCATCTTTATGGTGATTAATTGGTGTGGTTCCCTACTTTGGAACCCTAAGTTGTTTAATTAAGCTAGTATTTATTACTTAGCATTTATTTGAAAGCCCAGCTGGTATTTTGTGTGTGTTTGGGCGATGCGAAACATTATGATGGCACGGCCAAGTCCATTGTGATGTTGACCATTGTTTTGCCCCCTTATTACCCTCCTCCAGATTGGCCTTGGATGTGAGAAGAGCTAGCTCCCTTGTGTGCATTTTAGCTTTACTTGGAGCATGACTTTGTGGTATGTCTCCCGTCCTTTGTGACACTTCATTGGTTATTGGTTCCGGTACCGGGGTTTTCTCTTCGGCTTTCATGCTATTATGAAGATGATGATTTGTTGATTATTGAAGCTGCGCAGCGATCCTTTATTTGGATGTACCAGTTGGAAAACCTTGGCTATATCCTTTGTTATGTGTTTATTTCCGCTGCTATCTGTTATGTGATAAATGATATGTGCTATGTGATATTTATTATTGCTTATTGCTTCTTGCATCATAGCATGTCATGTAGTTGCATTAGTAACTTACTGAGATTTATTCTCACCCCGTTTCTTGTTTCAAATTGTTTTCCTTAACCCCCCCCAGGAGGAAAAGGATTAGGATTCGCGGATCGAGGAGGACGTCGAGAGGATTGAGATTTTGGGCAGGTTGTTTGATCGGTTTGCATTATTTAAATGTATAACCTTTTGGGGATAGTTTTACCAACAATGACGTCATTAAGATTTGTAATCTTCTGTATTTTGGGGTGAGCTTGCGAAGCTTGTTCTAGTAGTTTGTTGTCGTTGTTAAGCTTGGATTTCTAAAACTTTGTTTTAAACATTTCGGGTATAAAAATGGAATTTTTATCTTCGGTATTTTGAGTTTTGGTTTTAGAGTCGATGTCCAGATCGCGGTCCCGGGGCCCGCGGGGTGGGGTCGCGACATCCCCTGCTCGCACTACACGCCGTCTTCCGCATCTGAGAAGAAGTAGTTCGATCCTTCGGTAGTCAACGGAACGACGAGAGTCAATGCCACGCCGAACTCGTTGTTACCTCCGCCGTACTGGACGGTGTTGGAATCGGATGCATCGTCGGTGGTGCAGCTATGGTATGTCGTTTCGTCTGTGGTCTTAATCACCGTCTGATTTGTGTTTGTATTGAATACTGTAATCACAAAAACGTAATCATTTACAGAGAAATTGAATTGATCGGGAAATTTTGCCCTAGTTTCAGAAATGCGGAACATATTAAGCTATTTAGGGATCGAAATTTGGAATTTTCTAAAATTTGAATTCACTAGTATATTGAGCATGAATATAATAACAAGCTGAAGGTCTGATTAGCTGAGAAAAATACATTTTCCAAATTTTCTCTGCAGCCAAACAGAAGATCAGAAAGGAATTTGTAAATATTTTTTGTTCATTTTCCTGCATTTTTCTCTGTAACAAAACAGCATAGATGAGTTTGAACTCACTTAGATAGTCACCAAGGCTGAATGTTTGATTCGCCGCCCATTCGGAGTATTTAACGGCGGTGATGGTTTTGGGTGGTGGAGAAAATGGTGGGGGGGGATAAGGCTAGAGGTTGAAGATGAAAAAATATTTACATTTGGACCCTTAATCTATGATTTTTAACACTTGAAACTAAAATAATAGCAAGTGAGATTTCTTTTTGACTGGAAATGACATATTTACCCTCATTAAAACTCACGTGTTCCGCACATGGTTTCCACTTCGTTAGTTTCTTAACCGGCTAATGATTTTTACACCTGATTGCTCCGGTTCAGCAAACTCAGGAACCCAATCGCAACTTTGACAAATTTAGTAACCGATTGCAGAATTTTGTAAAACTCAGGTAACCAAATTGCAATTAACCCTGTTTCTATTCATCCCATTAACAAAGTCAGATTCGATTCTATCTAAGCTTGTTTTCTTCCACTCATATTTCCTTTCATCTCTTCATTTTCCATTTGATCATCCTTGTAATGGATGTCATGGGTTAGCACTTCATCCTCCTCTCGCCATCCCACATTATTATAAGACTTAGTAGATCTCAGAATGAGAAGAAGAGAAAGGTAGAAGATGAAGTAAGCAGGAGACAGCTTAGGAGGAAAATAGTTTCCGAGATAATCAATTATATTTCACAAACGTGTATTTGTAGAGTGTTACAAAGAGAGTCCTACACTATAATAGGTAAAGATATTTACAAATATGTACTCTAGCTTAATCTAAGGGATTTAGAATAAATCTTCTATAACAAAAGATCCCTACAATCAATCCTATGATTTCCACGATATATCCGTGATACTCACGGTTAATGCACCTAGACATGATCATTTTTTACAGCCACCCCTCCCCAAGCTAAGCGGGACGGGTGCGAGTTGCAGCTTGGTAGACAAGACATCAAGGCATGGACGATCTAACCCCTTTGTGAAGATGTCGGCAAGTTGATCAGCTGTGGCTATATAAGACAGACGTAGGAAATCTTGGTGATGAAGATCCCGAACAAAATGTAATTCTATCTCGACATGTCGAGTACGAGCATGGAATACGGGATTTCGAGCCATGTGGACAGCGGAGATATTGTCACAAAAAAGTTGAGGAGAGGGAAGGTACACGCAAGTTCACGAAAAAGAAATGAAAACCAACGAAGTTCAGCGGCAGTAGTGGCTAAGGCACGATATTCGGCTTCGCTACTTGAACGGGCAATGATCGTTTGTTTCTTTGTTGTCCATGCAACTAGATTAGGGAAACTGAATATGCAAGCCACGGTAGTAGACCGCCTATCATCGGGGGAACCGGCCCTATCAGAGTCGGAGAAAGCACGAATAGTCATGTCTAAGGACCGAGAGAAGTGAAGACCTTGGTAAAGGGAGCCTTTGATATAGTGAATGATTCGTTTGACTGCAATCAAGTAAGATGTGAAGGAGAATGCATGAACTGACACACTTAGTTGACAGCAAATTATATATCCGAACGGGTGAGAGTGAGATATTGTAACCCTCTGACCATGCTCCGATAAGTAGTGACATCGGAGATAGGGTCGCCATCAAGAGAAGAAAGGTGAGACCCAGCTGGTAGAGGAGTGGTGGAGTGTTTGCAAACGTCCATATGAAATTTTTGCAGAAGGTTGGAAGCATACTTGGCTTGACTAAGTATCAAGGAAGTATTGGAATAATGGGTTTTGATGTCAAGAAAAAAACCAAGCTGTCTAGGTCGTCGGCTGTCGAACTTGTCACAAATCTTGTCGACAACGAAGGTGACTTCACTAGAGGAGGATCCCGTGATGATGAAGTCATCCACATAAACAAGGATGTCAATGAGAGAGGTGCATGTGTGACGGATGAATAGAGAAATATCAGCGTGACTATTGAAAAATCCAAGAGAAATAAAAAAGTCGTGCAGTCATTGAAACCAAGCCCGAGGAGATTGTGTCAACCCAAAATGGCTTTATAAAGATGGAAGACATGATTAGGGAAGTCCGGATGAGTAAAACCTGGAGGTTGGGCCATATAGACTTCCTCGCATAAAAATCCGTTTAAGAAGGTGTTGCGAACATCAAGTTGTAGTATAGTCCAAGCACGAGAGTGTGCAATAGAAATAATTGTCTGAATTGTGGGAGGCTTGACCACCAGACTAAACGTCTCATCATAGTCAACTCCCTCTTGTTGTGTGAATCCCTGAGCAACAATTTGAGTTTTATGGCGGTCTATGGTTCCATCCGCTCGACGTTTGACTTTGAAGATCCATTTGCTCCTTACTACGTTCATAGAAGAAAGCCGAGGAACTAAAGACAAAGTCCCATTTTTGTGCATGGCTTGTGTTGGTCCCAAAGACACAACAAGGGTATGAAAAGGAGGCTAGAAGGGGGTGAATAGCATACTTAAAATTTCAACCCTTTTTCAAAATTCAACCTTATGCTTACAACTTGAATTTTGCGGTCAATGAAAACCACGCGGTCAAGTGTAATATGCACAGTGGAAGTTTTCGTTAGAAATGAGGTAGAGTTGGTTTTGATCAAAAACACTAAGTGGGAATACCAGTACTCACGGTTGACTACAGTGTGTTCGAGTGAATGTGGTTAATGGGTGCGGTCAAGATAGAGGTTGAGAGTTTGAAAGTTGTTGTCTTAAAAGTTTGGCAAAAAGATAAGTTAGTCAGATTTTAGCTTAGACAATATGGAGAACATACAAATACAATTCACAATAAGTTTGAATATCTGAAAGATCAAACACTAAACGAAAAACAAGATTAATATGAACAATGAAGAACAAGATGAACAAAACTTGAAAGTAAAGTGCAGAAAATAAAGAGCAGTAAGTAAATGACACAATGATTTAGAAATGTTCGATCTGTTAAAAGAACTACGTCCTTTACCAAGATGGTCAGTCTTAGATTTTGAAAGAGGTATATTTATTGATTCAATTGAGTACAGATGACAGAGATGAAGTATTGAATCAATAACTATTTTCTATGAAGAGCAAATCCTAGACTTAGACCAATGTATCCCTAATGATTCAATCTATGTGATTGATCAATCGAGGTGAGTGTGTGTGTAAGAATCAAGAGCTCTTTCAAATCTAAGTTATTGTAGAGCCTAATGAATCTTGTATGTTACAAGGCTTAAGATGACTTGAATGTTGCTGGAGATCTTTGAAGGTTTGAAGGTGAAAGCTTTAAGATTCAAAGGATTCTGGAAATATTGAGTATGATCTTCAATCACCAAGAATTTCAACAGCAATTTCTCTCTTAGAATCTCAGCAATGTTCAATGAAGAACTCAAGGTCTATTTATAGCCTTGAATGAGAGACTAGCCATTTGAAATATTTGGGGTCCAAGTTGAAGGGACAAGATATAGAGGCGCCCAGTTTTTAGGTCGAGACATCGATACCCTTTGCGAGTATTATAATAACCCAGAAATGTACACGGAGTGGATTTAGGCATTAATTTGTGAGAGTTATAAGGGACAAGATGAGGAAAACAAAGACATCCGAAGGTTTTAAGAAACGTGTACTCCGGAGGATGTTTAAGTAACTTTTGGAAAGGGGAATTATAGGCAAGTTGACGCATAAGAAGATGATTAATGAGATAAACTGCAGTGTTAAATGCTTTAAGCCAATATTTTTTAGGTACCCCAGATTTGGCTAGAATACAAAGACTCATATCCACTATGTACCTATGTTTACATTCAACTGTACCATTTTATTGAGGTGTATAGGGACATGTTGATTGATGATGAATCCCATGATTACGAAGAAAAAGAGAGAATTGTTTATTCATGAATTCGCCCCCCCCCCCATATGTTTGTACGGTTTTGATAGTATGAATAGCTTTTTTTTTTTTCTTAATTGGTTTTCAACTTGAAGTTTAAATGAAGCAAAAACATCCAACACATCAGATTTTTAAAATAGCAGAAATAACCAAACAAACCGAGAAAAGTCATCAACAACACTTAAAATAAAACCAATATCCATTATTTGATATAAATGGAGACAGACCCCATACATCAAGATGTAATAATGCTAAAGGTTTAGTGGAATGAAAATTTTGAGAATTAAAAGGCAACTGACTAGACTTTCCTAGGGGACAAATGGGACAAAAAGAAGGAGCAATCTTGCCAGTGATTGGAAGATTGGCTTTATTCACTAAACTTTTAAATATCTGAGGAGACGGATGACCGAACCGAGCATGCCAAGTGCAGGGAGATGCACGTTTGCCAATGAGAGCTAGAGGACTGACGTGAGCGGAATAATCAAAACAGAGAGTGTATAACCCGTGGGAGCTATTGCCAGAGAGAATAGTCTGCCTTGTGTTGTTGTCCTTCACACGAAAACCAAATCCGTCAAGATCAAAGAAACAATTGTTATCCAAAGAAAAACGACGAATGGAAATAAGAGATTTATTTTAAACGAGGAACACAAAGAACATTTCAAAGAACAAATTTACGATTACGAGTAGACAAAAAGGAATGACCAATAGAAGTGATGGGGATTTGAGTACCATTAGCAATAGTTACCAAATCGGTAACCTGTGTACGGAGTGTGATGGGTAAAACCATTTAAAGAATCTGTCATATGCTGTGTAGCCTCGAAATCAAGAACCACATAAGTAGAATCGGCCTCTCCTGGAAAAGAAGTAGTTGTGTCGTGATAACTGTAAAGGGCATAGTTACCACGATTCGGTAATTGAGGAGCGGTATGATTCGAATTGAAGTAGAACTGGCACGCAGCATGTTGAACGTGTGTAAATGGGTTCGGTGGACGGTAAGGTGTGAAATGGTGGGGTATGGACGGCTGGGCAGAAGAGTGGCCGTGAGGGGGATTAGGGTTTGATGGGGGCTGGAATGTGTGGGAGGGAGTGGGAAGAATTCCACGCCCACCACGCCCCCTACGGTTCTTGTTATTGTTTCGATAATTTTGACTTCGTGATGTACCCCTACCGCGACCTTGATGATTTGGGGAGTACCCATTGCCGGTGGTGTTGAAAGAATCCGGTTGTTCTGAGGATGGTGTAGCGGCGATAAGAGCACTTTTCGGATTGAACGAGACAGTACTGAATTTGGACTGAAGGTCCTCTTCCTGCAATAGTAAGTCTTGAAGATCATCAAGACTTGTGGCGGGATGGTTGTTCTGGGAAGTTATGAACTCCTTGAACGAAGGTCCCAAGCCAACGACGATCCGTTGTTGAAGATCCTCATCGGAGACAACTTCGCTGGCCTTGGCTAAGGCATCGGAGATGGTGATGACGAATTGAAAATAGTCGTCAATGGAAGTATCACAATTCTTAGAGAGAGCATTCAATTCAGTTTTAAGCTTCTGAATATGAATGTGGGACTTACCCCCAAACATTTTCTCGAGTAAAGTCCATGCTTCATAGGCGGTTGTGCACTGATTAATACGAGCTTGGATCTTAGCCGAGACTGTGGCCTTGATCCAACCTAGGACGAGGCTAGAGGCTTGTTTGTGATGGGCAAGTAACGTATTATCTTTGCCATCGTCGAGTTTGGATGAAGGAAGAGGAGTGTTTTGGATGGTAAACAGGATATCATGGGTAGTAAGAACCGAATCATAGATGGATCTCTAGTTCATATAATTGTCATTGGTTAAGTGACCATGACCGAGATAAGATTGAATGTTGAGATTGAGAGGCAGAGGTTTAATGGATGAATCTCATATGGCTCCGTGGAGCGACTGATATCATATAAGACTTAGTAGATCTCAGAATGAGGAGAAGAGAAAGGTAGAAGACGAAGTAAGCAGGAGAAGGCTTAGGAGGAAAATAGTTTCTGAGATAATCAATTATATTTCACAAACGTGTATTTGTAGAGTGTTACAAACAGAATCCTACACTATACTAGGTAAGGATATTTACAAATATGTACTCTAACTTAATCTAAGGGATTTAGAATAAATCTTCTATAACAAAAGATCCCTACAATAAATCTTATGATTTCCACTATATATCTATGATACTCACGGTTAATGCACCTGGACAGGATCATTGTTTACAATTATGCCATTGAAAAAATCCATTAGCAGTGTTGACGTCTTAGACTAGTGACAACTGTGGAAGACGTTTCTTAACTTGCAAGTTCTACCATCCACAAACCAATTATCGCGGTTGTGAATATTTCAGGTCAGCAGCAACAGCGACGCTGTGGAAATGGGAAGACCCACTTGATTTTTGAGAAATTACATATTCGTATCTCTTTAATTTGGAAAAAGAATTCTAAAAATGTTTTTATCTATTTCGATCCCCTTTATATTTTGATTAAAAAAAATTCCTCAAGCAATCTTAACTCCATTCTAAAATCTTTCTGCCTTCACAACTTGTTCCGGTGGATTGATCAAGAATAGAGTAAATGGCAACGAGATGTAATCCACAAATTGGTGGTGGAGATGAAAAATGTATGCAATGAGACGGACATAATGAAGGCTGAAAATAGCCATGTAGAAGAGCAAAATAAGAGGTTGAAGGAAGAGATTGGATTGCTAAAGATGAAACCTAACATTATTGACAATGACTTGCCTTTGTCCCTTAATGATCATAGCACCCCAAGCCCAAGCCCAAAGAATGTTTCTCCCATGGGCATATATATACATACATACATACATATATATATATATATATATATATATATATATATATATATATATATATATATATATATATATATATATATATATACATATATATATACACATATATGTATATATACACATATATATATATACACATATATGTATATATACACATGTATATGTATATATACACATATATGTATATACACATGTATATATATATATATACACATGTATATATATATATATACATATACACATATATGTATATATACACACATATATATATACACATATATGTATATATACACATGTATATGTATATATACACACATATATGTATATACACATGTATATATATATATATATACACATATACATATACACACATATATGTATATACACATGTATATATACATATATGTGTATATATATATATATATACATGTGTATATACATATATGTGTATATATATATGTGTATATACATATATGTGTACACATATATATACACATGTGTATATATATATATATATACACATATATGTATATACACATGTATATATATATATATACACATATATGTATATATACATGTGTATATACATATATGTGTATATATATATGTGTGTATTTATACATATACATGTGTATATACATATATGTGTATATATATATGTGTGTATATATATATATATATATATATATATATATATTGGGAAATAAAAAAACTTCAATTGGGTTCATATTTTCTGTCAAACCATCGTGACAGCTGACTTTAAACCATCATGCAGTCATATGTTGTTTGAAGTTCATTTTAAATGTGAGTCTATTATCTATATTTTTACTCAACGATATGAATATTACTGTCTGATTTGGCATATTTGATAAAGTGACCCTCGAATGTAAAACAAAATAAGCACGAAGCACACACTTAAAGAAACCCCAATTGTTTAAGGCTCGGCTATTTAGGCACAGTGACAATCGACATCTCAACCGCTTGTTGGAAAATTGTTATTTGTGAAGGAAATTGTGCACGTTTCCTGTATAAAATAATAATTTAAAAATTGTGGTTTGTATTTGTCCAAATTGTTATTTGGAAGATAAAGATATTAAGACTTAATTATGTGGATTATGGTTGAAATATTAAGCAAAATTGTGTTCTACAAAGACAGTATCTAAAGGTCGACTTCCCATGAAACATACCGCTCGGGATATAGACTACTCGAGAGAGGCGGGTTTCATTGGAGGAGGTTGACCTCTTAGGAGACATTTTTTGATAGAAAATGATTTTGCTAGAGGAAATTTGGTAAAGGCAAATTAGGTGTCCAAAAAGAATTAGTGTTCCATTAATGTTGGGATTGTAACATCTTTGGCCTTAATTTATGACTTATTGTTGTCATTTGTAACTACTAATAGTAACTACCCATGTTAATGTCATATTGAATGGGTGAGTAACTACCCATTTTAATATTGTATTAAATGGGTGGTGAAAGGTCTTAGAGTTACAATTGTGGACAATATATGTAGAGTCATCCACAATTGTTGGAAGGATGAAGAAAAGAGTGTGGAAAAACACTTAGAGAAGAGAGAAGAAGAGAAAATGCTAGAGAGAAAAAGTATGTTGAAAATATTTGTTTCTTGATCATGAAAGCATGATTGATATGAGATAGTACTTAAGGTCCTACTTGTACATCAAGAAAGAAACACAAAAATCTATGGTTAGAGTTTTGTTTATGTTGGGAAATTGACCGAAATTACTTAAATCCTATTTTGGTTTAAAAAAGGGTTCCTATATCCCACATCGGTTAGGAAAAGGAATAGTAATCCCACATCAGTTAGAAAAGGGAAAATAAGTGTGCCTCCCCATTATAAATAGGCTTCACTAGTTAGGTTTTTTTATAGAACTCAAGAGAGAGAGTTAGCATAGGCATATAATTTAGAGAGAGAAATTTTGTGCTTGTATGCGTTGGTGAGGATATTCAAGAGTATTGAGAGAGAGAGAGAGAGTCTCCATTCTTGTAATATCGAGAAGTTTAATATATTTATTGTTGGGTGGAATAGGCTTTAAGCCGAACCACATAAATTTTGTGTCTTTTGTCTTGTTTTGTGTATGTGTGTTATTTTGGTATCTCTTGTTGTGATTTCTCTTGTTGGTGAGTGATCCCGACCGTTTGTTCTTATATTCTTCTTCTATTTCTCCTTTTATGTAATCGATGGTGATAATGTCCAAGCACAATTAAATTCGTCAGGAACTCAGGTGCATAAGTGACCCCGGTCCGTCCGTCCTATCATGGGAGACGTTCATTCGTGAGTACCGTATGGTAATCTCAATACACAACATCAATGGTGAGGGGGAGAATAAGTCTTAAGGAGACACTGATTAGCGTTCGGCTCGGACAAATCCCTAAAAAGAGACGGTTTGATTTAGTTTTTTTTTATTTTCCGTTCTTGTTTGTGTTAAGTTTAATGCCTTTGAATTTTGGGACGTCAATTTAGTTGGATTAAATTAACAAGTTCATAATTCCGAGACAGAAAGAGTATGGCTAAGGCTTGTGGCAAAGGCCATAAAATCCGAGAGTTTGTGCTGGTAGGTTGCTGAATTTGTGGCGTGGGCATTAAGAGTTCACAGGGGGTTTTGGCATATTGGGCCGTTGGGACAAGTTGAGCCAAAAAGAAGACATGTCCTACTAACTCTATGGCTCTCTGGCTGATCATGATTGGTGTATGTGTAAAGTCTTTGTCTATGTGCAATAGGGACTTTAATCCATCTGTTCCGAATTATAATTAGGAGTCTTAAGTATTTTATATACTTTCTTCCGTCCTAATTTAATTCAGTAGTTCAATTACTCAGAGAGAAAGAAACATCAATAATTCTAGATCTAGGGTTTTGCATAGCTAGAAACTTTGTGATCAAAGTTCATGCAAACATAGATTAGTGTGATCATCTTCTTGTAATTGTTTCTCCGCCATAATAATATTTGTTTCCCTTTGCCCGCGGAGGTAGCCAATAGAGATTGGTGAACCACGTATATTCTGTGTTGATTTGCGTTCATTATTATTTGCTATCTCTTGGGTCTGATTTACTAACAAGTGGTATCAGAGCTCTTGTGGTACCAGAGTCTGGTTAGTAAAGAAAGATCAGGGCATTCCGCTGCGGTAGAAGAGATGGATTCTGGGATGGACAAGAAAATCAACAAGTCTGACAGGAAGAACAGGTTTATTATCTGATGGAAGATTATGCATTGGGCGTGCAGATCGCGGGCAGAGAAAGTGCAGATCACGTGCAGAAAACGTGCAGGTCGCTTGCATTTTTTTCATGCAGAGCACGTGCAGTCCGCGTGCAGTGGCCATGCAGAAATCTGGGTGTCTAGGTTAGACACATCTGAGAGCAGTCAGTGATTGCTCATCTGTGCTAGAAATAGAAAATCTGGTAGATCTGAATCTGAAAGTTCGTCTGGTGTTCGTTGGTGATCCAAGAACGCATCTGGAACGTTTCGGTGTCTGATATCTACATCTGAAGACGGAGATTTGAAGCTAGGGTTCTGTGATCAGAAGTTAGGTGTCTGGTATAATCTGAAGATCTAACATTCGTTGTAGTCTATTCTAGTGATCTAGAAGTAGATACAAAATCTGTGTTGCCCGAGGTAATAATCTGGTTAGATTTCAGAGTTGTACATCTGACTCCGCGTCTGAAGAATTCTGAGTCAGCTGCAGCGATGGCGAGCGGTGACAATTTGAATGAGGATGGTGATTATGCCCTGGTGACCAAAGAAGAAGCATGCAAGGAAGTTTCATGGGTTCGAGATTTGGGAGTTTTTTATCGCATGTGTTCACGCAAGGAGCAGTTTACAATGTACGAGCAAAAGGATGGAGACCGTATTTATATGGCTAATGGATCTATCTACAAAGTAGTTGGCATGGGCTCCGTAAGGGTGAGAACTTCGGGTGATAAAACACTCACATTGAACAAGGTAAGACACGTTCCATAAGTAGCAAAGAACTTGGTATCACTTAGTCGGTTGGACAAGAAGGGATACAGTTTCAAAGGTGAAGGTGGAGTTCTGGATGTTTACAAAGGTTCGGATGTGATTCTGAAGGGCGAAAGAAAACATTCCTTGTTTATCTTCCAAGGTTATGAGATTAGTGAGGGTGTTGGCGAGCAGCCATGGCTAGAAGATCAACACATACCAATTGTGTCAGTCATGGTTGGCAAGATCCAATGTCGACTGGATGGGCCACGTCTGAATGACTGTTAGTCGCCCGTTGGGGTGATTCTGGGTGTCCGTAGGATACATTGCATGCAGAAAATCTGATTGTCCAGAGGACAAAGTTGTTTGCCTGGTGAGGCAAATTCTGAGTGTCTTGAAGATACATGGTGCACAAAATCTAGTGTCATTGACGAAAGACAGACTGAGGCAAAGGTTGAAAAATCTGGTACGAGGGATGTAGCTCAAAGTGGAGTTTATAGCTCGTGCATCTGAATTATTAGAAAGGAGATTCAAAGTCAAGGTGGAGATTTTTAAGTTTAATGCCTTTGAATTTTGGTACGTCAATTTAGTTGGATTAAATTAACAAGTTCGTAATTCTGAGACAGAAGGAGTATGGCTAAGGCTTATGGCAAAGACCATAAAATCAGAGAGTTTGTGAGGTTGCTGAATTTGTGGCATGGGCATTGAGAGTTCACAGGGGTTTTTGGCATATTGGGCCGTTGGGCCAAGTTGAGCCAAAAAGAATACATGTCCTACAAACTCTATGGCTCACTGGCTGATCATGCTTGGCGTGTGTGTAAAGTCTTTGTCTATGTGCAATAGGGACTTTACTCCATCTGTTCCGAATTATAATTAGGAGACTTAAGTATTTTATATACTTTCTTCCGTCCTAATTTAATTCAGTAGTTCAATTACTCAGAGAGAAAGAAAGATCAATAATTCTAGATCTAGGGTTTTTCATAGCTAGGAACTTTTTGATCAAAGTTCATGCAAACATAGATTAGTGTGATCATCTTCTTGTAATTGTTTCTCCGCCATAATAATATATGTTTCCCTTTGCCCGTGGAGGTAGCCAATAGAGATTGGTGAACCACGTATATTCTGTGTTGATCTGCGTTCATTATTATTTGCTATCTCTTGAGTCTGATTTACTAACAGTTTGTATTTTGTATCTATAATTGTTTCCCTTCTTCCTCTCATATATTGTTATACAAATGTAAATTTTTCTAACACCGTTGACCTTCTACCAAAAAAATTATAAATATGAACCTTTCATCTCATATACATCTCTTGAGGAAAATTACACATTTATCCCCTTTCTAATCTACTTTGAATATATATTTACATTAATTTAATAATACAACCTAAAACATGTTATTGAATCACTAAGTGATTTAAAAACAGCCTAATTGCCCGAAGCCCAATTCTACAAGGCTCAAAATATTTAAACGACTCTCTATAGTAGCCCTATAATACATTGTTTCTATATTGAGGCTCATGTAATTATATAAAGTGTTATTGCATTGAGGCTCATGTGATTACATATAATATTTCTATACTCAGGCAATGGAAATAAATTAGCAAAGGTACTTGTTAGGCTTTAGAGTTTAGGATCTATGTACTCCCTCTGTTATTGCACATGGCTTAAAAATCAACGACCTCCCTATTATTCAGGCCCATAATATTGGAGAGAATTTTATTTGCAACAGAAATAATAAATTAGTACCACTACAAGGAAAAATGGCTTCAGTGGCATCAAGTTAGTGGCATTACATAAATAAATGACACTGAATGCTTATAGAGTGGCATTTGGTTTATAGTGGCATTAGATTATTTTCATGCAATGTCATTTGATCAAAAAATGACACTAAATGTCTAATTTTTGGTGTCATTTAGTGGAAATGACACTATAATGTGTATACTAGTGGCATTCAAATTTAAACGCTAAATTTGGTGTGGATTATTCAAGCATTATTAGTGTCACTCCTTTATAATGTCACTGCAGTATTGAATTTGCCAGCATTTAAGTAGGAAAATGACAAAGCAAAATTTATATAGTGGCACAATTTAATTAGAAATACAAATAAATATAAACAAAAAAAGTAATCTTATGGGTCATTAACACGTATGAGATGAGTAAATGGGTTGTCCCTCTATAGGCGGTGCGGGGCAAGCCCATTTCCACAAAACCAGTCTTATACATGAGACGGTCTCACGCGCGAGACTTCTTTCTTTTTTCTTTTTTCTTTTTTAAAAAAGAACACTTTCCACCAGAAATATAATTCATTTTATTTTGTAAATTTAATTGAGATTTGATAAAAATAATATAAAAATACCGTAATAATTACCCTTATAGCGTAAATGGCCAAGAAGTTTATTTCTATAATTCTATCCAACCTATTTGCAGCCACTTTTAACCATGATGCCCTCAAGTTAGGGCAAACACGAGGGGGGCAGGGAGGCTACATCAATTTCGCTGAGTTTTGGGGAAGTAGATCATCGGCTATTGAGGTTTTGTCGACCAGAGCGGTAGAGGAACAATTGGGAAACCAAGACTAAGGGGAGGAAATCGTGATATTCATCAATTCAGTGGTATTTTCTTCCATTACTATGTCTAGTTAATTATCTTGTCCCGGCTTTTTGATGAAACGCTAACTAAATGATTGTTGGGTTTTGATGCATCATGCGCAGCGGAATTAACATAAGATCAAACACCCATGATCCTGTATCCGTCCATGTTGATTAAATTAAATACAAGATGAAAAAAACTAACCCTTGAAGACCGCATCCATGAATACGGACTTTAAGGTGATAAAGCAAACACCCTCTATCGGTATCCACACGTCGAACGGACTCAAGAACACTTTCTTGATGCCACTGCTAGATCTAAAGGCTTGATGAAGAAACACACTTTCTTCATAGGAATTATTTTGCTTCTTTGATTTTTGTATTTTGATGATTCTAAAACTCAAAACAAATAATCCTATCTCTATATATGGTTTATTGTTTCTCAAACAATTGTTATTGATTACCAAAATCAATCATTGAAGCTGTCAATCCCGGTTGCATATATTTATATGAGGGTTTGACCTAATTTCGTTTAGGCTCGGGATTCCTTGTCAGACAAGGAATATGAACAAACTGACCAGATACGGATAAAACGGCCGTACGGCTCTCCAGGAGACGTACGCCACTCTTCCAACCGTACGGTCACAGTTCAAATTCCCATATTTTTCCATCCTTTTCAATCCGTTCTATTGTGTGTGACCCAATACTATAGGATTATACTAAGTTGGCAATGAGTCCGAACCATTCAGAACCCGTAAGTCATAAGCGGATCTAGCAAGCCATTATGACTACCCAATTAGTATAACTTTGAAAGTCCAAAGTTACCTTAATAGAGCATATCATAATCCCTTTGTCACGCGTTATCATATTGGACATAAGTCATGGTCCACGTCAACTTATGTTGTCCAATGCTTTCTCGATCCTGAGTAGATTGATATGAGAAAATGACATTGAACACATCAATTCATTTGGGTATGGCCATACACTATCATCAATCTCACTTATCGAGTGGACAAGCAGATATCTGTCTTGAGAGAGGGACAAATCCCATCTTGACTTATCATTCTTCCCTACAAAAATCCGATTATGCCAATCATAGCCTTTATAACTACCTGGTTAAAGGTAGCATTTGACCATGTCAAACATAACGTTCATCATGTGGAAGACCATGATAATCTCAGGTCTAAGGATATCAAATGATATAACTATTATGAGATTTAATTATGACATTTGACCATGACATAAATCTTATAACGGGTCTATCCAGTACCCTGTTCTCCAAAAAGTACCCACAAGTTTAATCCACATCCTATGCACCATAATCATCATATGATTATCCATTAAACTCATTCTAGCCCTTCATAAGTGCTAGGGACAATGATTATTATAATAAACATGCAAAAGATATAATAATCGGGTTTGTTATCTCTATAACAATGAAGCTATGATGTAACGCATAGGCGTTTCTCAAGGGCCTAGGGCATAATATCCAACAGTGATGATGTGAGTTATTTTTGTTGTGTTATAATTAACTATATTGGATCAATATTGGGCAGAATTTACTGCTTATGAGCAATCAATTCTCATTTGGTGCAATCACGCCAGTCGAACTAGTATAACCACAATGTGTTACTTCTATTATAACTGTATACCAAAATGTAAAAATTGTAATCCTTTGTTCTCCACCATTTAGATGCTTTGTTTGTTTGAAAATTTCATGATTATGGTTTTGCAATGCTTCTAAAGGAATTAAGAAGGAGAAGAATCAATAGTTATTGTGTTAGCTACGGTGGAAGTGTCACTTGGTTGAGGATCTAGTAATCTAAAAGGTTACTAGTTTTATGCATATCAAGAACCATATTGAAGAGGAAACAAAGAATCTTAAGGCCTCAATTGATTTTCTTGCTGAGCTTTGCGACGGGACTCTTCAATATATAAGAATGAGTCCTTGTTGTGCTTCAGATAGTATTTAATATGCTTAGCTTTATAATAATGCTTGATTTTGCTAATTTGATGTCTACATCTGTTATTTGCAGGATGCACATTTAGATTTTCTTTTTGGCACATAGATTAATTATCCAGGTATTACACAGTGCTGAGCTACTGCTTAAAGACCTTTTAAATTAAAATGATGAATTCATGCTACTAGATATTGGTTTCTTGATTTCAAACGCAACTATTCTTTGTTTTGCAATTGTTTATATACTATAATTGTTTTGGGTGGGGGATTCGATAAAAGGTCACACACTTGTGGTTCGTCCTAACCAAATCATTTCCATAATGGTTAACCAAATCATTTCCATAATGGTTGTCATTATTTTATTTTATGTTTCCTTCTTTAAGACTAATCAACCTAAAACTCACATGCATAACTTATACTGTAATTTGTTTCTTATAAATATGATTAACCTAATGATGATATAGTTCCCACGAAGAGAAAGATCTGATGCAAGCTATGAATGGTCTTAAGCACTTTTTCAATAAAATGTTTCACTTTTTATGAGAATATATTAAGAACAGAGAAGAGGAATGAGCTTGAGAGTCATCGCACCGGTCACTTCATTAATGGCTTAATTTAAGTATATAGTGGGATCTGGTGTTGGATTGGGGTAGTCTATGTAGTGACTCCAGACTCCAAAAATTTGTCTAGTTTACAGCTATGGTAAGTTAATCTGTTAGCATTACTCTTCCTTCTTCTATTGATAGGTGTTTATGAGTCACCTACTTCCTTCCACATGATTGCAATCATTGATATAGTTGTTAGTTTGGAAAACATATGCCCTCACTCTCTATTATGTAATCAATTTTAACTTGCACCCTAGCTTATACTTTCAGAGGTCTTTAGATTTCAATTAGAAATGCTAAGAGGTTGATTAGACCGTATAGACATGTTAGAACTACTGGAGAGCATACGTTGTTTGATCTGCACTATTTGTGTATATTGTTAAGGTTCCGTTTTTTTAGAGTTAATATTGTTTTACTTAACAACTATCTACTCTTCAATTCTTCTCTGACTTAGACTTTTTTTTTCCTTCCTTTTATGTTTGTTTTTTCCTTGTGCAGATTTCACTTGATAAAGATGTTCGACATGCTTGATGATGAGTACAGCGCATCGTACTTAGGACTATTGATTTTTTTAGGATGTAAAAGGAAATATATGGAAATGCTTGTTGTGGAATTGACCCTCCAACACCCAAGCAATATCCCAAGAAAATAATCGCACCACAAACAAGCACAAGAAAAGACACAGAAATTGTTAACCCAGTTCGTCAATATGTTTGACTACGTCTGGGGGCACTACCAAGTCAGGATCTTACACTATAATATGTTTGTATGAAGTTACAATGAGTTATGGGGCGGAACTTTATTTATATAGCAAACCTAGAATGAGACCTAAACCTAAACATAAGAGAAATCCCGTCAAAACTGCTATTTCCCGAATTCCCATCGGGGCACCGAGCGCCCGCTTGGGTTACCCCAAGCGCCCGTGAATTTATCCACCAGGAACCAAAACCTTCTGCCCGAAAGGGCGCCCGCTTGGTCTATACCAGGCGCTCGCTCGGTATGTCCGTCAGCTTGTCCTCCTCTTTGTTCCTTAGAAGATCTCTACTCCAACAATCTCCCACCTAGAGATCAACCGCATATACAAACCCCGTATCTGTCTTCAACTCATCATTGGTGTCGTCCTAGTGCTCACCTCGATCATGGTAGTGGCATCCTCCTCTTCTATTCTCCAAGCCCCATTGAAGCTATACATAGCTTCAATTTATCAAGGTTTACCACCTTAGTTAACATGTCAGCCGGGTTCTCCGATCCCAATATCTTCTCCAGCCTTAAGATCTTCCTTTCCAGGAGATGCCTGATGTAGTGAAACCTCAGCTCAATGTGCTTCATCCTAGAATGAAACGTCGGATTCCTAGCCAAATGAATTGCACTCTGACTGTCACTGTAGAGAGCATTACCACTTCGCGTCTTCCCAAGTTCACCCAATAAGTTCTGCAACCATACTATCTCTTTGCTTGCCTCTGTCACTGCCACATATTCTGCTTCCGCAGTCGACTGAGCCACGATCTTCTGCAATTTAGAAGCCCAGGAGATTGCCGTACCACCCAATGTGAAAACATAACCCGTAGTACTTCTCCTCTTGTCTAGATCGCTTGATGCCAAATCCGCATCAACATAACCCGCTAACACAACCTCCTTGCTTGAGAAACATAGAGCCTTCCCAGCAGTACCCTTTAAGTAATGCAGGATCCATTTGACCGCTTCCCAATGTTGCTTCCCTGGATTGCCCATGTACCGGCTGACTACTCCCACCGCATGTGCAATGTCTGGCCTTGTACACACCATTTCATACATTAGACTCCCCACTGCCGAAGCATATGGAGTTCTCTCCATCTTGTCACACTCCTCCTTGCCCTTAGGTGAGTCCTTCTCAGATAGCTTAAAGTGCATACCCAATGGTGTCCCTGTTGGCTTAGCCTCTTCCATGCAAAATCTTGCCAAGACTTTCTCAACGTATTCTGCTTGTGAAAGAACCAACTTACCCGACTCCCTATTCTGATCAATCCGCATGCCCAAGATTTTTCTGGCCTCCCCCAAATCCTCAATCTCGAACCGTTCTGACAACTAAGCCTTTAATCTGTTTACCTCTCTACTGCTAGAGCCCGCTATTAGCATGTCATCCACATATAACAGCAAGATTATGTACCCGTTGTCCGTGTTCTTGAAGTAGCAACAATGATCCGCCTCACATCTGATAAAATCAATATCGTGCATGAATCCATCGAACTTTCTGTACCACTGCCTAGGAGCTTGTTTAAGTCCATACAAGCTCTTAGTCAACCTGCAAACCAGTTCCTCGCTAACCTTAGACAAGTAACCCTTTGGTTGTACCATGTAAATTTCTTCCTCCAAATCCCCATGAAGAAAGGCCGTCTTTACATCCATCTGTTCCAGCAGCAAATTATCTGCCCTACTATACCCAGAACCATTTTGATAGTGGTCATCTTCACAACAGGAGTGAATACCTCGGTGTAGTCAATACCGTATTTCTGCTGAAACCCTTTTACAACCAACCTTGCCTTGTAACGTTTACTGCTGTTTGCTTCCTCCTTGATCCTGTAAACCCACTTGTTATGCAATGCCTTCTTCCCCTTAGGTAGTTTAATCAACTCCCAAGTTTTGTTGGCCTTCAATGAGTCCATCTCATCATCCATCGCAGCTTTCCACTTATCACAAAGTGCACTACGAACAGCCTCCGCATAACACCCGGTTCACCACTATCTGTTAGCAACAAATAGTAATTCGAAGGAGAATACCTATCAGGAGATCCACGCAATCTGATGGATCTACGCAGCGGAATATCCGGTTCTGGAGTATGTGGTTCATCTTCAGTGACCCCCTGACCTTAGTCATCATGAACCGTCCTGCTCCCACCCGAGTTTGGAATATCCACCTCAACAAATTTTGGTTCCGAAATAACCTCTTCAGATGCCCCCTTTCTGTCCTTGTACAATACCTGTTCATTGAATACAACATCTCGACTACGAATAACCCTATGATTTTGGTCATCCCAAAACTTATACCCAAAGTCATCCCCGCCATAACCAATGAATGTACATTTTACAGATTTAGCATCTAATTTAGTTCTATCAACAGAGTCTATATGAACATATGAAACGCAGGCAAATATGCGAAGAAAAGACAGATTTACCTGCTTGCCACTCCATGCTTCCTCTGGAATTTCATTCCCCAATGGTACCGATGGTCCCCGATTGATCAAGAAAGTTGCCGTGTCAACTGCATATTGCCAGAACGTCTTCAGAAGTCCACACTTCAACCTCATACTTCTAGCCCGCTCGTTCAATGTCCTGTTCATCCTCTCTGCAACCCCATTATGTTGTGGTGTGCCCTTTGGAGTCTTCTCCATGCGAATGCCATTTGCTGCACAATGTTCCTTGAACTCCCCAAGCTCATACTCCCCACCATTATCTGATCTCAAGCATTTAAGCTTAAGACCCATCTGATTCTCCACCCAAGCCTTCCATTTCTTAAACACCTCGAATGCCTCATCTTTGTGTTTCAAGAAATAAACCCAGACTTTCCTTATCGAATCATCAATGAACGACATGTAATATGACGCACCACCCATAGAAGTTACCAGGGCCGGCCCCCACAAATCCGTGTGGACCAAATCCAACTTTGCTTCCCTCAAAGCCCTACCTGTCCTCGAGAAATTACTCCTCGCCTGTTTGCCAAACACACAATCTTCGCAGATCCCCACGTTGACTGTCTTCAAACCCGGTAGTCTTCCCTTTGAGCAAAGTACTTTATCCCCTTCTCACTCATGTGACCCAATCGACAGTGCCATAAATCTGTATCACCCTTGGCTGACGCCACCGCGATACTATCCTTGGTGTTATTCGCCAAATACAATGTCCCCTCTTTATTACCCCGAGTGATCTCAGAATCCTCCTTGGTAATAACCCAGTTCCTGCAGCCAAAAGTTACCTTGTAACCTTCTTCATCCAACTGCCCAACTGATAGCAGGTTCTTTTTCAAACCCGGAATGTGTCTGACCCCGTGTAGATATAGGACCTTCCCGTCCGATGCTCCTATTCTGACATCCCCCTTCCCCTTGATTTCCAAAGGCTCGCCATCCGCCAGATAGACCTTACCGAAATCACCGAAAGTATAATTTTCCATCTCCTTTGCATGCCCGCATGAGTGGAATGATGCCCCCGAATCCAGTACCCATGATTCTAGCGCACTACTAACACTTAGAACCAGTACATCTTCACCTTCGATTATCACATTCGCCGATTTATCCCTTCGCATGGGACAATCCTTCTTGTAGTGTCCTAACTCCTTACAGTGATAGCATTGAACCGATCCTTTCGCGACCCTTGGTTTGTCTCTGATCTCCACGGCCTTGACCTTACCACCCACTACGTTTTCCCTTGATTCAGTTCTCTCCTTATTGCTAGTACCCGGCCTTCCCCTGCTAGTGGTAGCTAAGGCTGATCCCGAAGTAGACGATGTCCCCAATTTCTTCAAACGATTTTCCTCGCCCAACAGAAAGTCTTTAACATCATCATACTTCAATTTGTTCTTACCCGCTGAAGCATTGATCGCTGTCACCGTTCTGCTCCAACTTCCTGGTAAAGACGCTAGCAACAAACACGCATGAACCTCATCATCAAACGTAATATCCAACGCAGTCAATGAGTCTATAACATCCATAAAATCATCGATGTGTTTAGCTAAGGATCCTCCCTCTTGCATCTTGAGACTACCCATCTTGCGTATCAAATCAACCTTGTTTGCAGCAGATGGAGTTTCAAATCTCTCAGTAAGATAATCCAATAGCTCCTTTGTAGTTTTTGCCTTCTTGCTAGTCTTCGCGATCCACTTTGACAAAGTAGATCTAACCACCCTTAGGGCTTTCCGATCCATGAGATCCCAATCTTCCTGCTTTTCTCCTTCTGGCTTGACTCCCTTTAGAGGCTTATAGAAATCTTTGTTGTACAAGAGATCCTCTATTTGCATCCTCCAAAACCCATAGTCAGAACCATCAAATTTCTCCACCGCTTGTTTATCCTTGCCCATTCTTGATTGCTTGAACAAACCCTAATCGCCCTATAACCCGGAACGATAAACCAGAGCTCTGATACCAGTTGTTGTGGAATTGAACCTCCAACACCCAAGCAATATCCCAAGAAAATAATGGAACCACAAACAAGCACAAGAAATAAAGCACAAGAAAAGACACAGAAATTGTTAACCCAGTTCGTCAATATGTTTGACTACGTCTGGGGGCACTACCAAGCCAGGATCTTGCACTATAATATGATTGTATGAAGTTACAATGAGTTATGGGGCGGAACTTTATTGATATAGCAAACCTAGAATGAGACCTAAACCTAAACATAAGAGAAATCCCGTCAAAACTGCTATTTCCCGAATTCCCATCGGGGCACCGAGCGCCCGCTTGGGTTACCCCAAGCGCCCGCCTGAATTAATCCGCCAGGAACCAAAACCTTCTGGCCGAAAGGGCGCCTGCCTGGTCTATACCAGGCGCTCGCTCGGTATGTCCGTCAGCTTGTCCTCCTCTTTGTTCCTTAGAAGATCTCTACTCCAACAATGCTTATTTATGTTTTATCGGTACAATTGACAACCTTTCGGTCTTTATTGTGGCAATAAAAAATATTTGGTACGTAATTGATAGTATTTTGAGTCATTATTATCAATCGTTATTTTATTTTTTGCACCTAATCTTTTAGAGATTGGGTAATTGTGTATTTAAATTGGATTAAACAAATATAATATTTGCAATTTATAATAGTTTTTATTTTTAATAAATATATAAACAAATGGTGGCATCATTCATTGTCACAAATTTCTTGAATAGTGGCATTCGGTTGATGTTATGCAATGTCGCTTTGTTTGATGAGTGACATTTTTAAATGCCACACAAAGTTTGAACAATGTCATTTAGATTAATGACGCTAAGTGGCATTTTAATCAATGACATTAATTGGATGTTGTGGCATTTTGATCAATGACACTAATTTGATTCAGTGACATATAAATTAATGACACTAATATGTTGGTAGTGGCATTTAGACCTACCGTGACATCACTATAGGTGACATTGATAATATAATGCCACTGACCTAAAAGTGCCACTGAAATGAATAAATGTGACATTGATAATATAATGCCCATAATATCAGAGAGAATTTTATTTGCAACATAAATAATAAATTGGTAAAGGTACTTGGAGGGAAATAAAATATGATTTGACAATGCAAGACCAAATCTAATTTTGTTACAAAATAAGCTGTTTATATGAACTTATTTATTTATTTATGTTTGAATGAGATTGAAACGACGCCTAAAAGAGTGCAAAAAACTGTAGTAGTAGGGTAGTAGAAAGGTAATATTGTACTCTTGACTACCTGACCAATTGCACAGGGCCTAAAATATTAAAGGGGTCATGCTATTATACCTTGTTGCCATATTCATGCCCTTATATAGAGTGTTGCTATATTCATACCCTCCCAAAATTAATAAACAAAATAAAACATAAAATATTTCATGAAAATCATAATAAATATAATGTCAAAACAACATATTACATAATATGTATCATAATATATTTCATAATCATCATAGTAAACATTGTACACCCTAATTTCTCATCAAATACGTGGACATGAAATCAAATGCACATGTAATGATTTTTATTAATTTATCAAGTGAAGTGAGTTACAACTATATGACTTTATCAATTACAAGGTAATAATCCTTTTATTCTCTCTCCTTTGTGATTTGAACTTCGAGGCCCGAATGGGTTTGATCTCGGGTTCTATTTGTTTAAGATTGAGCTTGGTTTTTTACGAGGTCCGGATGGGCTTGATCCTGTACAAGATTGAAATCTTCCTTTTGACTTCGTAGAGGGCTGTTGAGGCTTGATCATGTATGAAGTTGTTGAAGATGTAGACTTTGAACGGCTTGAGTTCTTAATGTTCTTGGTCGAATTTTATTGGAGTTTGAACGACATGAGTGCTTGTTGTTCTTCGCGGGAGTTTGTTGATGTTGAAGGTTGAGTTTCATCTTTATGACTTCAACGAGAGCTTGAAAGACTTGATCTCAAATGCAGTTATTGAAAATGTTGATGTTTGAACGGCACGATGGTTTGGTGTTCTTAGTCGATAGATTTGTTGTTGAAGATATTGGTTTTGAACTGCATGATGCTTGTTCTATGTCGATTGATTTGAATGACACAGATGCTTATTGTTATTCGTTAGAATTTATTGATGTTGATGTTGAATGATTTTCTTCAGGTCTTTGTCTTTGTAGAGCTTTGGCTTGCTGTTCTAGAGATTTTTTTCGCTTGATGTTGAAAGGCACGAGTGCTTGTGGTTCTTCATCGGGTTTTTTTTTTTAACGACACTAGTGCTTGTTGATTTTTGTCTTTCTTCTTGAGGTTGAATGTTGAATTTTTCCTTTTGATGTTGAAGCCTTTGATTGAAGTGTCGCCAGAGCTTTCAGTTGTCCTTTTAGAGTTTTTCACTTGTCCTTGCAGAGTTTCTGCTCCCTTTCACTATCTAAAAAACCTCTTATTTATTGGCTAAGTAATTACGGAAACTTCGTAATTGCATTTTAATTCCCACAATTAGTGATTTTTTGTCATCTTGATTTAATAAATAAAAATTACAAATAAATAAGTGATTATTGTATATTTTACTTTGAAGAAATGAGACTTGAGATGGGCCATTAGGGGCTTAAATGAGTCCATGTAATTATATGGGTTGATTAGTTATTTTATTTAGATTGCACCAATACATAATACATGTTAAACATTTTCTGGGCTTAATTGTACTATTATTTGACTTTAATTTTTAATAGTCAAATAATAAAATTTTGATACTCACAAACATAATATTACAGAATCATCTAAGATGTTCTAAAAGATTTTCACACTCTCTAACACACTCCAATAACGATTGAAATTGGTATTATTGTGGTCTACACTGCACTTTGAGATCACCATCATATGATCCATAATTCTTACACTAGCATCAATGACCACACGGCACCCCATCACATTTGAACCCTTATGCATGTCTGATCCATCGTTCTTGCACATAATCTCAACCTACTAATCATATTAAAGTAGGTTTCATCTTTTCGTGTTCATTTTGTACTTACATCTTCATTCTTATATTCTTGAAGTAACTCATTTGATCTAAAAAAAGTGCAAACCCAATTTTATAGGGCTAATTGCAATTTGTTGACCTGTGTTTGTATTACTTTTGTAATTTGGTTTCCGTGTTTGTAAATGTTGCAACACAATTCATATATTTGTCATTTTGTTGCAAATTGATATAGAAACTAACAAAATTGTTAGTTTTTTTTTAACGAAAAAACAGTCATGTGCGTATCACATGACCTTTTAAGGATATGATTGTCATTTCTCAAGTGATGTGTTAACAGATGGAAGGGTTGAAGGGAATTTCACCTTTTAGAAGGAGAAAAGCAAGGGATTTGATATTTATTGTGTGTGAGTTAATTCCACCATTAATGGAGGAATGGTAAGGTTTTTGTCGTTTAATGAAGAAGGTGACGTCGCATCAGCCCTCATTTACAACACACGTGCTTTGCACCCCTGCGCTCAAAAAGACAATTATACCATTAAAAAGTCATGTGATATGCACGCGACTGTTTTCCCCTAAAAAACTAACATTTTGTTAGTTTTTGGGTAAATATAGATTTATGCCCATGTACTTGGGTCTAAGATGCAGATATGCCCTCAAACTCAATAATTGCCATATTTACCCTTGTACTCAAGAAAAAATAGGGTATATTTGACCACCGTCAATTTTCCGTCAAAAAATAGACGGCAATGCTGACTACGCAGCTGATTTAGATATTTTAGTAAAATACGTGGAAAAAGAAATGCCAAATAGATTTATGAAGTATGAAGTTAGTAAGTGGGAATAAAACTACGTCGTTTTGGTTTTTAAAGTCCATTATACTTTATTGGGCAAATTGCAATTTAGTTACCTGAGTTTTACACGATGTTTCAATTGGTTCCTGAATCCGTTTTTCAGCAAATGGTTACTCCAGTTTGTCATTTAGTTGCAATGTGGTATAAAAATGGATGAATCGTTTAAAAACTAACAAAAGTGGATGAAAAACCTAACGAGCTTCTTTCAAAATTGCAATGGTTAACCCTACAATTTAAATTTTCCCACTTCACCCCCTAACTCCTAACGAATGTTTAAAAACTAACATAATTTGCATGCATATGTCCAAAGATTAGCGTTTCAGTCATTTTCATTTTATTTATTACATCAAAATTATAAAAATTATGATATCTATCATAAAAATAATAATTTTATTTAACTTATGACAAATACATATCATTCAAAAATACTAATTTTATTTAACTAAAATTATAAAATATGATATCCAGAGCGGAACAGTGTTTTGGCCCGTCAAAAAACAAAGGAAACCACAAAAAATGGCGATCTCTCCACCCACGTTCCTTCTCCCCCTTCTCGCGACCACTGTTTTCTCTCTGCTCCATCCAAGTGGGTTTGGTAGTGCTTGCCTTCATGATCTCTTTGTCATTTTTAATCAAAAAATTGATGGCTGGAGAAACGTTTTTGCACAAGAAATTGTGGCTTGTCGGTGCAATTTTTGTCAATTTACTGTTTCCGGACAATGCATAATATACTTAAGTGAGAGCGAGAAGATTTTTTTTTTTTTTTTATTATTATTATTATTATTTTGCTCAAGTTTTTCTAAAACAAACAATTAGAATTTGTAGGTTTATTAATTAATGTCTTTAGATGTTACAAATTTTTTATTATGGGGTAAAAATGTGAATAAGTTGGTTGGAGGGTGCACTTTGCAATTATAAAAGAAACTTGTTAGATTTTCCATCCATTTCATTAAAAAACTAACAATCCATCCATTTTTATACCACATTGCAACTAAATGACAAACTCGAGTAACCAATTTGCTGAAAAACGGATTCAGGAACCAATTGAAACATCGTGTAAAACTCAGGTAACTAAATTGCAATTTGCCCTACTTTATTACACTGCGTTAAATAGTTTGTAACTAATTTGAATTCTTTCCACCAGTAAGTTGTTAAATTAATGGATTTGTTATCCAAATCTGGAAAGCCGAGGTAACTTAGACTAACTATCTCATCATCGTCTAACACTGTCCACCGCCACCAAAATCACCACCAACACCCCAAAAATCAAAACCACAATATTTATATCGCCATCACAGCACTACCACAACCAACAACTATACACCCCCAAGAAACAAAAACAAATCCATGAACACTTCAGAAAAATCAAATCGAACAAATTGACATGTTACAATTTACAATAGATCAGAAACCAACACAAATTTGAAAAATCCTAGTCTTAAAAAACCCACTTTCTAAAAAATCCTGAATCCCAATTGAAGTCAAGATCGGAAAAAAAAAAATTGAAAATAGAAAACCCAGATGTGTAAATTTGAGATAGATCTGAGAAGACGAAGAAGAGGAAGAGAGTCTTTGATACCTTCTCATCCTTACATACGATGTAATATCCGGCCCTTGGCCATATATATATTTTTTTTTTATGTTATTTATGAAACTCCTTTAAATGACAATTGGGCTTAAAGAATTAGAGTAAATGCTAAATTATAAGGATGGGCCCAAGTTAGTCAAACCCAATTAAGAATGTGACTCCTTATTATTTTAGGAGTAAAGGATCCTAGTATAAATATACCATTACCCTAACCCTACCAGTTTCTACCACAAAAGAAATCAAAAGAACGGGAAGGTTGAGAGAGAGAGCGGCGCTGGAGCTTGCCGAGAGGGAGAGAGACCGGAAAAGAGGAAGAAGAGAAGAGAGAAGATCGACCAAGGTAAAGCTATAATCCCTAAGTTGATTTCTCTACTCAATTCACCTAGTCAAAGATGAATATGGAATGGAAAACCTAAAACCTAACCTTCTTCTTCATCCTAGAAAAATCGCAGCAAGAACCCTAGAGAGTTAAAGTATGAAATTTAGGGTTGGGAATAAGAAAAATAATATGAAGATGGTGATTGTGTGTGTGGGGATGACGTGCGCAGTGTGTGTGTATGGGTGTGCAGCAGGTGTGTGTGTGTGCGGTTGGGTGTGTGTGTGTGTGTGTGTGCGGTTGGGTGTGTGTGTGTGTGTGTGTGCGTGTGTGATGCGTTGGGAGTGTGTGTGGTGCTGGGTGTGTGTGCGTGTGCGTGTGATGCGTTGTGTGTGTGTATTATGTATGTATGTGTGTGTGTATTAGGATTGAAATCAAGGTATTAGTGATGAACTACAATGAACAATTATGCTGGGAATAGTAATATCGCACTGTGAATAGTAATCTGAATTTTATAACCTGTGAATAGTAATTCAACGCTGTGAATAGTAATCTGGGGTACATAATCTGTGAATAGTAAATGTACGCTGTGAATAGTAATCGACGCAGTGAATAGTAATCTGGAATTTAGTAGGCTGTGAATAGTGTTTTGGGTTGAAATAATGGAACCTAAAGTGTTTCAATGAAGAATAGAAACCATGTAACCTTAAGGGTATTTTAGTAATCCGAAAGGGGTATTTTGGGAACACAAATAATGGGTAGAACGAACCCTAACAAAGAGTTTAGGATGATGAACTCGAAAGGTTAAGAAAGTAAAATAAAGTATATTGGGGACGGAGAATTAAAGTAATCTATGTCCCTAATAAAACCGTATTTGCGTGTTTGTAGATTTTGCACGTGAAATTGCTAAGTGAAGACTGGAAGGCTAAGGTAAGGGATTACGTTCCTTAAAGTTTTTGAATATCATCCTTTTGAGATAGGATCCCTTTTATTCTTTCAAGTGTAGCTACTTATGGCCGTAGCATTTGAACTCTTATGACTCGAACGTCTTTTGAACTATCTTACCCATGATATGTGTTGCTCATAGGGTATCAAAGAGAATTGAATTTGCTTTAAGTATTCTTGTACCTAGAATGCTTTGTGGAACATTGCTATATCTAAAAGAAACGGGTATAGTTAGCTTAGTCTGATAGAAAAGGGCTTAGCTAGAATTAGTCTGACTGAAAAGGGCTAATTTAGATAGTCTAATTTGAGAGAAAAGAATTAGACGCAACGCTACTTGATGAAGTGGCTTAATGATCATGATCGAACTTAAGAGGGAGCACCGTGAGAAGGTGTAAGGTCCCTCGACACCCTGAAAAGGTGTAACACCCTGAAAAGGTGATGAATGTAACTATGGAATTGACGGAACTGTATTAGAGCCATAACTTCTTGAACTCGATAACTGTGCTTTCGTATATGTGTACAGTTAAGATTATTGATTTTAGCCATTCATCGAAGATATTATGTTGGCTCCGTTCTTTCGGTCATCTCTCCTTAGTACCCGGAGAGATCCCGTATGAACTTACTGAGCATTGTTCGCTCACCCTTTCTTATATTATTTTTCCCAGGTAAAGATTAAGGACCAAGAGGGATTGCAAGGAAGGGCAGTCGATGGTCAAGTGAAGGGTTTTTAGATACTTTTATGTTTTTATGTTGAGCTAGTGGGATGTACTAGCCGTTAGAATCTAAACGTTAGTTACGCTTCCGCACTATTTTGAATTATGGTTAGATTATACTAGCCGTTGTTTTGAACGTTGGACTTGAATTATGTTTGTCGTTTGAGATTTCCCATGGTTTATGGATTTTATTTATTATATGAAAGTTGGGTCGTTACAGTTGGTATCAGAGCAATGGGATTAGAACTTAAGGGATAGGAACTCTGATATTAAATAGGTTTGATCTGGGCTCTCTAAGAGGAACTAGGGCTGCTTGAAATCAAACTAGTTATTTAAGGAAACTTTCTAATTTAGGAAACTTTCTAATTTGGGGGGAAATTTCCAAATAAGGAAACTTACTATTTTGGGAAAGACCCTAAGATAAAAGTTCTTTTGAAGCCTCATTCTTCATGTGTTTAGGGACGATGATTATATAAACTCTAAGTATGTGATACTAATGATGATTTTGGTCTAATTGTAGGAAATGGACAAACATAGCATCCTGAGGAAGAGATTGATTCAGAGGTATGCTCGAGGAACTAAGGGACTGTTGAAGAAGATAGAAAGAGAAAGAGCAAGGGCGAAGAACGTCATGGGAAGGCTGTTGTTTGCTCACAATGCACTTAAGGAAGTTAAGACAGAACTAGAAGAGACTCGAAGAAAGTTGATTGAAAATGAAGAGTACACTGACAGAGTGAGGGAACAAGCATGGGTGTATCTTGATGAGTTAAAGCAGCTAAGGGAACAAGTGAATGCAAACCCCATTCAAGGAAACCCCCCAGTCATTGCAGCCCCAATAGAAGAGAACGTGGTGGCTGAAGCAGAAGCTGTAGAGGAACCAGTGGAAATTGATATTATCGTGGAGGGCAGTGAAGCCGCCCCTATCGTGATTGAAGATGAGGAAGAACTGGAAGAAATACCGGTTCGAAGGCCAAGGGGGAGGCCAAGAGGCTCAAGGAAGGCACCCAGAGCACCGAGTGGAAGACCTAGGGGAAGACCTAGGAAAGTCAACCATGATTAAAAATAAAGCGTAGAGTTATATTTTAGTTACTTTACTCGTTCCATAGTAAAGATAGTTAGTTCTAGTTTAAAGTATGCTAGAAACTTTTGTTTTTGATTCTTTATTCTTAGAAAGACCCTCTTAATAAAGTTATGAGTTATTTTAGCAAATGGTGTTGTTAATAATGTGGTTCTTAAATTTCATGATATGTGAACTCGTTAGAACAAAGAAGTATTGGTCAAATGAAAAGACCATAAGTAGAATGGGCTTATTGAAACAGCCAAGGGAAATAAGTTTTGGTCTAGTAAAAATGATCGAAACAAGGGACCTATTGAAACGGTCAAGAGTAAGAATATAAATGGCTTATTGAAGCGGCCATGTAAAGTAAATACCAATCTATTGAATTGATCAAAACAAGAATGAAAAATAACCTATTGAAACGGTTAAGTATAAAGATGAGCGGGTCTAGTAAATTGACCTATGATTAGTAAGTAAAAAGTCTAGTGAAATGACTTCCTTTAAGAAAAACCATTTAATGAAATGACTAGAGATCTAGTAAATTGATCTTATGAGAAATTTTCGTCCTTGGGGACGGCCTTTTATAAAAGTATGTAGCATAGTAGCAATGCTTGTGTAGTATGAGTAACGTTTACCCCTGATACTAACGAGAGTGTAATCTTAATCAGATGTCTGGAAGGGGTAACAGGAGGAACGCTAACAACGCTGGAAACAACAACGGTCAAGTTGACCCTAATATGGTAAATCTGCTGCAAACTTTGAACCAAACCGTGGCTGGGATTGGTCAAGTCATGGCGACTCTAGCTCAACCGCAGCAACAGGCTCCACAGGTTCCCTTGAGAGATCCGTTGGAAGTATTCCAAAAGAGAAACCCAGAGTCATTCTCTGGTACAAATAAGGAGAAGCCCGAGGACTGGGTAAAGGACATGGAAAAGATATTTGAGACTCTGGAATGTACAACCGAGAGAAAGGTGGTGTTTGCCACTTTTATGCTGAAAGGGCAGGCCTTAAAGTGGTGGGAGGCTGAGAAAAGAGCTGCTATCGCACGTGGAGATGCTGAATTCACGTGGGATAGATTCAAACGAGTGTTTTATGAGAAGTATTATCCAATGAGTACCCGCAATGCTCGAGTGGCAGAATTTATGACACTGGTGCAAGGCAAGATGTCGGTGGATGACTATTGTGAGAAATTCACTGAGTTGTTGGAGTTTGCCCCTGCATTCTTTGACAATGAAGAGCAGAAGGCCCGCAAGTTTGAGTTTGGATTGAGCGACCGTATCCGTTATCGAATCACTCCACTGATGCTACCTACATATGATCAGGTGTTAGACAGAGCAAGAATTGTGGAAACAGAAGCAGAAAGTTACCGTAACAAAAAGGAGGAGAAGAAGAAATCGACTGACAAAGAGTCTACCAAAGGAAGCTGGAACCGTGAGGAAGGGAATAAGCGTAAAGCTACCGATGACCGCGAGAAGAATAATGCTGCTAATAAGCACCCGAATAGAGGTCAAGGAACCCGTAGGGATGGCAAAGGAGTGGACACTAAAGGGCAAGGTTCTAATGAAAAGTGCCAAGTGTGCGATGGGAAGCATAAGACTGAGGAATGCTGGTATAAAGAAAGGAAGTGTTACAACTGTGACAAGGTGGGGCATCCACACTGGAAATGTCAGGAACCCAAGAAGGATGCCAAGACTCAAGGAGCAAAGAATGACAACAAGGGAAAAGGCGGAGGTAATGGGCGCATATTCACCATGACAGCTAAGGATGCGAGAGCCACAAATGATCTCGTGGCAGGTACGATCCAATTATACTCTCGTAATGTTCGTGCATTGATTGATACTGGTGCTACGCATTCAGTAATAAGTACTTGCTTAGCTAAGAAAATGAAATTGATCCCTGAGGCGTTAGAAAGCTCTTTAGTAGTAGATACCTTAACTAAGGATTCAATCCCTATTACATCGGTATATAAAAATTGTCCCTTAGAATTGGGTGGAACAAAATTTGAAGTTGATCTCATTAGCTTGGAGATTGAGGAGTTCGACGTGATCTTAGGAATGGATTGGTTAGCCGCATACCATGCCTACGTAGATTGCTTTAAGAAAGAAGTTCACTTTAGACTGCCATCGGGAGAAGAGTGTTGCTTCCAAGGGACGAAATGTAGAAACCGATCGAACCTTATATCTGCGATGAAGGCTCGCAAGCTATTGAGGAAAGGGTGTGAAGGATTTCTGGCATACGTAAGTACTACGGACCAGAAGGAAGTAACGATCGAAACGCTTTCGGTGGTTAAGGAATTCAAGGATGTGTTTCCGGAAGATTTGCCAGGGATACCGCCTGCAAGGGAAGTGGAATTTTCTATCGATTTGGTACCGGAGACTACACCAATATCGAAGGCACCTTATAGAATGGCTCCGGCAGAATTGAAGGAATTAAAGGAGCAATTGCAAGAATTATTGGATAAAGGGTTGATTAGGCCGAGTGTATCACCATGGGGTGCACCGGTATTGTTTGTGAAAAAGAAGGATGGATCGATGAGGTTGTGTATCGACTATCGTGAACTGAACCGTGTGACAGTAAGGAACCAATACCCGTTGCCTCGAATAGATGACTTGTTCGATCAGCTGCGTGGAGCGTGCTACTTTTCAAAGATAGATTTGAGGTCTGGGTACCATCAATTAAGAGTAAAGAAGGAAGATATATCTAAGACGGCCTTTAGAACGAGGTATGGGCATTATGAGTTCGTAGTGATGCCGTTTGGGTTGACTAACGCACCGGCAGCATTCATGGAGCTTATGAATAGAATATTCCAAGAGTTCTTAGATAAGTGCGTGATTGTATTCATTGATGACATTTTGGTGTATTCGAAAACCAAGGAAGACCATGAGGAACATTTGAAGCTAGTACTGCAGATCTTAAGAGAACAAAAGCTATATGCTAAATTCAAGAAATGTGAATTTTGGTTGGAAAAAGTGGCATTCTTAGGGCATGTTGTGTCAAAAGACGGGATTGCCGTAGATCCGACAAAGATAGAAGCTATTGTGGATTGGGAGAGACCAACTTCGGCAAGTGAGATCAGAAGTTTCTTAGGTCTAGCTGGCTATTATCGGAGGTTCGTAGAAGGCTTTTCGAAGTTGTCAGTGCCATTGACGAAGTTAACTCAGAAAGGAGCAAAGTATGTTTGGTCGGAGGACTGTGAAAAGAGTTTTGAGGAATTGAAGCGACGATTGGTGTCCGCACCAGTCCTTGCTTTACCATCTGGATCGGACGGATTCGTTATTTATAGTGATGCTTCACTGAAGGGATTGGGTTGCGTGCTGATGCAAAATGAGAAGGTTATAGCTTATGCATCTAGGCAATTAAAGAACCATGAGAAGAATTACCCAACCCATGATCTAGAATTAGCGGCAGTGGTGTTTGCTTTGAAAATATGGAGGCACTACTTGTATGGGGTGACATGCCAGATTTATACGGATCATAAGAGCCTTAAATATATATTCACCTAGAAGGAGCTTAATATGAGACAGAGAAGATGGTTGGAGTTATTGAAAGACTATGACTGCACAATTTTGTACCACCCTGGGAAAGCCAATAAGGTGGCGGATGCACTGAGTAGGAAGAATCGTGGGACACTAGCTACATTGATTTCTAAAGAGGATAGTGCATGGAACCGCATAGAGATTTCTGGCATGGAAGTGCAAGTTAAAGGTTATCTGGCTCAACTGAGCATTCAGCCAACGCTTATGGATAGGATTAAAGAAGCCCAAGGAGCTGATGAAGAATTAATGAAAATACATGAGAGCATCAAAAAAGGGAAGGCAAAGGATTTTCGTATGGGAGAAGATGGGATTCTGAGGTACCAATCTAGAATATGTGTGCCGGACAAGGACGACATCAAGAGGGAAATCTTAAAGGAGGCTCATTGTTCGAGATTTTCCGTACATCCTGGAAGTACGAAGATGTATAGGAACTTAAGAGAGTCGTTCTGGTGGAACAACATGAAGGGAGACGTAGCCGAGTTCGTATCAAGGTGTTTAGTGTGTCAACAAGTGAAAAGTGAACATCAGAGACCGGCAGGATTGCTACAGTCATTACCTATTCCAGAGTGGAAGTGGGAACATATAGCTATGGATCTGGTGGTGGGATTACCAAAGACGTTGAAGGGCCATAATGCAATTTGGGTTATCGTGGATAGGCTTACGAAGTCGGCTCACTTTCTAGCAATTAAGGTAAATGATTCGTTAGAGAAATTGGCCAAATTATACATTGATGAAATTGTGAGACTGCATGGGATACCTGTTTCGATAGTATCTGATCGAGATGCGAGGTTTACATCAAATTTCTGGAAGAGTCTACAACAAGCATTGGGTACGGAGTTGGCAATGAGTACCGCTTTTCACCCACAGACGGATGGCCAGTCAGAAAGGACTATTCAGACGCTAGAAGATATGCTGAGAGCTACTTCATTAGATTGGCAAGGGACATGGGATGAACATCTGACGCTAGTAGAATTTGCGTATAACAATAGTTATCATGCTAGTATCGGTATGGCTCCGTACGAAGCATTATATGGGAGAAAGTGTAGATCGCCAACTTGCTGGGATGAAGTCGGTGAGAGGAAACTAACTGGACCGGAACTTGTTCAAGTAACCGCGGATAAAGTGCAACAAATTCGGAGTGGTTGTTGACCGCACAAAGTCGACAGAAGTCGTATGCCGATCGTCGGAGACGTGATTTGGAATTTCAACTGGGCGATCATGTATTCCTGAAGATATCGCCAACAAAGGGAGTTATGCGGTTCGGTATTCGAGGGAAGTTAAGCCCGAGGTACGTCGGACCATTTGAAATTTTAGAAAGAGTTGGGATGGTAGCTTACAAGTTAGCTTTACCGCCTGTGTTAGCTGGAGTGCACAACGTATTTCATGTGTCGATGCTAAGGAAGTATATCCCTGATCCGAGTCATGTGATCGAGTATAAACAACTAAGGGTTCGTGCTGATTTGAGCTACGACGAGGAACCCATAAAGATTGTAGATCGGAAGGATCAAATCTTGAGGAAAAGGGTGATTCCTTATGTGAAGGTGCAGTGGAGCAATCATACAGAAAGAGAAGCTACGTGGGAGCTCGAGAGCGAGATGCGAGAAGCATACCCCGCGCTATTTTCCTGATTAAGGTACGTTTAGTTTGGTGGACCAAACTCTTTTAAGGAGGAAAGAATGTAATATCCGGCCCTTGGCCATATATATTTTTTTTTTATGTTATTTATGAAACTCCTTTAAATGACAATTGGGCTTAAAGAATTAGAGTAAATGCTAAATTATAAGGATGGGCCCAAGTTAGTCAAACCCAATTAAGAATGTGACTCCTTATTATTTTAGGAGTAAAGGATCCTAGTATAAATATACCATTACCCTAACCCTACCAGTTTCTACCACAAAAGAAATCAAAAGAACGGGAAGGTTGAGAGAGAGAGCGGCGCTGGAGCTTGCCGAGAGGGAGAGAGACCGGAAAAGAGGAAGAAGAGAAGAGAGAAGATCGACCAAGGTAAAGCTATAATCCCTAAGTTGATTTCTCTACTCAATTCACCTAGTCAAAGATGAATATGGAATGGAAAACCTAAAACCTAACCTTCTTCTTCATCCTAGAAAAATCGCAGCAAGAACCCTAGAGAGTTAAAGTATGAAATTTAGGGTTGGGAATAAGAAAAATAATATGAAGATGGTGATTGTGTGTGTGGGGATGACGTGCGCAGTGTGTGTGTATGGGTGTGCAGCAGGTGTGTGTGTGTGCGGTTGGGTGTGTGTGTGTGTGTGTGTGCGGTTGGGTGTGTGTGTGTGTGTGTGTGCGTGTGTGATGCGTTGGGAGTGTGTGTGGTGCTGGGTGTGTGTGCGTGTGCGTGTGATGCGTTGTGTGTGTGTATTATGTATGTATGTGTGTGTGTATTAGGATTGAAATCAAGGTATTAGTGATGAACTACAATGAACAATTATGCTGGGAATAGTAATATCGCACTGTGAATAGTAATCTGAATTTTATAACCTGTGAATAGTAATTCAACGCTGTGAATAGTAATCTGGGGTACATAATCTGTGAATAGTAAATGTACGCTGTGAATAGTAATCGACGCAGTGAATAGTAATCTGGAATTTAGTAGGCTGTGAATAGTGTTTTGGGTTGAAATAATGGAACCTAAAGTGTTTCAATGAAGAATAGAAACCATGTAACCTTAAGGGTATTTTAGTAATCCGAAAGGGGTATTTTGGGAACACAAATAATGGGTAGAACGAACCCTAACAAAGAGTTTAGGATGATGAACTCGAAAGGTTAAGAAAGTAAAATAAAGTATATTGGGGACGGAGAATTAAAGTAATCTATGTCCCTAATAAAAACCGTATTTGCGTGTTTGTAGATTTTGCACGTGAAATTGCTAAGTGAAGACTGGAAGGCTAAGGTAAGGGATTACGTTCCTTAAAGTTTTTGAATATCATCCTTTTGAGATAGGATCCCTTTTATTCTTTCAAGTGTAGCTACTTATGGCCGTAGCATTTGAACTCTTATGACTCGAACGTCTTTTGAACTATCTTACCCATGATATGTGTTGCTCATAGGGTATCAAAGAGAATTGAATTTGCTTTAAGTATTCTTGTACCTAGAATGCTTTGTGGAACATTGCTATATCTAAAAGAAACGGGTATAGTTAGCTTAGTCTGATAGAAAAGGGCTTAGCTAGAATTAGTCTGACTGAAAAGGGCTAATTTAGATAGTCTAATTTGAGAGAAAAGAATTAGACGCAACGCTACTTGATGAAGTGGCTTAATGATCATGATCGAACTTAAGAGGGAGCACCGTGAGAAGGTGTAAGGTCCCTCGACACCCTGAAAAGGTGTAACACCCTGAAAAGGTGATGAATGTAACTATGGAATTGACGGAACTGTATTAGAGCCATAACTTCTTGAACTCGATAACTGTGCTTTCGTATATGTGTACAGTTAAGATTATTGATTTTAGCCATTCATCGAAGATATTATGTTGGCTCCGTTCTTTCGGTCATCTCTCCTTAGTACCCGGAGAGATCCCGTATGAACTTACTGAGCATTGTTCGCTCACCCTTTCTTATATTATTTTTCCCAGGTAAAGATTAAGGACCAAGAGGGATTGCAAGGAAGGGCAGTCGATGGTCAAGTGAAGGGTTTTTAGATACTTTTATGTTTTTATGTTGAGCTAGTGGGATGTACTAGCCGTTAGAATCTAAACGTTAGTTACGCTTCCGCACTATTTTGAATTATGGTTAGATTATACTAGCCGTTGTTTTGAACGTTGGACTTGAATTATGTTTGTCGTTTGAGATTTCCCATGGTTTATGGATTTTATTTATTATATGAAAGTTGGGTCGTTACATACGACGTATTCCACAATCTTGTAATGTTCCTGGGTAATTTCGGGAACCGTATCCTTTTGCAAATGGTCAGGATGTCGCGGGATGCAGTGGGTCAGGGAAGGAAGCGTGGTTGTGGTACGGTGATCGTGGCAGGCGGGGAAGAGGGGAGGGTCTAGCGATGCGTGCTTTTCGAGGGAGGGGACGCATGCGGTGGGAAATAAAGGGAGATTTTGTTGAAGAAGAGGGTGGCTTGATGAATAAGGGGATGGATGGGTTTAAAGTGGAAGGGGGAGGAGGCAGGGCATAGAAGTTGGGTGTGTATGCAGAGCTTTGAGTTGGGAGAAAAAAAGGTTCATTAAATTTTAAGTTTTTTTCTTATCCTCAAAACGACGTTGCTTTGGGGATCAACAATTTTAGAATCCCATTTGGCCATTTTTATCCACGTAGGTTAAACATTTTTCGAACTCAGCAGCTTAGTCAACATTTTCGTCAATTTTTTGACGTAAAGTTAACGATGGCCAAATTTACCCTCATTTTTCTTGAGTACAAGGGCAAGGATGACAATTATCGAGTTTAAGGGCAGATCTGCATCTTAGACTTAAGTACAGGGGCATAAATCTATATTTTCCCGTTAGTTTTTATATCAATTTGCAACAAAATGACAAACACATGAATCGGGTTGCAACATTTACAAACACGGGAATCAAATTGCAAAAGTGATACAAACACATGTAACCAAATTGTAATTGGCCCAATTTTATATGCATATGCAAAACAAAACTTTGCGAGTTCTTCACCGAATTCAAACACTATTTCTAATTTTCGCTCATTTATTTCATCCATATTTATGTTCCCTTCTGTCAAATTCTCATTGAGATCGAAATCCATTGATTATGAGATGTAATGTCCGGATTTTATTTTAAAGAAGTGAAAGAAAAAAAAAAGGGTTGGTCTCCTTTAAAACGAACGTGTTTTTCAAAACCTCCAGAAGACTTTATATTGATATCCAGAAGGCTTTATACTGATATCCAAGACCCTTCTGGCTATTACTTACAAAGGTTCTGGCTATCAATCTCATATCCAAAAGGCTTTATATTGATATCCAGAACCAGAGAATCTTTCTGGCTATCACATTCAAAGGTTCTACTATAAATCCCATATCCAGAAGGCTTTATATTGATATCCAGTACCCATCTGGCTATCACTTTCAAAAGTTCTGACTATCAATCTCATATCCAGAAGCCTTTATATTGATACCCAGAACCGTTGAGAGTTCCGATTATTAACAAAATACCACCGTGCGTTTTTTAAAGAAGTTCCACATATTTACAAAAATGTCACCGCATTTTTTGAAAACACGTTTTTCCTATGTGTTAGGAAAAACGCGTTTTTCCCAAGATTTTGTGAAAAAAAATTACTCAAGCAACTCTCCGATTAAAGTTTGAAGGAAAGAAGACGAAAAAATCAATTATTTTGAAATATATTTTTTCTCACAATTATTTTCCCCCAAACCCACACATTTCCCTCCATTCCAAATATTTTCCCTCCTAGTTTTTCACTTAAGAAAAAGATGAAATCTTTTTCAACATGACACGGGAAATACATGCCGAAAAACTTATAAAATTAATAAAATAGTGACAAATGAAAAATTACTTAATTTTAAGGGTTGTCAATGCAATTTTAAGTATGGTAGTTGACCCTTTTCAAAAATTTTGTTAACATATGTTAACAACCGTCCATTCTTTTTTCAAACTAACGTGGATTGCAACTTTGTTTCAACACGATGTAGGAAATAGCAACTTTTGAAACATTAGATAGACTAGGTTGTTTCATGTTCTGTAATAGATCCATAGGGTCTGTAATAGGTAGGGAAATAGATCTGTAATAGACTCAGTAGGGTTTGTAACACGATGGCAATTTTCTTAAATGAAACCAACTTTCAAAAAAAAAAAAAAAACTTAAGGGGCTTGAACTCTAGGGCCCCTGAGCCCAGATTCAAACCCAAAAGAGGAAAAGCGATATACAAAATTCCTCATATACCCCTCACCAGTAAAAAGACGCAAAAAGACTAAAATGCCCTTATATCTCCTCCCACCATAACTTTTTGGTTAAATCTTAGTCAACTTTTATAACTTACACATAATTAACATATAAGAGTCAAGAAATTACATTTAAAAAAATAAATAAATAATATTATTTGGTCAAACTCGGTCAAACAGCAGTCAAACTCTTATAACTGACACATAATAAACATATAAGAGTTAAAAAATCACTTTTTCATTTTTTTTAAAAAACATAATAATTTTATTTGGTCAACTCTGGTTAAACTCGGTCAAACTCTTATAAATAACACATAATTAACATATAAGATTCGAAAATTTTCACTTTTTTTATTTTTTAGATAAATTAAATAATATTATTTGGTCAAATTTGGAGAAACTCGGTCAAACTCATATAACTAACACATAATCAACATATAAGAATCGAATTTTTTTACAATTTTTCATTTTTTTAGAAAAAATAATAATATTTATTGGTCAAATTTGGTCAACCCGGTCAAACAACAATCAAACTCTAATAACTGACACATAATAAACATATAAGTGTCGAATTTTTTTATTTTTTTCATTTTTGTAGAAAAAAATAATAATAATATTTGGTCAAATTTGGTCAATCAGCAGTCAAAACTCTTATAACTTACACTTAATTAACATATAAGAGTAAAAAAAAATTACTTTTTTAGAAAAATATTAATAATATGATTTGGTCAAATTTGGTCAAACAGTAGTCAAACTCTTATAATATACACATAATTAACATATAAGAGTTGAAAATTTTTATTTTTTTTAGAAAATAATAATAATAATATTTGGTCAAAATTGGTTAAACTCGGTCAAACAGCAATCAAACTCTTATAACTGACAAATAATTAATATATAAGAGTAAAAAAATTCCACTTTTTTCATTTTTAGAAAAATATAATAATATTATTTGGTCAAACTCGGTCTAACGGCAGTCAAACTCTTATAACTAGTGTATAAGACCAATTCTTCTCTTATAACTAAAGCATAAGAGTCATTTTTCACTTTTTTCACAAAATTAACTAAAAAAATAATGTTTCTTAAAGGTTGACTTTCATATTCGGTCAAACAGCAGTCAACTCTTATAATTTACGCATAAGACATGTCTCCCTCTTATAATTAACATATAAGAGTAAAAACACATTCAATTTTTTTCAAGAAAAAAAGTTAATATTATTTGGTCAAATTTCGTCAAATCTCGGTCAAACTCTTATAATTGGTGTATAAGACCCATCCTCCTCTTATAATTGAAGTATAAGAGTCATTTTTTTCACAGTTTTTCACAAAATAAATTAAGAATAATAGTATTTTATTAATGTTGACTTTCATATTCGGTCAAACATTAGTCAACTTTTATAACTGACACATGAGACCTATCTGCCTCTTATAATTAACATATAAGAGTTAAAAAAAAAACTTTTTAAATTTATTTTAGGACAAAAAAATTAATATTATTTGGTCAATTCTTGGTCAAACTCTTATACTTTCATCACAACAGGAGATTGTCTTCTTCATAGTAACCTATTCAATCTCACTGGTGCAAATTCACGGACCAGTACTCAATTTGATGAAAGATGCGAATTCACAACCAATACTCAATTTGATAACATGGCAACACAAGCACAAACATCGGGGCAAATCTAGATTCATTGATCAAGTCCCTACCAAAATGAAAAGAAAAAAAATGGAAACCATAACCATGGAGCTAATAACATTCCACGTCTCGCATATTTAGAAGCGAAGTATTTCAAACCAAAAACAAAAAACGTTACAGAGACAGATCTCGCCTCCACATAGCCGGATCTCGGCCAGGAGGAAAAAGGAGAATCACCGGCGGCTGTAGCGGATTTGGTGCTGCGCGTGGATGCTCCGATGACGACTTTAGAGATTAGGGTTATGATGTTGATCGGAGATGAAGAAGATAGTAGGATGAAGGCAGAAGTGGGGCAGTTGACCGGATCTTCCCAGATCTGTGATGGCGGTGACGGGAGAGAGGCAGAGATGTGGATCGGAGGCTCGGAGGTGATGGATTGACGATGGAAGACATGTGAGAGGACGATGTAGAATCACCGGAGAGTTCTCGGCCGGTGATTGGCGACGGAGGAAGGAATGGTGGGTATTACTATATACAAGGCATGGAATTTACAAGGCATGTGCAAATGACCAAAATACCCTCATATATAATCTAAAAAAAAAAAAAAACCTATCCCTCCCCCATTTCAAACACGGCTCTTCTCTCTCTCTCTCAACGACACAGGCGAAAAAACTCTCTCTCACTCAACGGCGGAAAATCAACCGACGACCACAACACCAACCGGAAATGAAGACAAACCTCCCTATCACCGGTGGAAAAGTCCGGAGCCGCCCCTTCTACCGCCGCTCCAAAAGTAATCCTAATTTCTAAACCTAAATTTCAATTTGAAAACCCAATTATAATTTTTAAACCTAAATTATATAATGCTTAAATGTTGTGGAAACCTATCCAAAATGGTTCTAATTGTGATTTGGTAACACAAATTGGTGATTTTTATTTGAATTGGTTACGAATTTGTGGGCGTCAAATCTGCACATGTCGGGGTGTGTTTCGTATGAACACACACGAGATGCTTAACCACATATCGTGTATTAGCGCACGAAATGCAAACTGATGAATCAGTTTACATTTCGTGTGGCAATACCCGAAATGTTGGTGAGCATTTCGTGTTTATGTACACGAGAAAACTTCCACATTTCATATATTAAAACACGAAATGTAAACTGATTCATCAGTTTGCATTTCGTGTGCCAATACACGATATGTTGTCAGGTATCTCGTGTGTTTAAACACGAAATGATCACCAATATTTCGGGTATAGCCACACGAAATGTATACTGATTCTTGAAAAACAAGAAATGTTGCTTATTTATTGTATCTTATTTAATTTTTTGTAGGGATGTAAACCTGCGACCGCCTCTAATAGAAAGAGGAAGGCCGAGGAGGCGGATGCTATTAGAGAAGCTGCACGTACCAAAAAGAAGCACGACAAGAATATCGTGATTGAGCAGGTTGTGGATGATGAGACAGATAGTGAGGAGGGTACAGATTTTAGGACGGGCTTAGAGGGGTCGGAGGAGGATTCATCTTCTGGTACTCGTTCCCAAGGTGCATCTGTGCATGAGGCACAGGATTCTGGTGATGAGGAGGAGGAGGTGGAGGAGAGTTTATCTGTGAGGCCTCGCAAGAGGCGGGAGGCACGGGCCAGAAAGGGGAAAGGGGCTAAGGATGAACAGTGGGAGCTTAAGAGTAATCCCGGAGGTGGTTGAGTTGTTGTACGGGTTTGGTCATCACCGAGCCCGTAAGATCTGAGAGAACGCCACTTGTGAGCCGGTGTTGAAGCGGCAAACCAGGCAGCAGATTCTAGATAAGTAAGTATATGATTTGTTTATTAAATAGTTTTATTATTTGTTGTTAGTGTTTAACCTCCTTTGTTCCAGAAAAACAGTCCCATTTTAACTTTTTGTTTAAAATAAAAAAAAAATAAAAAAATGAGACTGTTTTTCTGAAACAGAGGGAGTATTAATTTTAATGTTTTGTTTGGAATCAACAGGTTCTCGCCTGCTTCTTTACCGGAGGATGATAGAGCTTGGTGGGCTCGTGTTGAGCGTACGGGCCTCCATTGCCTACATGATGCTACCATTCGTCGGCCTAGCATGGCGCTCCTAACGGCGTTTGTGGAACGGTGGTCTCCCGAGACCAATACCTTCCACATGCCGTGGGGGGAGATGACGATCACTATGCATGACGTCACTCATATCCTAGGTATATTCTTGTTTGTTGTATATTTTTTTTTATCAATTTCATAAATTTTATCAATTTCATAAATTTTATCAATTTTATTAATTATTTCATTTTCAATTTATAGGTATCAGCTGTTCAGGTGGCCCTGTTGTGAAGGTGGTTCCAGAGCCTAACGTAGCCGGTATCAGGGCACGCCTTAATGCTTGTCGGTAGGGCACGACGTACTCTTTAGATGGCCTCCGCCGTTGCTTTGAGACCCCTTCCAACATGACCAACGACGAGCGTGCTTCTACGTACATCATGTTCCTCCTGGGCTCCACGCTGTTCGTGGACAATACCCAGGATAAGATGCCCTCATATTACATTTCATTGTGCGTGGATATTGATAGAGTGAGGGATCTCTCATGGGGGACAGCTGCGCTGGTATACCTATACCGGGAGTTGGGGAAGGCGTCTAGATATGGATGCAAAGGTGGTTGTTTGAGTCTTTTAGAGGTAATATTTAACAATCATTTAATAATTACAACATGTATTTATTGTTATAACATTGTTTACTTATTTATTTCATACATTTACAGTTCATTCAACACAGCTTCAAAATCAGGCCCAGTTGGACAGTATTCTAGTTCAATGTCCAACTTCTTCTAGAAAGCATGAATCGAGGACAACTCTATCCGGCCCCCAAACTTTTGTATACATGCAATCTCGTGACTACATGGAAGTCCATGTGTTCGCCTCAAGTAACACCCACAATCTGAAGCATCCATGACATTACCCCCACAACGACTCCGCTCTTCTTTGATGATGTCCAAGGCTGCCTTTGACACTCGCCCCAATATGTCGTGATACAGATCACATGTCTTCATATCATTTGAAATTCTGCTCTTTGATTGCTCCATACTAGCTTTGATTGTTGTTATTTGGATTTCCATAATCTCATGAGCCTTTTTTAACAATGTGTCAAAAGTAGAAGAAGCACTCCCCAAGGCCTTCTTCAACCAGTTATGCTCACTCCCATCCCTGTTCGTGGTGTGGGTTCCGAAGTGTAGTAACTGATCTGTGTGTATGGACAAAATACTCGTAGAGTATGGATCAATCCATGTCTCCTGGAGGTAGGTCAATAAATCAGGATAAGAGCTATAATGATTGCAAAACAATTGCCAACGGGTGTCCCACTCTTCGCGAGTAGCGGCTGATATTGCATAATTGAATCTCCTCATGAATGATAGTGCGAACTCCGGGCTACTAGTTCTACCCAACGCCCTCTTTCTAACATTGACTTCGATATGCCTTCGACACAAATGGTGTGCGGTCTCGGGAAATACCATTTGGATATAGCATTAATGAAAGCCAAGTCACGATCAGTTAAGAAAACTGTTTGCATGTGGGGAGTATGAAAAAGACTTTGCAAATTCTTGAGTGCCCACGTGTAATTCCCAGTCTTCTCATTTTGGAGGAACGCATATGCAATTGTGAAATTCTTCCCCGTTGAAGTAAATCCTATAATATCAAGGAATGCCATTCCATAGCAGTTGGTGTTGTAAGTGCAGTCATCTTGTACTACATATGGAAAACAGTTAAGCATATCCGATACTCGTGGGTGAGAGAAGAATATGTCACTGATTATGTCACTCTCATCGGCTTTCCTCATGAAGACGATATATTGCTTATCCTCGAGTAATTTTATGAATTGTTGAAGAGAGGATCTCCCTTGTCGTTCTTGTGACTTGCATTTTTTAAGGGCATTGTGGACGTGTTTCGGAGTACTCACGTTCTTCTCATCCTTCCTCTTTAACATTGTTAGAATGTTATTTGGACGCACCGAAGACTGACTTGCGCTACACACCTCCTCATATTCAGAACTTGTCAATTTACCCAACGGATGACCTTCGGGATACGTTGGAAAGTCATGATTATGAGAACCATTCTTCACAACGTAACCCCATAACCCATCACCCCTTTCTTTGGCCCGGATTTCAAAATTACACCCAATCTTCTTCGTACTAGTCAACCTCACATCCTTAGTTTTTCCGGACCTGTACTTGCCACCAAAATGGCATACAATCTTCGCGTAGCCTAGGATCTTGCCACTCGTCTTCCTCGAATCTCCTATAGAAAGGGTTATATTTTGACGGGCCGCGATATCCCGTACGTGTTTAACAAGCTCATCCCTATTTGAAAATAATAGGGATGTATCGAATTGATCACTGACATCCGGTCCCTACAAATTTTATTACCATCAATTAGAAAATTGCAAAATAAACAACAGGCTGAATGGCATTTCGTGTACGTTTATACGAGATAGTCTAGCAAATTTCGTGTAAATATACACGACATAAACACACTTATCTCGTATGAGTGTATACGAGGTCAAACATTACATCTCGTGTAACAACACACGACACATAGCATACAACTCGTATAGTCGCACACGAAATAGAGTAATATCAGAATATAAAAATCCAATCTTGAAAAACAATTTCGTTTCAACATTGGATTTTTATTGTGATTTTGATCAAAACACCAAATATAACTTTAAAAACTTACTTCATTGCAGCTTGGATTTTTATTTTGATGTGGAGAATTTGGTGGCAAACCTTCTTCTTCAAAAATATATTCCACAAGATCAAGATCAATGTGATCATAAAGACTTGGAGAATGTTGTGGAGAATCCATAATATGGTGTTAGATGATTTGAGAATTAATGAAAATAATGGGTATAAATTTATGGGTGTTAAGACTTGGAGAATGGGGTATTGTGGAGTATATCAATGCTGCATGGGTGTACAGCAATGGTGTTTCTCTGTAGGGTTAAGTGGTCTGCGTGTTATCGTGTTTTATGTAAGTGTTCAGGGTGTATCTCGTGTGTTTATACACGAGATACTATGAAACATGTCGTGTAAAGTCACACGATATAGTCTTTTTTTCTGGTAATTATATCGTATGAACAATACACGAGATATAACGTTTAATTTCGTGTGTTGTTCATACGAAATGTCTTCATACATGTCGTGTATTACCACACGACACAACTTATCATAAAAAAAAATTATAAATAAATGTGGTAGGTTATATGATATTGTATGATGTTGGTTCAATCTTATATGTAATCATTGTTTGTTTTCCAACTTATTATAACAAGAAACATATAATCTTTTTTAAAAAATATGATAATTTCAAATATATAATTTTGAGTAGTTGGTATTCCTCTAATGTACAACTTATCATTAACCTCGTTTGGTAAATCATCGAAACAACTTAACTCGTTATATAACATGTTTAATTAACTCATTATATATAATCTTGATTAGAAATATAACACCATAATTCATTAATTTAACATAGTATATGCACATCATAACATCGTTTGTTAGTTGATAAATAAAGTGGTATCACTTTAACCTAATGAATGTGATAGGTTATATAAGATATTGTATTATGCATTATAACATGTTTAATTACCTCTTTAAATATAATCTTGATTATAAACATAACACCACAATAATTTGTTAGGTGATTATAAATAAAGTGGTATCACTTAAATAAAACAGGTTATATGATATTATATGATCCAATATGACGTTTGTTACTTGTCATGTCTAAGTGTATAAATTTTGCTCAATTAACAACACAATTCAATAATCTAACATAGCATATGCGTATCATTAACATCATGTTGCAAATCATCGAAGAACATCTTCATTTGGACATGTCGTGTGAATATACACGAGCATAGGGCAATATATCGTATGACTTAATACGACATGTGTGACAAAACATGTCTTATAAACTATACACGACCTGTTCATATTCATGTCGTGTATGGTTGTACGACATATTATAGTATAACTCGTATAAATGAACACGACTGAACATTTTATACAATTGGTATATCTCGTGTGTTTGTACACGACACAAAGCCTTCAAGTCGTCCTTTTGCACACGACACACGAAGGGTAGTTTTGCCATTATTGGTGCCTTGTATGTAATATGCCTTGTATATAGAATTTACCAGAATGGTGGGATAGGTCATTGCCAACAAACATTCTGGATATCAACATCAAATTGTTCTGGATATATATATATAAAGTCATCTGGACATGACATTTGAAGAAGGTCATAGCCAACAAACATTCTGGATATCAACATCAAATTGTTCTGGATATATATATAAAGTCATTTGGACATGAGTTTTAAGCATATTTTAAGAAAGTCCTGGCCAAGAAAAATTCTGGATATCAACCTCAAAATGTTCTGAACATCAATAATAAAGCCCTCTGGATATGATTTTAATGATATTTGAACAAAGTCATAGCAACCAAATCTTCTGGATATCAAGTTAAGAGGTTATGTATAGAAATAATAGAGGTTCTGTATAGAAATAAAAGAGGTTCTGTATATAAAAAAACAAAAAAAATGTTTTTTTTTTAGTGGAGGGTGTCTCCTGTACACCCGCCGCACAGCGTGCGACGGGCCAGGTCAGCCATATTATTATTATTTTCGTTTTTTTTTTGATATTTTTTTTTTGCCACCCCCAACTTTTTTTCCTACCAACAAAAGTAACACATGTTATAACGAAATGTAACACTTTTTTCTTTCAAATGTAACACTTTTTTTAAAAAAAATGAACCACAATTTTGCTGCAATAGATTAAAGATAACATAAAGATTGACAACTAAACTAATGTCACACTCTTTTAAAAGGAATGTAACACTCTTTTTTTCAAATGTAACATTTTTTTTTTCAAAATTAACATAAGATTGACAAACTAAACTAATGTTACATTTTATAAAAAATGAATGTAACATTTTTTTTTCTCAAGTGTAACAGTTTATAATCTTAAATGTAACATTATATCTGAAATGTAACAATTTTTTATTGAGAAAGTAACAATTGAAATGCAAACCAAATTTTTTTCTTTTTGTAAAATTGATGTTACATTTGACTGTAAAAAGTGTTACTTTTTGAATATGAAATTGTTACTTTTATTAGAACAGGGTGTTAGATCTCAGCTGACAAGCAACTCAATTTTTTTTGTATGTAAAAAAATTATTTTTTTTTTAAAAAAATCAAACCATATCATGACCTATGTACTTTTATTCGTCTCGTCGAGACGAACACAATGGTATTTTAATTTTTTTTCTGAGTTATAAATCTCAAGATATAGCATTTTAAAGTTAATGTTTTTTTTAAAAATGGACACGTGTCACAACGGGAGAGGGGGAAGGAGCTGGAGCCGGGTGGGTTTTCACGGAGCGTGCGGGCCGACCCATGGGCATACCCGCCGCACGGGGTGCGGCCGCCGCATTTAAGAATTTGCCTTTTTAGTGTCAGTTCCAGTGTTTTTGATAGCCAGTTGTAGTGTTTTTTTATAGCCAGAGAGTATTTTGAAAGAACCTTTAAAGCTGAAAAAAAACCTTTGAGACTGATAGCCAGAATCTTTGAATTGGATAGCCAGAACCTTTGAAAATGATATCCAGATGGGTTTTTTTGAAAAGAAACTAGTAGGTAACCCGTGCTCTGCACGAGAATCTATTCCGTTAATGTTTTTTGTGTTTTCCTTTTTGATGTTTTTAATAGATAAATTAACATAATAATTTTATTTGAAAATATATGTATATTTTAAATTAATCAAAACATTTTCATAGCTTTGGTTGTACATAGTTGTAATAAATATATTTTTTTTAATGAATTTAGAAGTACATTTAAGTCCGTTGTATGAATATTTCAAAAAACCTAATGGTATTAATAGTAATAGTTAACATATATAGTAACTATTATGATTAAATAATATAATTAATAGTAATAGTTAATATATAACAATTATGATTAACTAATACTATTAATAATAATAATTAACTTATATAGTAACTATTATAGTTAACAATTATATTTAACTATTATAATTAACTAATACTATTAATAGTATTAGTTAGTTATAATAGTTAAATATTACTCCCTCCGTCCCGGAGTAAGAGTCATATCTCCCATTTGCACAGAAATTAAGAAACGATGGAAGTAAAGTAAATGTTGTGAGTGTAAAAGTAAATTGGAAGAGAGAATGAGTGGGAGTGAATAATAAGTTGATTGATTTTGTGAGTATAAAAGTAAAGTAGGAAAGAGAATGACTGAGATGAATAGTAAAAATTCTTTGTCATTTTAGGAAAAAGACTTTTACTCTGTGACGTATCAAAATAGAAAGTAGGACTCTTACTCTGGGACGTAGGTAGTAATAGTTAACTATTACTATAAGTATTAGTTACTATAGTAGTTAACTATATTAGTTACCTATTATAGTACCTATTACTATTATAAGTATTAGTTACTATAGTAGTTAAATATAATAGTTACTTATTATAGTAACTATTACTATTATAAGTATATAGTTACTATTATTATAGTTACTTACTATTACTATTATAAGTATATAGTTACTATAGTAGTAAACTATATTAGTTACCTATTATAGTAACTATTACTATTATAAGTATTAGTTACTATAGTAGTTAACTATATTAGTTACCTATTATAGTAACTATTACTATTATAAGTATTAGTTAACTATAGTATTTAACTATAATAGTTACCCTATATAGTAACTAATACTATTAGCTAAGCTAAGAAAAAGAATTTGAAAAGTCTCTTATTTATAAGAGTGGTAATGATGTGGCAACATCAAATGCAACCTTTCTCTAAGACTTGTCTATGTGGCAACACCATAGCTCTCCTCACCAACTTTAATATATAATATATATATATATATAGATTTGATGAGAAAAAAAGTTATAGGGCTTCGCCCCTGATTCCGTGTTTAAAATCGCCAAAAGACGTCGTTTAGGCCTTCAAATTGTCATTTAAAGTTTTTTTCGGACAAATCTCGCCGTTTTTGCAAAACACGTTTTTCCTAATCACTTGGTAAAACGCGTTTTACGAGAGATCAACTCCAAAACTTAATGTTAAACCTTTTTATATCATAAAAACTTGTATAAAACGGTATGACATGACAGGTCTTGTTGAGAGAGTAAATGATACAGAGCGGGCAGGGCGAGTCTAGTAACGGGGATAAAAGTTTGCAGGTGTCTTTAGGCGGGTGTGAATAGCGAAGGGGTTGAAAGTTGGCCAAAGCGGCGAATTTAAAACCTTAGGTCTGCGGCGGGTCTTCCATTTACAGTGTTGAAGGTTGCAATGGAGGAGCAGCAGCTAGGGTTTACGGAAACAAGGGGAAGAAGAAGCGAGGATGTCGTCGGTAATGGCAATTACAAATTGGTGCCATGGATAAGCTGGGACGACTGGCTGTTTGTCAACGACTCTCTCTTTTCTTCTTCCGCTCCCTCCATATCATCCGCTCTACGCAGAGTAAGCAAGCCCACTCAATCAATGCAATTGGACTTTTACTACCTCGGTCCCAAGATGAATGTCCAAATTTGCTGTCGATCAAGAGTAAATTTTGACATTCATTTTGGGGTTTTGGGACGGAGGGAGTATTTATTAGATAAAAAAGAGGTGTTTGATTGAGTATGAATCCAGAATGAAATATATCTTCATAGAGACTTTTGTTCTCTGTTGCTTTATTTCCCTTTCAGATATCAGCCTGGCAAAGCAGGGGATGCGTTCCAGTTGTAATAGAAGTAACGGCTTCAATTATTGGAACTCAGCAGAAAGATTCTTTCTTTAGGTGATTTTCGCTATAAAGCTTTTTTTTTTTTTTTTTTTGCCGTTTGTCAATATGTATGATGATTATATATTATACTGAGTTATTTTAGCTTGTCATCCGCAGGGATGATCTTACCGACAAAGATTTGCAATCTGAGGAGACTCTGACTTCTCGCTATTGCATGGCAATCATGAGGTAATTACTTACTGGTATTCATTAAATTGCTGTAATTGACCATTAACTTAGCTAGTCTTTTAACTATTTTTGTCCATGAAATCTTAAGTTCCTCTGTAATTTGTCTGTATAAGTGCGTAATTACGAACAAGCATTACAGTATAGTTCTACTTCGTATTTGTTTTATTCAGAATGCACAGTGATAATTCAACTCGCATTGTTTTGTAAATTTTTTCTTCTTCTCAGCAGGTTAGCTTTTAAGCATTGTTAAATGTACTGAAACTGATAAGTATTGTTGGGTACTAGGTTCAATTTCTGAAAATCTTATGTGAGATTAATACAAGAAAATTTCATTATACTAAATTCTCTCTAGATGTCTATCTCTATAAATCTTGTCTCTTTTAATGTCTCAGTAAAACCTCACACTGAATGTGGTAACTAATGTTGGAGTAATGGATGTAGCTCAAATGTAATTTTTTAATATGACCTGGCAATTAAAGATGGAGTATGAAAAATGAGGTTCATGGGGATCACTAACTCTGCTAAGTCAAGAAAGTTACCCAATCAGTTTGGGTTTGAATGACAAAACATGTTGTTGGAAATAGTATGCTTTGTTACCCCAAGTCTACTTAATATATTTGTAGGAATACGAACAACCTCATCAAAGACTCATATTATTTGTGTGATATCTCACGTGCAATCCCCTGTTTGCTGAGTTGAGAGCGAGATTCTCTTGTTATTTCACATCATGGTCCATGTTATTTTTCACATTAAATAACTCAAGAAAATATTTTATGAAACTTTTGTAACATTTATTTGGTGAGCTCACTGAAGATGGACCAAGGTTTTGTATGCAAGCCATTTTCAGTCATACAAACAGATGTCTGTGTATTTCAACGGGAATGTAGAGGGAGAAGGGAGAAGAGTTTCTTTCCCATATTGCTGAATCTTGTGCTTTAACTAATAGACACCGGAAAATTCCTACAGAATCTTGCTGCTGGTACTATCAAAATTGGGTTAATAAGGTCTTATGTATTTATTTTTATTTTTAGGCTGGTGAATGGTGTTGTTGAGAAGACTCGTAAGAAGACTGAGGTATCAATTGCAGAGGCAGCTGATGCAATTGGTCTCCCTAGGATGCTGATTGATATTCGTCATGGTACGGAAATCTATACGGTAGTGCTTTTGTATAGAGGAGATCTTAAGTAATCAATTCTTCTTTTTACGCAAGAAAGAAAACAACAAAAAAATCAATTCATTCATTTTTCTAAATTTTGTGTTCATCATTCGCTCACGTTAATCCATTACTACAGAAATACTTATGCAAACCTGTTAGATTTCTGGTGGTTAAAAATACAACTTAATTGATTTTTTGATGTTGCGTGTAAGATTAATTTCTGATCTAAATTTTGTTCTTCTTTTTGGTATTGTCTCAAGTGAGATGTAAGTTTGACATGTTATTTTGTGTATTTTTTTTTTCCTTTTTCAAAGAATGCTCTCATCGTGATCTCCCTTCACTTAGGCTGGTTCGTGTTGCTTCAAACAAGGTATTTTACTTCATTGCTTTTCCTTTTCATATACTCAAGTAGGGCTGTAGTTATTGGATTGAAAAGATAATTGTGCACCATTGATTTTTCTCTGTTAACCTAACATACATCCTTGGATGAGAAAAGGTGTGTAGTAGTTCATTTCAGCTATTGTGTATGCTAGTTGAATCGTTATTCAACAATATAAGCTATTAGGTGAGCCGGTAACCTAACATGGTAGCAAAGCTATGGTTTGGCAAGGTCTTAGATTTGAGTCATCCCACTTGCATTGTTACCTGAAGTATTCCGAGTGTATATTTGCGCCGTGTTTGGTTTGTTATGCCTGGAGTGACATGAATGTATCTTTCTCCATGTGGAGATGGTTCACATGTGATGGAGAGTGTTAAGGCTTAAGATACATAGTTAAGTCCCTATCTAACAACTTAAGCTTTTGGATGAGTTGGTAACTTAACATGATTCATGTTACATTCCTCGATTCCTAGCCATTTTTATAGGCATTCTGTTAAATCTGTTTAAAGTGTGTACCTGCCTTATTGAGAAGAGATAGAAAGCTATCTTGTACCTTTTGTGTACACTTCAAAGAGAGGGCTAATTTGTAACTCTCTCGGTCAAAATAACTACTGTTTTTGGACCAAAATTTTGGTCTAAAATAATTTCGCTTTTGAGTTAAAAACATTTATATTCACTTTTACCCTTACATTGGAATTTGGTCCATTTTATTAATTGATTTATTGAGGATCATTGTAGGAGAGAGAAAATTAATAAGGGTAATTTATTCCCTTTTCTCTTAAGTTATTATAATAATCAATTTCCTTAAATTGGTAAAAAGCCAAAAAAAACACTACTATTTTGGACTAGAGTGAAGGATATCTATTATGTTTATTTTAATATCTCAGTTTGTGGTTTAAATAATGTGGTGGCTTAGTTGGCTAGCGCATAGGTCTCATAGCCTCTCTGTCATGTTGAGGTGGAGAGTTTGAGCGTATCTCAACCCCATTACATTTTTCTCCTCCTCACATGTTTAAGTGTTGTGTCTTAGGTTAACCTTTATTATCCCCTGCAATCTAGTCTTGCCATTACATGTTTCCCTCCTCACATGTTTCACCTAGTCTTGTAGTTACATGTTCCACAAGAACTTCCTTCCATCCATGTTTTCCCAAAGTGTTTTCCTGAATGTTTCCACAAATATTGTTGCAACTGTTCTGTTTTAGTGTAACCACAATTTATCCCTGCATTTCCCTTTAGTCTTGTTACATGTTCCTCTGAGTGTTGGATTACATGTTTCCCAAAATACATGTGCTTTTGAAAAAGGAATAAAGTTCAAAATTTTCAGTGATCAGTTATCAACATAGTTTTTGTGTGTGGCTTATATTGTTATTCTGAGCATCATCGACCGTTGCCCCTTGTTGGGTTCCTGTATCAGAATTCAAAGCGTTTGAAGCTTTACGATGTCTTAGTCTTCTTGTATTTAGGTTTTCTTCTTTTTGCTTTTGTTCTCTTGTTAAATTGTCCTATTTTGATATGATATATTCCTTCTCTATCCCATAAACTGTTATTATTCACATGGGGTGGACTCTTACCCCACGTTGCATTCAAATTCAAGGACAATTCTTCCTGCAGCCGCATCTAAAAATAACAGCATACAACTTGTAGGAAAGTATTATCCGCCCACTTTAAAGCTTATGAGATTGAATGATCTATTTTATAAGTAAAGATTCTGTATGTGATCAATAAGCGACAGTGGGAGGTTCATTGTGGAGTCATTTTACCTGTGGAATTTGTTTGCCAACTTCCGTATTCCAGGGGCAATTTACATATCATTGTCGATTATGGAGTTACTTATTCCACCACCCCCAGGGTGAATTTCTTTAATATACTTAATAACTGCAGCATGCTGATTATTGTAGACCATTTCAGGCACTCGACTGGTTAAAGTCATTTTACTGGGAGCCTCAAAAAAATGCCATTCCCAACCCAGGTGATAAAGCTGGCAATCTGAGAAAAGAAATCAAGTCTACAATTCGTGAATTGGGTTTAAGCCTGAACATCCAACAGATTGAACAATGTAGTTCTTCAGCAGTTAAGCGAAAACGTGGGTATTGTTATTTACTTTTTATAATTTGATATATTTTATTAGTCTTTGTTCATTTCTTTTGTGGTATTAGATTGACATGCTTCCCCCAAACTTTATACATTTATCTTCCGTACTTTTAGGATTTTGTTTAGTTAGCTTCATTTTTGTATTAATCCTAACCAATAATCTTGAGAATGAGAATTGAATAATAGGTCACTTTTGTGTTTTTGTCAAAGATATTTTCTAAGGCGTTTTAGGTTCTTTTGAACGTGCATTATCTTAGATTGTGGTCAACAGTTGCTACTAATAGTGTTGATTACTCTGTTGGAGAGTAGTGATAGGATTTGACGCATAATAGATTATTGGTGGTATAACTGGAACTAATAGTATAAAAAGTCAACTTAACTTCTATAGCAACAGAAAGCTTGAATGCTCTATGGCTAGTAGCTGGCCGATGCTAATGATAAATGTTGTAGCCTTTGAACCTTTAATGGATCATGACAGTATATTTCAAATTGCAAGTTTAATGGGGCATAGTTTTTTTAACTGCTTTTTCTTCATCCCTGTGAAAATAATTTCGCATGAAGATTGTGGAAAAAGAGTGGATTTCAGGTTTGTTCCGTATTTAAGGGGCCATAAGAATATTTTAATTGTGAGTTGCAGTCATACATGTTGGCAGAGTTTCTGGACAGAGAATCATGGAAGAGAGTGGGATGTTGGGTTTTCAGTAAAGAAGGCTCATGAGACTGGGCCCATGGATATGGGAATGTAGGAATGATAGGGATTAGGAGGTAAAGACAAATATTGCTGTGTATGTGGAGTGAAAGGAATGTTATGATTTTGATGTTGGTCTCTCTAGGCTGAGGGGTTGGGGATGTTCAGGGGTCTCTTTCATCCTCAGAGGTGAGAGATTGATGAGCTGCTATCGGCTGATGCCTTAGCTCAAGTCTTGTTCATATGCTTTTGTTTTATTTTCGTTTATTCTTTTTGTCATTTTTGTTTTCCTGTAGTCCATAATAGTGGATATGTTATCTCCTTATTTCTCTCACTCCTACATTTTAAGCTTTTCAAATCCAAAAGAACTTCTTCCTTGTTAAGTTTTCTATTAAGTCCTGCCGCGCCACAAGAAGTCCACCTAGCCCCACAGTGTGAAACAAGAACCAAAAGCAACCTTAAGAATGGCAAACAAATGCCCAAAAGGATAACCATCTACAACCAAAACACACTCCAGATTAAAACTGCACTCCACTAACAAACAATATCAGACTTAATCCTGATGTTGCTTCATGGTGAAGTAAAAATGGTTGCCGATTCAAAAGATCTAAGAAAGGCTACATTATAAAATTCTTGCATTTTCCGGTCCAAACCTGGCCAAGGATTGCTAAAAATAGAGCTTTAGCCTCCTTTCCACTCATAACCGATAAATTTCTTGTCAGTTGGTATTCTCATGTAATGGCACTCACGATAATTGCTGTTCGTTTATCGCAAGCAATTGATACACCAGATGCAAGGCCAAATGATGATGGGTAAAGAGGCAAGAGCATAACTTGCTAGCCTTCATAGACATTGAACAAAACATATAGGTTAAGGTACTTCTCTCATTTATATGGAGCCTACCAAAAGAAGGGACTACAGAAAGGCATGTGATCTTGATGGGCGCCTTAACATATCCACTGAAATTTCATTATGGAAACTGTGATTAGACGAGGTAGCTGGACAAAGAAGGCATGCAAGGAACGACCGGAATACTATCAACTCACTGAGACTCTAGGAACACCTTTCGAATGACCCCAGATGCGCAAAAAAATCAAAGGGAAATAAGTCGTCATTTCCTCGTATGCCTCTCATTTGTATTTCTGAGGAAATGCAAATCAGGATTTGCCAAAAAGGGGAAATGAAGCTACTTATGAAATTGGAGATGAAAGCACCATGCGCTGAAGATAACTGAAAGAGACATAGGTGTAATACAGAAAAGACCTACTTCCCATGTCTGTCAATAGAGGTCTTATGGTAGCACTTCTAAATGGAAGAATAAGATCTCAATCATGACTAAGTGGTAAAAAGATTTAAAAGGATAAGGGTGATTAGAGTGATATGGGTCTACTTGGGAGGATTGAAGAAAATATGGCACTAGAGAACATAGTGGAGAGCAAAAATTTATGTGGAGGATGGGGTTTAAATTTTGTGTTATCATTTTTTTTTCTTCCCATTTTTTCTCTCTTTCTGTTCTTTCTTTTCCAATTTCTTCCCACCTAATTCTTCTTAGCTTCCACATTCATTTTTATTTTTTTCCTCACCTCTTTTCATTGACGATTTCATATGATGATCCTTGTTAGCCGGCCCCAAATTATTTTGGGACCAAGGCTTTGTTGTTGTTGTTGTTGCAACGTTTGTAAGTCCAGAGCTGGAGTGAAGTAAAATGGTTGACTTTTGGCTTTAGTCTGTTGCTGTAATTTATGGCACTGTTTTGAGAATGTATAATGCATAACCATAGTTATTAAAAGCGCGCCTAGGCTCGTGCCTAGGTGCGCCTAGGCTCCGGGCACACCTTTTGCGCCTTGGTGCGCTTTGGGCCTTTAATTAATATGGGACGCACCATAGTTATCAAAAGCGCGCCTAGGCGCGCACCTAGGCTCTGGGCACACCTTTTGCGCCTTGGTGCGCCTTGGGCCTCTAATAACTATGTGCATAACCAATTGCAGGATTAAGATTGTGATATAACAATTCCAATCACTATCTAGGAAATACAATGACTGCACAAGTCAACTATTTCAGAATGTCCCTTAGGGCAACTCCAACAATGGTTATCAAAATCAAAATTTGATGCCCATGTGTTAGTATTAGCATCTCCAATAGTTTGCATTATAGGTATCTAAATTTGAGTTGGTACTAAGGTAGGTATCAAATTTGCTACCTTCCTTCGTACCAACTCAAATTTCATGAAGACATCAACTAAATGGAAAAAAATGATCAATAAAATTTATATTTTTATGTCGTACTTTTTACCCCATACTTTTATAGTATTTTTTATGTTGTATTTTAATATTGTATTTTATACCGTATTTTATACGTTGTATTTGTATGCTATATCTAATGTTTGTACTATATCATATTTTTCACGTCGTATTTTTTATGCCTTATCTAATTTAATATTATTATATCATTTTTTGTAATATTATTGTCGTATTTTATAGCGTATTTTTATACCGTATACTTCGTATTTTAATGATGTCGTATTTGAATTTCATATTTTTATGTTGTATTTATTTATATTTTATGTCGTGTTTTATTTCATACTTCTTGAGGCGTGTTTTAATAGTATTGAAAATATCAATAAAGCTAAAAAAAAATGATACCATGAATTTTGTAGCTATTATTGGAGATGTGAATTTGATGCCTCATGATTCATGAATAGTGTCTATAGGTATCAAAATTTGAATTTGATACCTATGGAGCTAGTACCATTGTTGGAGTTGCCCTTACAGCTAAAATTGACATCTAATTTAGGGACTGAGGGAGTAAATTTTTATTTGTATTGGCCAAGTTCAAATTAGTTTGGACTTGAGAGACAATTTTGTGAAAAGGCGTGGAGCATATTGCTACTCTCAGATTACATCTTCCTTGATTTCATTTTTTTGTACTTATGAGTGTTATTTAATCTGAACACATTGATATAAATTGATAAAAGCACTGAGGTTAGATGTGTGGCGACTGCACTATTGACTTGTTCTTAACTTCAATTCAGAATCATTTCCTTTCTTTTCTTTTCTTTTCTTTTCTTGGTGCCTAGTGTTGCATGAATATGTAAATTTCTTGTACTTGTTTGTTTACTAACAAGCTGGTGTTTTATGTGTGACTAGATTATATGAATGATTTAGAGATCTTATTTCAAACTTCTATAATTTTATTTAACAGAAAAACATTAGTAGGTTTTACTTCACTTTTTATGGATATCCATTTCTTATTATAGGTGTTAAACATTATGAACTCCTTTGCGGGCGTAATAAGTTTCTCTCGTTTATGGCCATCAAGCTCCAGTCATCTAAACCTACAGGCAAGACTATTTTATTGCATTTGTATTTATTGGTATTTGGTTACATCTTACTGGACAATATTGTAAAGGCTAATGCATGTGGGCTCTGAGATTCATGAGGGATCCGTAAGAGTAGGTTTCATTGTGCATGAAAGAAGGAAATAATCCAGTTAAAACTCTAGGTAGGTAATCAAATAAAGTTTGTTGCCTTGATGATGACAACGTGTCCAAATATGTGCCAAGTAGTAGTTAAGTCTGTTGAAGCTCTAGAACAGGTTGTACAGATTTCCATAAAAATTGGATCAGTCCATCTTGAGCTGAAGAAAATCGATGAAATAGGTATTGATTGCCTTATCCAAATTCAAGTAATTCGTGCAGTCAGATGTATAATAGGTGCTGAAAAGGTGACAGAAACCACTAGGCCAAATTTTGACTGGACGAATTATGATCTCCAGCCAGTGAGTGACATCCAATTATGTTTGGTTAACGACACAAGGTTGTTAGGGAGAAATCCATGAACTTTTTAGGTAATATCTTTATGTAGAAGATTGCCAACTCTGGAAAAGAGATATCCACCTTTAAATTGTTAGGGGCATGAGTATTTTTTGGTTCTGAATTATTTAATAGATAGTTTTTAAGTCAAAGTTAAGATGAAGGCATGGTCATAGCATTGTTAGAAGTCCCTATTTCTGTCTTATGTATAAGCATCCAGGTAATAGTACAATGCATGTTATAAAGCCCATAAGGGTTTAGGATTTGACTTCTTTATAGTTATCAAGGAATAAGTTGGTAAGGTTTCAATGATGATATGTGGGAGTAATTTATGATGCAAGGATATTTCACCTTCCTAGATTACTTCAGTCTCTAGCTGGGATATCCCTTGTGTGATTTGATCAGTGTATGTGGAATTCCACGCCACAGCGTTGCTGTTTGTCAGAGTTGAAACACCACTTCTGTATGCTCCCTCGATCCCAAGACAATCCATTTGGGACAACTTCAATTGAACTTTGACCAATAATATCATTGTAATTTATTTATCCTAATGAAAATCTAAAATATGTTATTGGTAGTACTTTAAATGTTGTGTCCATAACAATGTTTAGAATTTTATTTAGATAGATACTACATTAACATGAAATTATTAGTCAAAATCAAAGTTTTCTCAGAAAAAGTGGGACTATCTTTATGGGACGGAGGTAGTATCATTTTCAAGATGGACATGTCCCTTGAGGTGAGAGATTTTAGGCCTATAATCTTGATCACCCAATACTTATAAAAAAAATCATTAGTAAGGCATTGAGTGGTCTTTGTATAAATGCTCGTTGAGGCTCGGTGCTGTTCATTAAGAGCGGTCACTTTTTGGATGCCACCCTGGTCTGTTAATAGATAGCTGAGGGTTTCGATCAAAGGGAAATGAAAGGTCTCATTTCTATTTTGATTGAGAAGGACTTTGATGGAGCCAGTTAGGGTATTTTTAGATGAGGCCTTGGTGAGAAAGAGTCTAGTGTAAGTGAGGTTTGGAGAGATCTGTCATCAGTACTGGGATCCTAACTCAATAAGGATTCGAGGAGCATTAGATTGAGAAACTCTTCTTTTTGTTCTAGGCTATCGATGTTTTAGTAGGATGCTCTCTTTGTGTGATAATAATAGATGCCTGATAGAAGGTCATGTGCAGTCAAAGGGGCTTGACGTTAACATTCTCAATGCTACTCGACAGGCTTTCAACTGTTTTCGTTAAATGTTAACCTAGCTAATTGCAGTCCGGTTGAAGAGCTTGTGTGAGAATGCACCCCTTGTTGGATTCAGAGTCAAATGGTGCCTTCTGTTTATCCCTGCATCTGTTTGAGTTTTAGTGGAGTTAAACACATATGCAGTTTATTCATCAGACTGTGTTGAGAAAAGTGTCTACGCATCTTGTTTGGTGGAAGAGGATCTATATTTTGCCTAAGAGTAGAACTGCAATCATCTAATCTTTTGGAGGAAAGCCAAGTTTGGTTATTGTAAGGAATTCAAATACTTTTGTTTCTTAATGTTTCTAATTTATTTGATTTTATATATGGCTAGTTTCTACTTTTATTTCTCATTTTTGTCTTTTTTTGTTTGTAGCTTTGATTCTTAAATTGACGGATCTCTGGGATAGTTGTGTTTTACTTTTTCCTATTAATCTGATTCTTCTGTACTTGTAAAAGAAGAAGAAACTTCCCTCTTCCTCGTCTCATTCAGGTTAGTCTAGGACTAATGGGAGGGGTTTCGAGGGCAAGGATCGCTCAAGGAAGAGGACGCTTGTGGCGTGGAATCCAATCTTCCACACATCTTGTTCATGTTTACATGGTTTTGGCGTTATCCCTTGGTACCCCTTTCTCTTTGGTACTGTCACAAGGGTTAAACTTATTGTGTTTTTAAGGGGGTGGGAATCCCATATGAATGCATAAAAGGTGAGATTCTTCATATCAGCATTTTTTTGTGAATCGCAAGTGGGTTTACTTCTGGGAGCTTCTCTGACCGGGGAGTTTAGGGCTCTCTCCATCACATTTATCCTTTCCATTTCATTAAAAACGCTCCTATTTGTGATTTTTCGGTGCAAAAGGGAAGCTATTTTCTTAGAATCGCACCTCATAAACAATAGATATGGCACGGAGGTGGAGGAAACAGCTGCATTCCTGAATGTGCTAAACCCTCTTACTTTCATTTATCGAAAAATTGGGATTCTTAACTCCAGATATACTTGTTTCATCAAGTTCTTTATAAGACTTAGTTAAGATTCTGCTTCCATGTTTCATTTCTTCTGGGTCCTTCTATTTTTAAAGAGAAGCTTCCCTTAAAACTAAAGGCTTTTGCCTTGTCCTTGTGTTCAATCTGTTTTCTTTCTTCTCTGTTGGCTGCAACTTGAGGTGCTTCTAGAAGAGTGCTGGTGAATATTTGGAATGAGGATTTACGTTGAGTGCAGTTCTTCTAGTCTCTTTTGATTCTTACTTGATTTACTGCTTTCCTCCCTCTTTATAATTTTTCCTCATCTTATGCTGACCATGTATCCCACAAAATGTTTTAGAGATTTCATGTACCATCACAAAAAGAGAACACATATTTTTCTTGCTATCAAGTGCCCCTATGACACTGTTAATAGATATCCCTAGAAGTAGATGTCCTGACCCACCCACCCCCACCCCTATTCTTGTAGCTAGATATCCCTAAATATTGATTATCTGTGCTTGGGATTTAATAGTGTTAATTTCGTTGGACCTTGACCAATACGCCAAAACTCACATGACTGTTGGAACACGTTAAATCAATCTCTTAAACTTGACTCCCATACTTCAAGTGAAGCACACTTAATCCCATTCTTTTGTTAGGTCCCATGAATCATAACAGGTACATGTTTCCTTGTATATATATCTATGTATCCTTTTAAAGCACCAAGAAGTTTTACCTCAACAGTCGCATCTTTTTCCTGATAATGTCTTCCGTTTCAGGTTCAAAGAAACAGTTGGCAAAGCTAGTGAAGAATATTGTGCGGTTATATTCTTCCTTCTCGTCTGATGTTGTATCTGTGGTGCTTGAGTTGTTGCTGAAGGCTCTAGATTCTGCATATTTAGAAGACCTCTCGAAGAGTTCTCAGGGTGACCTTACTGCTGGAAGTTCACAAACCGTGTTCGATGAATGGAAGCCTGTCATCCGGAAATTTTCTAAAAAAGAACCAGAGATTCTTCTCACCCTTCTCAAAGCAGTTCTTCAAATGATAGAGGCTCGTGAAGGTGGGAAAATATCATTTGGCTCATTGCATAATTATTATTTAACACAATTGCAGTATGTTTCTGGTCTTGCAATGTGTTTTTTCTTTAGTACTCCCTCCGTCCCGAAAAGTTAGTCCCTTTTTCTTTGGTTGTTAATTTCAGTCAACTTGTGAGAAAAAAATTAGGTTAGTTCTAAGTTCTAACCATCCCAATGAATCTAAAACTCGTTATTAATACACCACTGTAAATACTATCAAGAACAAGTTTTAGATTTTCATTATGATAGTTAAAACTAACTTAAATTGTTGCTCAAAAGCTAACAACAAAAAAAGTGGGATTAACTTCCCGGGACGGAGGGAGTATTTTTCTAAGTTTTTTATTTGAAAGTTCCTTGCTTTCATATAGTATTCTGATTATCTCTCTTGAGAGAAAGAGTGACTAAGGGGAGAGTGCTGATTTAATCGGTCAAGTTACGGACACCTGTAAACTGCATATGCCCTGATTTTGGAACTCAATTGTAAAAAGAAAAGCAGTTCTTCAAATGATAGAGGCTCGTGATGGGTGGTGCGTAAATATCGTTTGGTTCATGATATACATTTCTTTTTTCCCCTTCAGGTGGAGAACATCTCACATCTATCCATGAAGCTGAAAGGTGCAAAACGGAGCAACTTTTGCGTCTGTTTGAGTGGTTTGTCGACATTCTCAAGGAACTAAGACCATCATCCTGTCAAAAGTCTGCTGCTGAAATTGAAAACCCTAGAAAGGAATTGTGTATTCCGAAAGCAAGCCTGGTAGATATTATGCTTAAATGCCTTTTCATTCCTTTGCCCGGTAAACATCAGCTTACTGCTGCAGCAATAGTTCTAGCACGCATGACTGCAAATGACATGTTGGCTGACAAACTCGTCAAACTTGCTTCATTACATTCATCAAATGCTGGCATCAGTGAAGAAAATCAGCATCTCAGCAGCCCTGATAGTATTATTTCTCAGCAAGAGGATTATATCTGTCAAGCAGCAAAGAAACTAGAGCATTTTAAACTTAAGAGAATGAAGGGAAATAAGTTGCAAACTGGTGATGGAGAAAATAAGAGCAAATGGATGGTGGCGAAATCTTGGAACCCGTGCCCAATTGGGATGTTGCCTAGTGCTGTGGGGTCGTCAGGTCTCCTTCCAGTTCTTGATTGTGGGGACGGAGACGAGGACCATGAAGAAGTTGGAAAGACATCAGAAAACGACGAGGAACTAAACCAGTGCAGGGGTCGTAAGAGAGAAGCTGAGAAGGGTGTTGAAGTTATGGATGATTGCAATGTAAAGAAAATGAAGGAGAGTGGAAGAAATGAGGTTGGGGAGGAGGACGAGGACGAGGAAGAAGAAGAAGGTATTAAAGGGCGAATAATGATGGGTGGAGTATGGGAGAGAGTTAGGGAGGAAGAGGTGCTTGCAGTTGCATCAACAATAAGAATATTGGTTTAGAGTAAGTGCCTATGTTTCCTTGTTTGACTACTCTATCATATTGGTGTTTTCTTGTTACACTGAATTTTCCTAGCTATTTATAAGCGAAGCTAATTCTCCGGGTTTTTTTTTTTTTTTTTTTTTTTTTTTTTTTTTTTTTAAGCAAAGGTAATTTAGTTATTTTATGTATCTTGTGGAATTAGGAATATGTTGGTAACTACTTTACGAGTCGTAATTGCAGGCTTATTTTAAGAGTAATATTCATGGCACAAATTGTTCACAAAATCTTGTATACAAAATTCCACTCGACTGTCATTGATTTGATTGGATAATTATCATGTGGGCCTCATATAAGCTTTTGTGAGCAAGATTCTGCGAGCATTTTGTGCCTCTATTATTGCTCTATATTAGAGATTTGATAGAGTGGAAAGCTGCTTAGGTTTGACTAGTATGGTTACCTGGACGACGAGTCAGCGGAACATTGAAGGCATAGCGGGAAGACGACTGGTGGGTGGAGAATGTCCTACAGGGGCGACCTGAGAACACGTAATTCGAGGCGCAGTGCGCCTAAACGTATGTGTTCTCATATCGCACCTGCTGGGCATCTTCACCTCTGCATTATTACGAGTCGAAATATCCTGTAACACGTTTGTGTACTATGATATCAGCCTTTATAATTTATAACCACTGAAACTAATAGTATAAAAATTGGATACGAAAGAAAGATGTGATGTTATCTATATTGGCATGGTTTAAGTGGTCTTTATATACAAAAACTAGTACGGCATAGAAATTAAAGGATTTGGAGAGAGAGAGAGAAGGAGAAGAAGTACAAGTTTACAAGTTGTACTTGCTCTCTTCTTCCCTTACATGGCGCTGTACTACAAAATTTTTAAATACTAGGAGTATCATTTTACCCAACTAGTACAAGATTGTTTGTACTGCCTTCCACCCCCACCCCCTACACAAGCCCCAATTCAACTAGTACAAGATTGTTCAGAAATTCATTTTGAGACGGAGATAGACAGTATATTTTTTTCGTTTAATTGCTTAAAAAATATAAATATTTGTAATTGAATGAAATTTGGACATTCATTTAGATGCGGATGGAGTAATAAAGATGTTGATGCCATACCTTTCACAAGTAGAGAGATTTATTTGATGTAGTGTATAATTTTGGGAAAATTCGCCCAATTTTTAAAATCATCCTTTTTTAAATGTCATCATCATGTACTATTTTCATCTTTTAAATTTCACCCTTATATCAAAAAAATTGTAAAATTATAGCGAACCGTGACTATCTTCCATTAAAATTTTAACGGATTCGTCAATAAAGTCACAAACCATCTCTAAAAAAATCAAACCCAGATATTGTTCCATACCAAACCGTAAAGGTCAGCAGAGATTTGGAATTGCTCCAGCACTCTTGCGTATGAAAACCAGACAATGAAATATAAAAACTATGCTACACAATATAAAATATTTTGTTGAAATGAAAAAGAAAACACACCACATTCGTAGTGTAAGTTTTATATGCACTTCTAAAAAAAATGTGTTTTTGTATTTGATAATAGAATTTTTATGGAATTTTTCCCCTAGGTCCCCTAGTGCGATATTTTATTACACATAAATCCCAGCCCAGACCAAATACCAGATAAGGAGTTGGGCTGAGATCCAAATTCCCCATACACCCCTTGACTGATCAAATTAAAAACATATATACCGAAATTACCCCTACCCCTCAAACAAAACCCTAACCACCTCTCCCCTCCCTCTTCTCACATCCGTACCAGATCTCACTCAGACTCTGTCTCTGTAGGGAGTAGAGGAGGCGCATAGTGAGGAGTTGTGTTTTGGGCGCGTTTTAGGCGCGCAGGAGTAGATAGGCGTAGTAGTAGATAAAGTAGGAAGTTGGTGTTGAGTGAAGTAGGCGCATACAGTGAATGTAAGAGAGGCGCACAGTGTGAGGGAGGCTCATTGCAAGGGGTGCTCGTTGACAAAGGCGCAGAAGCAGTTGGCTTGTATCACGTGAATCTGAACTGGCACTTGACACGTGATTCCGTTACAACAGAAATCACATGGGTCATGTGATTGCACATGGAGCACTTGAATTTGCACATGGGACACGTGCTATGAGCCTATATAAAGAGAAGTCGTCTTCCTCAAGAAAATGTCGATGATGAAGAATTTTCTTATTTCTTAGTTTTATCATAGTTTAGCCATAGTTGTAATTTCAATTCTGCTTTGTAATTTCATTTCCAGTAAATCAGAAAATCGTCCACAAAAAATAGTCTCTGCTCTTGTTGTGATTTTGTTGCATTGAATCATTGATTGAGTGAGTTTGTTCATCATCTCACTCAATTCTATCTTTGTTGAATTTTCATTGATTCTGGGGGTGAAGCCCATTACAGCTGGTATCAGAGCTGTCGATCCTCGGATTGGCAGCGAAGATGGCAGATGGAACCAGATTTAAGGAAGTAGCTGGGAGAATTGAGGCGAATGAGAAAAGATTGGAGGAATTGTTCGGGAAATTGGAGCGGAATGAGTTGAAGATGGAGGGGATAGAGAGTAAATTGGAGGGCCATGGTAAACGATTTGAAAGTCTGGAAAATTCCATTGAAGAGTTGAAGGTGATGATGAGGAATCACATCCTTGGAGAGCTAAACAAGAAGGGGAAGGATATGGCTGGTAATCAGAATGGGAGTGGCTTCAACTACAATGGATCCGTTCATGAGAGACCCGGTTTGGATGATCAACAAAGGTATCATACTACTCCTTCCCCAGCTCACACTACTAGTCCCCCAATCATCAACAGCACTACACCCCAACCTTCATATGTTTCTGCTCCCATGAACACACAATCCCAGCCAACTCCACCATTCAGTACTACTATGCATGTTAGTGTAAGGATCCCGCCCCCTGGAAAGAACAAAGAAAGGATTTTCGTTTGTTTTAAAGTTGTTTTAGGAAGGAAATTCCAAACGCGGTTATCTCACAAAAACTTAACGGAGTCGCCACTTTTGTTAATTATTTAACCCAACAAAAGAAAAGGTTAGAGATTCTATTAGTTCGGAGGTCAGGTTACGCCTTGAGAAGATTTTTACGTCACCCAAGTCGCCTCGGATGAGTCCAAGTCTCCCTAATGTTGGTTAACAAAAGTGCATGTGTGTGTGCGTATTAACGGAAAAGAGTCTGTTTTAACTTTTATTCAAAATTTAACTGAAAAGGGGGTCCTTTATTAAGAAAGCAGGGATCAGAGGAAAAAATGGACATTTTGCCCTCTGAGCCCAGAGTAGCCGTATGGCTAGAGTATACTCTTCCTGGAATTTTTACAGTTTGTCCAAGAACAGTCCAGTTCCAGGCAGAAACAGAGCATTCTGCTGAAACTGGACTAAACTGTTCTGATTTCCAGTTTATGATTAACAACAAAACTTAGAAAAGATCGTTCCTATGCACTTAGATCATCAAAAGAGCCCCCCAAAACCAAGACTTGGGTGTGATCAAAGGCAATCATTGGAGAAATTTACGAAAAGTTGATGACCATGGCTTTTGAACCAAAATGACCATTTGATGACTAAAGATGGAAACTTTATCATCAAGATGGCATTTTTACACATTATTAACCTTTTAGGGACCAAATTATTGCATAAAGATTCAATCTTTATGACCCAAAATGGGATTTCAAGGCTAAATCAAGAGGGAAAGTGATAAACGCCAAGGTTTTATCATCCCACATGATTATCATGGTCAAATCAAAACAAAATTAACATAAAGATTTGAGATTTCACCACAAGAGTGGATCCTTAAGCCAAAGGCAACCTTGGGGCAACATTATTTGTCATAAAGATTTGATCTTTGTGACCACAAAGGGGGTTTGAAGCTAGATCAAATTTTGGATGATAAAGATTGAAACTTTATCATCCAAATGATCATCCTTGCTTCCAATGAACAACATAATCAACCAAAACATGTTCCTCTTCCATTAAAATAGATTAACAAACAAGAAATATCAACAAACCATGATCATCTTTTGGTTAGAACCACTTTCACACAAAGTGTGAAGGGCACCTTGAATCATTCATGGTTTGGACCATATGTATACATAATAGTGATATATATATATAGCTTGGAATGCCAAGGCTTGTAATACATATATATATATATATATATATATATATATATATTGCTTGATATGGACAAGACTTGCAAGAAATATAAATTGCTTGAGATGGACAAGACTTGCAAGAAATGTAAGAGATGAGCAAATAAATATGAACAAACAAGGAGATGAAATGGAGAGAAGGATAGGGGAGAAGGTGGCTTTACCTATGTTTGGTTAGGCCAATCTTCCTCTCTCTTTTCACTCTAAGCACTCTACTGGAGTGATTTTAACAGAGTAACACTAGTAATAATCGTTTCTCCCCTGGAATGATCAGCAAGGGGTTCAATTTATAGGGGTTGATAGTGCCCAAAGTAGCCGTACGGCTCATGTTGGCGACCTTCTGGATTTTTCAATCTTTTAATTCCAGAACAGTCCCTGTGTCCATATTTTGTCTTAGTGAGGTCTTGGCCTATCAGTTTATCCCTGAATGGTGCCTAGAATTCCTCTAAGTTGGTCAAATTCAGATTGGGGTACTTACAGAGACCCTCGGCAACGTCGCTTTTGAAGAAAGCGGGGTTGTCGATAAATGCATCCCAATCTAATGGGAGGACGGCAAAGGACGATTTGATTCCAATGGCTGGACCTAGAGGTATACGATTCCTACATATCCCTTTTGTGGGGAATCAAGCCTATCGTAGTTCGAAAGAGGGGTGAGAGATTTTAAGGCTACTCAAACCTATAGACGACCGTCGAGGTCGGGTGGGGAACTCGGGCATGACTCTCATTCGGTCAGAGGCAAAGACTCGGGCATGACACTCATTTGGTCAGAGGTAAGGACTCGGGCATGACACTCATTCGGTCAGAGGCAAAGACTCGGGCGTGACACTCATTCGGTCAGAGGCAAAGACTCGGGCGTGACACTCATTCGGTCAGAGGCAAAGACTCGGCGTAACACTCATTCGGTCAGAGGCAAGGACTCGGGCATGATACTCATTCAGTCAGAGGCAAGGACTTGGGCGTGACAGTCATTCGGTCAGAGGCAAAGACTCGGGCGTGACACTCATTCGGTCAGAGGGAAAGACTCGGGCGTGACACTCATTCGGTCAGACGCGAAGACTCGGGCATGACACTCGTTCGGTCAGAGGCAAGGCAAGGACTCGGGCATGACACTCATTCAGTCAGAGGCAAGGAAAGGACTCGGGCATGACACTCATTCGGTCAGAGGTAAGGACTTGGGCGTGACACTCATTTGGTCAGAGGTAAAGACTCGGGCATGACGCTCATTCAGTCAGAGGCAAAGACTTAGGCATGACACTCATTCGGTCAGAGGCAAGGACTTGGGCGTGACACTCATTCTGTCAGAGGCAAAGACTTGGGCATGACACTCATTCGGTCAGAGGCAAGGGCTCGGGCATGACGCTCATTCGGTCAGAGGTAAGGCAAGGACTCGGGCATGACACTCATTCGGTCAGAGGCAAGGACTTGGGCGTGACACTCATTTGGTCAATCGGGTCAACATGGGCTTACGTCAAGGACCGCCTAAATTTTCTAATGGGCCTAATTTTCTTGGCAAGGATAGGTTTTCCCATTGTTGAGTTAGTTTTCTCATAAAGGCGAATGGGGCCTAACTTGACCTCTATTTTAGTCAAGGGGTAATTTTGACTCTCTTTTGGTCAACTCACAAATGTTTTGACTCTCATTTGGTCAAACATGGGGCAAATGGGCTTACGTCAAAGACCGCCTAATTTTCTAGACTTCACAGGGCCTATGTCGGGGACGGCCTAAAAGGTCACTCGGGGGACTAAGGTTTTGGTCAACTCCATCTTTGGGGAGATTGACGAGGCAAACTGGTCTTACGTCCGACTAAGGACTGCCGGGATTTGGTCAACTTGGCTCTATGGAGAGGGTTGACTAAGGAGAATGGTTTTACGTCACTTTGGACTGCCGGGAGAAAACATTCGAGTTAACTCCACCTTTGGGGAGCTTGACAAGGCAGACTGGTCTTACGTCCCACTAAGGACTGCCGGGACAACAACGGATTTGACTTTCACTTGGTCAATCCTAAAGGTTTGGTCAACACTAACTACGAGATGGTTGACTAACAAGGATGGTTTTACGTCATTTTGGACTGCCGGGACAACAACGGATTTGACTTTCACTTGGTCAATCCTAAAGGTTTGGTCAACACTAACTACGAGATGGTTGACTAACAAGGATGGTCTTACGTTATTTGGACTGCCGGGACAACAACTGATTTGACTTTCACTTGGTCAATCCTAAAGGTTTTGTCAACACTAACTACGAGATGGTTGACTAACAAGGATGGTCTTACGTCATTTTGGACTGCCAGGACAAACACTTTATCCTAAAATGACCATTCTGGGTCAAGGCTTGACTTGGGTCAACTCCATCTTTGGGGAGTTTGACCGGGAAAATTTTAACTTGACCTCTTTGATCAAAGTTTGAACTTTGGTCAACTCAACTCTACGGGAAGGTTGACACACTTTCTTGACACCGGGGGAAGCCTATGGGTGACCTTTTAGACACATTGTGGATGAAAAAGTCCAATCATTTTGAGAGGAGATCAAAAGCATTTTGCTTGAAACATTGTTTTTTGATAAATGAGGCCAAAAGGGCAAGCTTAAAAATGTTTATTCCTAAAGGCAAATCATTTAACGAAGCATGTTAGTCAAATTTTTTATTTTAACTTAACCATGAGGTTTGTCGTGCATAAATTCCCTTGGAGCTTTGTCCATTTCTTAGCAGTGATCAGGTATAGAGAACCCTTTTGTCATTGATATTGGGGTAGCCCTATGTCCTTCTCGCTGTTGATGTTGGAGGTAGCCCCATGTCCTTATTGGTGTCGGTGGCGGCATAGCCCCACGTCCTCGTTGTTATCGATGTCGGGGCATCCCCATGTCTTTGTGGAAGTAGCCACATGTCTTTGTGGCGGTAGCCCCATGTCTTTGTGGAGGTAGCCCCATGCCCTTGTGGAGGTAGCCACATGCCCTTGTGGTTGTTGGTGTGGAGGTAGCCCCAATTTCGTCCTTCGATCTTTGATGCTGGCGTAGACCCAATATCATCTTTTGATCTTTGGCGTTGGCGTAGACCCAACATGACCTTTGAAGTGAGGTTAGGAACCCATCCCTTTTTCATGACGCACCCTTTCTTTTGCCTAGGCCGCCCTTGCGGGTTTTCAACCTAGCGGGCTACTTTTTTGCGTCTTTTATGGCACACCCTATCTTTTGCCTAGGCCTCCCTTATGGGTTTTCAACCTAGCGGGATACTCTTTTGGTGCCTTTTTTTTATGAGTGATCCAGCCGACTCGATGGGACGGGGACTTAAGATGTCTTTTGGAGAAAACATGCAGGGGTATTTATTTAGGCGGGAGAGAGTCCCTCAATTGTATCATGAAATAGGAGGAAGCCCTTGCTTGACAGAACATAAGTGTTTAGCTCTTTCCTAAGATGTAGAGAAGAAGACTTGTCGAGACATTTGAAATTTGTCTTGGTTAAAATTATCAAAATGATTGCTTGGATGGACCATGTTCATTATTAAGTCAAGATTATAACAAGCAATTAGCCTTAACATGTATAAATGTTGTGATCAATTAGGATTAAGATTCGATCAATGGCAAGATCAAAAGGTGTTTATGGGGAATTGGTCCTTGTCTGGTAAATTGGTCATTGATGGGACCAAGGGGGAGATGTTTGGCTACTTTGGAAAAGCCATGGTTTGACCGTTCTTTCTCATGCTGTGACCGGACCCGAAGGTTGCCTACGTTCCCCTCAGTTTGAGGAGCTCAGGTCGCCGTAGTTCGGCCGTGGATCGTCTTTTGTTGAAGTTGGTGTCCTTTTGAAGGATGTTGTTGCTTTGCTGATGGTGAACTCCTCGGGATGTTCTTTGAGGTGGAATTTTGCAGTGAGCTTTTGAGGCAGACTCTTTCTTCGCCAATATCCATTTCCTTTCCTCCTTTCCATTATCCATTTCTTTTCTCTCTTCTCTTTTTTTTTTTTTTGAGAGAGAGAGAGGGAGGAGAAACATTAGCCCTAACTTGCTTTCTTGGGCATTGGTTCATTTGTAGCCTCCTGGTGGAATGTCCGTCACTTCTCACTTTGACTTTGAAGATCCGGGAAGTCCTTTGCTTGGCTGCGCACGTGCGTTCACGGTTGAATCTTGGTGGTTGAGCAACAACATCCTTGTCTTTTCATCGTCTCGGGATGCCTTTGATGTGCATCAAGAATTTGTATCGGGTTGTGTATCGGGGATGTGTATAGGGGGTGTGTATAGAGGAAGGTTTGCCATTAATGGTCTCTTCATGCCAATTGATCACAACATTTATTCACATCAAGATTAATTGTTTGCATTTAGCATTTTTCATTTGTGTTAGGTCCATTCGTCCTTAATGAGTCGTCATTGACTAGTATGCTTAGAAGTCAATTCATCATTTTAGGGACGTAGCAATCAATTGATAATAACAAGCAAGGCAATTTCAAGAGTAAGTGTATAATGCAAATAATGTCTCAAGTCTAGAGAGAAGAGAAGGACAATGACTCTTTTATTTAGATAACTTTATACATACATATCCAAGTATGGACCTTTGTAAAAAATAAAAAGACACAGTCTGGGACGGACTTTTGGTGAAAGTCTAGATCCTACGAGGCTGGAACTCTTTTTTTTTTTTTTTTTTTTTAGTGATGGGTTCCCATGAAGCACGATGATCCATTTTCTTCCTCAATTGTTGGAGGGGTCGTCGGCGGCATATTCCATGTCTTCTACGGGGAACTCAGGTTCCATGTCGTCGGGAAAGATGTCGCGAGGTCTCCATTTGGCTTGGCGTTGTAATTGCCGGATCCGTCTACTACTCATGAGTTAGGAGTTTGCTCTGGCCATCTCCTTTTGGTGATTTCCTTTCAAGGCGCACAACCTTTGTGCATGACACTCGACGAGGGTACAGACCTCCATTTGATGTAGCCGCCTTTGGGCTTCCGAAGCACGGGCTTCTCCTTGTTGTTCACGTGGAAGGTTGTCTCGGACGCCAATTCAGGTGTGGGCTCCTTGGTCGATGTTTCCGATGGACAGAACCGCGAAGGACTTTTAGCATATTAAACCTCAAGGTGAAATTATAACCATGATTTAAGAAAAATGCTTCATTATCGGATTAGCCTTTTAGGAAAAACTTGATCTTTTTATTTTAAGATTTTTTTTTTTTTTTTGAAGACTCACACACATTTTTGCAAACTTTTGACAAGGCAATAATAATAATAATTTTATTAAGAAAACTGACAATGGACTCAGAATGGTCACCACATGGCATCAACCGGGGAGTCAAGACTCTAACTAAACCTAACAGACACCTTAACTGACTCTTCTTAAGGGCTTACCACACATCCTAAAAGCAGCTGACTCTTCCTAAGGATGAAAACAGACTTTTTCTAAGGGGAGATTGATGGAAGGGGTTTTGAAACTCCGTCCTCTGCTGTGGCAGCCGCAGTACCATTCATTTCCCAACCCGGGGCATTCAGCCCTTCAGACATTTTCTCTGCCGCTGATCCTTTCCAAACGCCTTCCGTCATTTCGGCTTTGTTGAGTTTAGGAACCATCATTTGGGACACTGATTTTGTCAACTCTTCCAAAACAGGCTCTCCCACTTTGGGATTGATAACTTTGTTAACCGCGGGCTGCTATTCCTTGGGACGGACATCACTCCATTTACCAACCATCGGGGAAGTCACAAATTCGAGCATTTTGACGCTCGGGTCATTGGCTGTGCCGGGGGCTTGGGGGCGTCCAAGATTTCCCTTCTCGATTAGCTTCGAGATGATGCATTTTATGGCGGTGCAATCATTGGTATCATGGCCATGGTAGTTTTGAAAGGCACACCTTTTGGTCTTGTCGCGATGTTTTTCAAGATTCTTTGGCCGAAAATCTTCGAGGGGCCACATGAGGCCTTGTTTGACCAATCCTTCAAACACTTTGCTTATGGGCATTCCGAAGTCCTCAAACTTTGTGAAATGGAGCTTGGCTCGGTCTTTGGATTTTCTTTCATTGTTGACCGGAGCGTGGTGGGGATGAGAATCACCATTACTCAATGCAAAGGGGTGCCCCTCGAGTGTCCTTTCAAATTTAGCTTCCATTTGTTTTCTCTTTCCCAACAATGTACCCGACTGAGGTGCAACATGAGGATTCTGTGGAAGTGCGTGGGTGTAGGCATACCCATAAGCTTGGTTGCTTGCGAGAATATACATTGGAGGCATGCAATGAGCTCGTGGTCCAAGAGGTCTCCTATTGCAGAAATGATACGGGTCACCATGGAATCTTATCGGGAAATCCGGTGGAAGTCGGTTAGTGATGCATGGTTGGGTATCCACATATGGTCTAAATAGTGACTGAGCTCCGGTGACTTGGTTGATGGCATTAAACCGAAGGGTATGGTATTGTGAGTATGATGCTCGGGGCGTAACCGGTGTGAACAGTGGTTTGTGGGCCTTTTGAGTGGATTGTGTTTGGGGTTTTATTGGAAGTGTCTCATGGGAGATGTTGGATTTGGGATGAGGCAGAGTGAGGAAGATTTGAGTGAGATGCTCGTTATGGATGACGGCGTGTTGGGGCGAAGAAATGGAGGCCTCGGTATTTTGGTGAGATGGAGGGTGCAATCTTCGGTTACAATCCGGAGGTCGGGTAGCTTCCACCCTTTCATTGTGGTTGGTCACTTTGGTAAAGGGCCCATCAGTTGTGACATCTCTTTGTCTCATCGACTCATTGAACGGGTTCCGTGTTTCCTTGTGGCTCTTCGTGATGACTTCCTCCGTAGCCCCGGAGGCTTCTAGAGTTTGGAGCGGCTCTTCTTTCGTCAGGCTATCCGGGTTGTCTGCAACGTCGTTTCCCAAACTACCATCCATCAAAGCGGTCTTTCTGAGGTACCGGATCAGAGAAGTTGTAGTGACAGGGGAACTTTCTAACTCCACACGCACTAGGCGGCGACATGATGCTCTCTTCCACTTCATCTGAGCTACGGGGAAGACAAAAGGTAGCTTTAGGCTTGGATAAACACTGAGTGAATGCTCATGCTACTGATGGGGAATGACTGCTAGGCTTAGACCTATGGGGTAAAAAGGTGGACAGGGTCAAATGGGATCTTAAATCCATCCGAGATTCAAACGGGGGTCTACTTACAAGGTTGTAACAGACTTCTTGGATGGCAACGGGGGATCCATTCAAAGACTTGACTTCTTAGGGGACTATTCCTAGGGGTTTAGCGGGGACCTAGGGGACAACGCCTAAGGTCTTGACGGGAATCTTAACGGGGACCTAGGGGACAATGCCTAAGGTCTTGACGGGAATCTTAACGGGGACCTAAGGGACGACGCCTAAGGTCTTGACGGGGACCTAGGGGAAAACGCCTAAGGTCTTGAAGGGAATCTTAACGGGGACCTGGGGGACAACGCCTAAGGTCTTGACGGGAATCTTAACGGGGTCTCGGAGGACAACGGGGATCCATCCAAAGACTCAACTAAATCACATAACGAAGGTCTTGGAGGACAACGGGGGTCCGTCCAAAGACTTAACAAAATCCCATAACGGAGGTCTCGGAGGACAACGGGGATCCGTCCAAAGACTTAACGAAATCCCATAACAGAGGTCTTGGAGGACAACGGGGGTCTGTCCAAAGACTTAACGAAATCACATAACGGAGGTCTTGGAGGACAACGGGGATCCGTCCAAAGACTCAACGAAATCACATAACGGAGGTCTTGGAGGACAACGGGGGTCTGTCCAAAGACTTAACGAAATCACATAACGGAGGTCTTGGAGGACAACGGGGATCCGTCCAAAGACTCAACGAAATCACATAACGGAGGTCTTGGAGGACAACGGGGGTCTGTCCAAAGACTTAACAAAGTGACATTTATTAACGCAAGAATGTGTCAAAGACAAGAAACAAAGAACGGAGCAAGCTTATACCACGTGCAATTACTTATTCATTCAACTTTACTTAAAACACATTTTTATTCCGAAATGGTTGGAAAAGATTCCTCTTCTTTTTCGCAACTACTCTAAATCATGGATTAGTGGAGGCCATCACTACGTCTATAGACCCCTCGTTTTTCACCTGTACTGCACACTCCCAAGGACGGACTATCCCGGGCGAGGGTCCTATAGGGAAAGCGGCTTCCACCGACCGAAAGAAATGATCCTAAGGTCTAGTGCGTCGCAAGGTTCCCGATATGCGGGTCATCCCAATCATGATTAAGCCCCAGTCGGGATCGAGACTGTTCCGAAGGCTGCACCGATATTCTGACATGACCCCATCTTGAATGAGGTGTCTCAATCCTCGACCATGAGTTTAAGGATGATTAACATGACCCGTTCATTAGGGCTTAACGACACGATGTTACCCTATCTTTAGCACATGACTTTTGTTAATTGTGGTCGTCATTAACACACGAGTTAGAGGCGGGTTAGGCCACGCTTGCATTACATCAAGGAGTCATAACCCGGGCATTAACTTGGCCACAATTTACTTTGGACACGTGCTTAAAGACAATGGCAACGTGAACTAGACCAAAAACCAACCAAAGTCACGGTATTTGTGTATCACGGACATGTGTGGTTGACTTGGCTCGGAAGGGGAGGTGGAATGGACCCGTGCGCGCTCGAAGGGAACAAGAGCGCCAATCGAGCTGCATCTGGCATCCATCCCGGGTTTAAAGGGTATTTGGAACGTGCAAGGTCAAGTGCGTGTTGTGTGAAGTCAATTCTATATTCCTTTTTTTGAGTCAAAATACAGATTTTTATTTTGTTTCTCAACATGATGAGCATGGCATAAGCAAGATATGAACAAGTATGAACAAGCATGGAGTAAGCAATTTATACACAATAAGTCAAAGAATACAAACAAAGACCAAAACTTGTATATGTACCAAGTCGTGCACAACCAAGGATTTTGAATCAAACATTTTGCTAAAGAACAATTTTCTCATTGAAACCATTTGTACAAAGCAAGTTGTGCACAACAAGAAGAGTCAAGAAATTTTTACAAAAAAGGGGTTATGCACAATGAGATTTTGGAAACCATTTTTATTGACAAAAGATCATGCATAACCAAGTTTTGGCAAAAAGAATAAAGGTAGTGTGCACAAGTAAGGCTGTAAATTTGGAACCTGGACAAGCAGAAGCAGAAGGCAATTCAGAATGTTGCTGCCCTGCACAAAATTGTTAATTTGCAACATTCTGGCCCTTTTACCAAACTAGCCATACGGCTAGAGCCATGGGGTTGAGATTTTTCTCAGTTTCTGCAACTTCTGATCATCATACTCTAGTTTATTGCATTTCCAGAACATATGCACTCAAAACAGTTCAAACAGAAACAACAAACACAGAAAAATATGCACAAAGTCAACTAACGGAAACGGGAGTTTGACCCACACAAAAGTGCCTTCAAAGCTTCTAAAGAGAAGTTTGTAAGCACTTTATATTCCCCAGCGGAGTCGCCACTGTAAAGATCCCACCCCCCGCAAAGAACAAAGAAAGGATTTTCGTTTGTTTTAAATTTGTTTTAGGGAGGAAATGCCAAACGCGGTTATCTCACAAAAACTTAACGGAGTCGCCATTTTTGTTTATTATTTAACCTAACAAAAGAAAAGGTTAGAGATTCTATTAGTTCGGAGGTCAGGTTACGCCTTGGGAAGAGTTTTACGTCACCCAAGTCACCTTGGATGAGTCCGAGTCTCCCTAATGTTGGTTAACAAAAGTGCATGTGTGTGTGTGTATTTAACAGAAAAGAGTCTGTTTTAACTTTTATTCAAAATTTAACTGAAAAGGGGGTCCTTTATTAAGAAAACAGGGATCAGAGGACAAAATGGACATTTTGCCCTCTGAGCCCAGAGTAGCCGTACGGCTAGAGTATACCCTTCCTGGAATTTTTACAGTTTGTCCAAGAACAGTCCAGTTCCAGGCAGAAACAGAGCATTCTGCTGAAACTGGACTAAACTGTCCTGATTTCCAGTTTATGATTAACAACAAAACCTAGAAAAGATCGTTCCTATGCACTTAGATCATCAAAAGAGCCCCCCAAAACCAAGACTTGGGTGTGATCAAAGGCAATCATTGGAGAAATTTATGAAAAGTTGATGAACATGGCTTTTAAACCAAAATGACCATTTGATGACTAAAGATGGAAACTTTATCATCAAAATGGCATTTTTACACATTATTAACCTTTTAGGGACCAAATTATTTCATAAAGATTCAATCTTTATGACCCAAAATGGGATTTCAAGGCTAAATCAAGAGGGGAAGTGATAAACACCAAGGTTTTATCATCCCACATGATTATCATGGCCAAATCAAAACACAATGAACATAAAGATTTGAGCTTTCACCACAAGAGTGGATCCTTAAGCCAAAGGCAACCTTGGGGCAATATTATTTGTCATAAAGATTTGATCTTTGTGACCACAAAGGGGGTTTGAAGCTAGATCAAATTTTGGATGATAAAGATTGAAACTTTATCATCCAAATGATCATCCTTGCTTCCAATGAACAACATAATCAACCAAAACATGTTCCTCTTCCATTAAAATAGATTAACAAACAAGAAATATCAACAAACCATGATCATCTTTAGGTTAGAACCACTTTCACACAAAGTGTGAAGGGCACCTTGAATCATTCATGGTTTGGACCATATGTATACATAATAGTGATATATATATAGCTTGGAATGCCAAGGCTTGTAATACATATATATATATATATATATATATATATGCTTGATATGGACAAGACTTGCAAAAAATATAAATTGCTTGAGATGGACAAGACTTGCAAGAAATGTAAGAGATGAGCAAATAAATATGAACAAACAAGGAGTTGAAATGGAGAGAAGGATGGGGGAGAAGGTGGCTTTACCTATATTTGGTTAGGCCAATCTTCCTCTCTCTTTTCACTCTAAGCACTCTTCTGGAGTGATTTTAACAGAGTAACACTAGCAATAATCGTTTCTCCCCCTGGAATGATCAGCAAGGGGTTCAATTTATAGGGGCTGATAGTGCCCAAAGTAGCCGTACGGCTCATGTTGGCGACCTTCTGGATTTTTCAATCTTTTAAATCCAGAACAGTCCCTGTTGTAACGCCCCGAATTCTTAGATTTGATATGAACCATAGAATTCGACACGTCACTACTATCTTGAAACGGATAAAATTTAAAACTAAATACAACTATACTCCTTAAATGTATTAGGAGATACACATCTCAAGATGGTTTACCCCATTACCACCTCCACAAATTTACTTTAACATTCTAAGTTCTATTCTTCAACCACTCGGCCTAAAAGCCGATAAACAAAAGAAGGCAACTTTATTTACATATACCCAACTGTACCCCAAAATTCTGAGTTTAACACTCAGTCTAACTAACGTCCTCACATAACAAAAGTATAATAACCTACCCCAAAAGAAATCTCACTTAGCACAGGTACTGGATTCTACGATCCTCACTTCGAGCTATCGCTAGCCTTCTTTGGATCTAAGGAAAACAAAGAAACAAGAAACGGGGTGAGATAAAATCTTAGTAAGTTACTACGATAATAACATGATATGCAAACATATAATAGTGAAGTATACTAGTATCACATAGAGACATATATCAAGTAGCACATCATATGAGTAGTTAATCCTACCCATTAAGTATCACGTATAGCTAAGTACACATTACAAAGGATATTTCTTCCCTCCTTATTACTCCATACCCATTCACACGTTGATGTAGATCTTCACATTGAAGGCAGCTTCACTATATCAAAGGAGACCCGTTTCCCAGTATCTCAAACCAAGAACCAAGAACAAAAGAGCTATTCAATCATTGTGCATAATGCTCCAATCATAGAGAAAGCTAGACCCCTACCGTGATCAAGAGTAGGAGCAAACGGTCACAGATGCATAGATTCATGGTTATTACTCAGCCCCAGCTCTCATAATAAACGTGAACCTATACACCCCCGAAACACCTAAACCAGCTGGACTCACAAACAAGTACACAAGTAATATTTACTTGATATTATGAAACTAATACTAGGCCCAAAGTAAGGGACTAGTTTATTAACTATGTAAGTCACTTATGCATAATTGCATAATTTTATAAATCAACTTGTAACACATTTACTATGTATCATTTATCAATTCATCTTCTAGTAATCATGAAGATTTTAAAACAATCATTTACTTAACAATATACTTTTTTTATAATACATACATAAGAATCCTATCATTTCCCAAACTTATGAATAAAACTTATCAAATAAGGCTGAAAACAGGGGAAGGGGTGCGCACACCTCCCCACCAAGGGTGCGCGCGCCTCCAACAATCAGAAATGAGGCCTTGCCAATTTGACTAAGGGTGCGCACGCCTCCCCACAATGGGTGCGCGCGCTCTCTCCTTCTGAAGCTATGAAATTCCCAAATTTATAGGGTGCGCGCGCCTCTCCCTAAAGGGAGCACACGCCTCCAACTAACCCCAATTAATTCAACTTCAGATGATGGGTGCGTGCGCCTCCTTTTATGGGGTGCGCGCGCCTCCATCTCGAAATTCAGTTTTCCAGATTGCAGCTCTTGGTTGTTCTTGCCTAGTTTCCATGTTATAACAATCACACAAACCCAGCAACCTAAGTTCTTTTACCAAACTCACCTAGGCTGATACTTGAGTTCTAACAACAAAAATTAAACACAAGAACACCCCCCATAACACCCATCAACTCAGAACTTGGAAATCAAGGGCCAAAACCTAAAAATGCACACATTTCATATAACTTCATAAAATTAATTCAAATCATATATTCCTCATATATAACCTCATACCACTCAAGAATGACCCTTTTTTACATCTAAATAGGGAAATTAGTAACTTACCTATTTCGGGACAGTACCGAAGCAATAATTTCTGAACCGGTAGAATTGATCTATTCAATGCCCTGATCATTTTTATATAATTAGTTTTCAAAACGGAGAAGTAATTGATAAGAATTAAAATTGAAAATGGGAATAAACCCTTACCTTTTTCCATGGCTATTCTGAGAAAGAATTTTGGGAAAATTCAATTTGGTGTATATGTTCAACGGAGAGAGTGAAAGTGAAGATAAGTATGTTAAGATTTTTCCCCATTTTACACTTAGGTCACTCTACTTTCCCTTAGAACAAATAAACCCTTCTAGTTATATTTTCACTTATAACCTTATAGTTTTACTAACTCATTTATTCGATTTAACAACTTCCTACTAATACTTTAACTATCACATATACTCAAATAATATATGCAAGTAAAGTCACTCTAATTTCATCTTAAGCAATTAAGCCCCTAAATTTATATTTCCACAAAGGACCCCATAATTTTAACTTAATCAATTAACTCCCTTAATACTTGTTACTTACTAACTAAGTGACTAACTCAAATAATCAAATAAAAGGTGCAACTCATAAAATATGATGCAACACATAAGTTCATTTAACACTTCAACTAAATACCACATAAATCACATAATAACTTATAATTATGAAAAATGTAAATAATATGTAAATGAAATTGGGTGAGGCGTTACACCTGTGTCCATATTTTGTCTTAGTGAGGTCTTGGCCTATCAGTTTATCCCTGAATGGTGCCTAGAATTCCTCTAAGTTGGTCAAATTCAGATTGTGGTACTTACAGTTAGTGCAACTCCTTATACCCCAATCAACCAAAATCAATTTCAACCTCAATTTCCACCATACCCATTCCAAAACCCACCACCGGGTTATCACAACCCAATCTAAACCAATACCACCAAGCCAACCCGAACCAAGAGTTTTACCAACCCTACCCGGTTCAAAATTTTGTTTTACCTAATCAATGGCCCAATAACCGTCCACCCAAAATGGATTTCCCAAAGTTTGAGGGAATTGATCCTAGAGGTTAGGTCATACAATGCAACCAATATTTTGAATTCAACCCAATGGAGGATATAAGGAAACCCAAGTATGCATCGACTTATTTTTCGGGAATATCGCTAAAATGGTATCAATACTATCAAATTGGTAAGGCGGGGATATTATGGGGCGCATTTGTGGAGGATGTAGTTAAAAAGTTCACTCCCATAGAGAATTATGATCCACAAGCTGAGTTCAACAAATTGGCTTAGAGTGGAAAAGTGGAAGCTTATATGGAGGAATTTGAAGGGTTGAGAGCAGAAGTGATGGCGAGAGAGGGTATTTTCTCAGAGCAATACTTTCTCTCTAGTTTCACTAGTGGGTTGAAGGAAGATATAAGGGGAGCGGTCTCCATGGTGCAACCAAGGACCTTTGATGAGGCGGTGCATTTAGCTAAACAAGCTGAATTCAACTCACAAAGGAGCAAACCTAGAATCCCATTCATGAGCGCAAAAACATACTCTCCCAAAATCCAACCAAAAACCTACACCCCTTCCAAAGCGCCCATGACCACTTACACTCCATACAGAGCACCCATTACTACCCCAAGCAAAAGTAGCCAAGCCAAAATTCTTACCAATGCCGAAATTCATGAAAGGAGGAAAAAGGGCCTATGTTTTCATTGTGATGAAAAGTACTCTCAAGGGCATGTGTGTAAAGAAAAATTATATGTGCTCCTTAGAGAGGAGAAAAGTGAAGGTGAAAATAATGATGAGATAGAGGAAGAAGAAGTCATGAACGAAGAGGAGGATGAAGGTGAGATCTCAGTGCATGCGCTAACAGGTACTGTGACGCACAATACCATCAAGGTGAAAGGCATGGTGAAAAAACAAGTTATCACCATCCTTATTGATAGTGGTGCTACTCACAATTTTGTGGATCCCATAACCTTGAAACAATTAGATTTGGTAGAGGAAACAACTTCTCCACTTTCTGTAACTGTGGCTGATGGGAATAAATTGGTGAGTGAAACCAAGTGTAGTGGGTTTACTTGGAGCATGCAAGGTCACAAGTTTGAAACAGACTTGAGGGTGCTTTCACTTGGTGGGTGTGATATAGTTTTGGGAGTGGAATGGCTCAAAGGATATAGCCCCGTAACTTTTCATTTCAATAAGATGGAAGTTATTTTGAGGCATGGAAAGAGGAAGGTGGTGCTCAAAGGGACAAAACAAAAGGGGTCGCTCAAAATGATAAGTGGGAAGGGGCTCAACAAGTTGTTAAAGAAAACCAAACAAAACATTGTTGGTTACTTGTTCTATATGACGGCGGAGCGCACACAAGAAACCCTTTTGGAAGAAGTGAAACAAGTCATTGAGCAAAATAACGATGTATTTGCAGAGCCAAAAGGGCTTCCTCCCATTCGGAGACATGATCATAGAATACCGCTCAAGGAGGGGAGCATTCCTACGAGCCAAAGACCGTATAGAATTCCGTATGTGCAGAAAATGGAGATTGAGAAGCAAGTTAAGGATATGTTGGACGCGGGTATCATCCAACATATCAACAGCCCTTTTGCTGCGCCAGTGCTCTTAGTATTGAAAAAGGATGGAACGTGGAGACTTTGTGTGGATTATCGGAGATTGAACGACATAACCATCAAAGACAAGTTTCCAATCCCAGTTATTGAAGAAATTTTGGATGAGTTACATGGGGAAAAATGGTTTACTAAATTGGATCTTAAATCGGGCTATCATCAAATACGAGTGGCTAAGGAGGATATTTCTAAAACTGCTTTTAGAACTCATCATGGTCATTTTGAATTCAAGGTTATGCCTTTTGGATTGACCAATGCGCCAACATCATTTCAATCACTCATGAATGAAGTGTTTGAGACATTTCTAATAAAGTCAGTTTTGGTGTTTTTTTTTATGATATACTCATTTATAGCCCCACGTTGGAGAAACATTTGGAGCATATTGAGGAGGTATTAAAAGTTATGAAGGCGCATGAATTATTTGCTAAGCTTAACAAATGCTCATTTGCGCAGAAGGGGTTAGAGTATTTGGGTAATATCATTTCAGATAAAGGGGTAGCAGCAGATCCTAAAAAGATTGAGGCGATGAAATCTTGGCCGCTACCCACCAGTGTTAAGCAATTGAGGGGTTTTCTTGGGCTTACAGGCTACTACAGGAGATTTGTGAAGGATTATAGGAGCATTGCAAAACTACTCACCCAGTTGTTGAAGAAAAATGGGTTTGCCTGGAATGAAGAAGCAAGTGAGGCTTTTGAACAATTAAAAGAAGCTATGTGTAGCGCTCCTGTATTAGCAATGCCAGATTTCACATTACCCTTTCTAGTGGAAGCAGATGTATGCAAAATGGGGGTAGGAGCAGTGCTTATGTAAAAAGGAAGACCAATAGCTTCCTTAGCAAGGGATTAAGTCAAAAGAATCAGGCCTTATCGACCTATGAAAAGGAGCTGTTAGCAATTATCATGGCTGTCAACAAATGGAGGTCGTATTTACAAGGCAATCATTTTGTGATTAGGACGGATCACCAGAGCTTAAAGTATTTTTTGGAGAAGAGGGTGACAACCTTACTTCAACAAAAATGGTTGGCTAATCTCATGGGTCTTGATTATGAAATTGCTTATAAGAAGGGAGTGGAGAACAAAGTTGCTGATGCACTGTCAAGGATTCCAATGGAAGATGGATCTTGTAATACTATTACTGCTGTAACTCCAGCTTGGTTATCAGAAATAGCTCTAAGATATGAAGGGGATGCTGCAACTATGGAATTTTTGTTACTAGCAGTAGATAAGGAGAATAATGGTGGATGGACTTTGCATAAAGGATTATTGAAAAGAGACGGGAAAATTTTTGTGGGAGCGCATGGTAATTTGAGGGATGAGATTATCAATGAGTTACATGGAGGAAGTGTTGGTGGTCATTCGGGTAGGGATGTAACCATCAAAAGAGTGTCACAATTTTTCTTTTGGATATCAATGAAGCAAGAAATTATCAAATTGGTGAAGGAATGTGATATTTGTCAAATGAGCAAGAATGAAAGTTGTCTTCCTCCAGGCTTGTTGCAACCTTTACCCGTACCTAACCAAATTTGGGAAGACATTTCTATGGACTTTATAGAAGGTTTACCCAAATCCCATGGTAAAGACTCTATCCTTGTGGTGGTAGATAGATTCTCTAAATATAGTCATTTCATTGCTTTGACACACCCCTTGACGGCGACGGAGTTAGCTCAAGTTTTTCTCGATCAAGTGTATAAGCTTCATGGGTTGCCCAAGACTATTGTGAGTGACAGGGATAGGATTTTGCTTAGTCATTTTTGGCAAGATCTCTTTAAAGATATGGGGACTAAGCTCAACTTTAGTAGTGCATATTACCCTCAAATCGATGGGAAAACTGAAAGGGTGAATCGCTGTGTTGAAAGCTATTTGAGAATGATGACCGGACAAAGGCCTTATCAGTGGAGCAAATGGTTACCGCTCGCTGAATGGTGGTATAATTGTAACGCCCATCCTTAATCTCGTTAAATATTTGACTTATTTGTTAAATTATTGACTTGCTTGTAAAATTCTTGACTAGCATAATTATATGCTATTTTATTTGAGTTAATTATTTAATTACTTTAGAAAATTAAGGTGGTTAAATGTCAAAGTTGAAAGTTTAGGGGCCTTTTTGTCAAAGTTAGAACTTGAGGGGCCTAGGTGTCATTCTTTGAAACTTGTAAGTATATCTTCTTATGTTTGCCTTTTCCCAGAGGAGGTTTATCCCAAAAGTTGCCTCTCTCTCGTACGTTCCTCTGTAAAGAAAAGAAAAGTTCAGTTTTACCCTATTCTCGACTCATCGAGCTTAATTATCTCTCTGTTCGTGATTTCGGTCCCGGATAAATATTCGTGGCGCTGAATAGAGCGTTCCAGACCGATCAGAAATTTATTTGGGTCAACTTGATTTTTGACTAGGTAAGTTATTAGCTCCCCCTTACTTGTAATAACATGCATATATGTTATTCCCGCTACTTGTTCTTGTTAAAATTGTGTTTTGAGTAATTTTTGTGATACTTGTAAATTTGGGAAAAAAGGGAGTATTCGTATGAAAAGCAAAACTTGAAAAGTTTGAACCTGGAATGAATTAGACTTGAAAAAAATATAGAAAAGTTACTCCTATTCGTGAGACGGTAAAATAGTAACTTGATTTAAATATTATTAGAAAAATCGTACCATTATTTGTGGTACGGGGAAATGAATGGAAGTATCCCTAAATGGATATATTAGTATAATATAAAATTGTACTTATACTTTTGGGATCGGTGAAATATTTAATTGAAATAAAAGGAAATTGTCCTATTATTTATGGGACGATAAAAGAAATGAATTGAGCTTGAAAATAGGTGTTAAGAAAATGTTTGTATACTCCTGGGTATATTAAAATGTTAATAGAAAGTTACTCCTACGTTTGGGACGGAGATTTCTTAACCGGGGAAAGAAATGAAAATTTCGCATTTTGGTACTTTGTGCGACCGCACAAAAATCTTTGGGCGACCGCCCATCTTTCTGAAAGGTTTTTCAAAGGAATTGACCTGCTTGTGTGCGACCGCACAGTCCATTTTGGACGACCGCACAGTTACCTGAAAAACAAAATGTTGTTTAAAGTTTGTATAAGTTGGAAGTAACTCTAGTTAAGGTATATAACCTTAGTATAAGATGTCCTAGCAAGTGTTGTGACACCTTAGGGGCATCAGAACTTGGTCTTAAACATGAATACTCATTTAATTAAAATGAGAATTTAGTCTTGTACATGAACACTTATAGAACTCAAATGAGAACTTGAGTATAAAAGGAAGAACTCTTTTATATGTCTTGAAAGTGCTATGAACAAGCACTTATGTGTTATACTTGTCTTGAAGCCAATGATTGTGCACCTTAGGGGCATTAAAACAATGACTTGAGATTGAATATCCTATGTAGGGATTAAGAACTCGTAAGTATGAGTTGTCTAGCTCATTTACTTAAATTGAACTTGAATTATTCTTGATCTAGGTTTAGGGTACTACCCTAGATGGCCTAGATAAGTGTTGTAGAACACTCTAGTACTGAAAAATAGTCCCTTTGTGAATAAATGAAAGGTGGACTTGAATCATAATTAAATGATAACTTGAGTATAAGAGTAGTAACTCTTTGATGTGTCTTGAAGTCAATGTTTGTGTACCTTAGGGGCACCAACTAATGTCTAGAGCTTGAATGTCCTAAGAAAAGGATTGGAAAATAATATGTGAAGGATGTATAATTCATCTACCTAGCTTGAACTCGAAGTATAAGATGTTTAACTCTTGTACATGTTTAACCATCCAAAGAAATGGATTGAGAACTTGGATATAAGATGATAAAATCTTGTATATGTCCTGAATGTCCTGAATGTCTTGAATGTCTTAAGATGAGACAGTAACTTGAAGTATAAGACAACAAAATCTCGTACATGACTGGAACATCCAAATAATTGGATTAAGACTTGAATATAAGATTATAAAATCTTGTACGTGCCTTGACACCAATATAGGTGTATGGTAATAAACTTGAAAGAGTCTTGATGTGTATATGCAAATCTTGCATATATTTACTTGATAGAATGTGGCTTCTTGATTGATTGGTACATGGTATGAATAACCAAAGAATTGGGTTATGGAACTAGATAGAGAATGATTAACTCTACTACATACTTGAACTTGATACGTGTATATTGGAAGTGCTATAAATAAGCACTAAAGTGTAAATGATTTAGTTTTTAATCGTGTATATACTCAATGAAGTATATAAAATATAAAGAAGATATCTTGTCTTGAAATGAGTTCCTAAAGAAAATAAGGACTAGTGTAATATGAAGATCATTCATATAATCATGAATACTACGATTTAAATTAATAAGAATGGTTATAGAACACAATATGTGTTAGAAAATGTATTCGATTATTAACGATACATATACGTGAAGTATGACTGTGTCTAGGTACAATGTGACCTATTCTACTACGTGTTTAGAGTCTAAGGTGTTGGGCTCTACTTGATAGTAAGGGTATCGTGATAGACACTTTAATGTGTTAAACGTGATATGAATACGTACGTGCAAACTTGGCATGTGACAAAGTGATATACCCTACTACGTGATTGAGGTCTGTTATTAATAGACCCTAACTTGGATTGATCGTGTTACATGGACACTTACGTGCCATAGTTGAACTTGATTGGTATTCGCAATAATTGAGTACGTGTACTTGTATTCTCGTGAGCACATGATACATGATTATATGGTGCATAATATCGTGAGCACATGATACATAATTACATGGTGCATATTATCGTGAGCACATGATACATGATTACATGGTGCATAAAGAATAGTCCACTAATAAGGGACTGAGTTCTGTTCTCGTAGTTCAAGTAAATATCTACTTGTACATTCTTGTGTGAGTCCAGCTGGTTCTCCTTGCTTGTTCGAAAATATATAGGTTCACGCTTGTCGCGAGAGCTGGGGTTTAAGTGACAATCGGGTCCCTATGTATTTCCGCCTGACCCCTTACTACCGGCCATAGTAAGGGCATAGCTTCCTTGGTTGGAGCAATAAGCCTGACCTAAGTGAATGCTAACTCCTGTCCTGTTCACCTCGTGGATCTTGTTCTTGTGGATGACACTGGTTACCAGGTCTTCTTATATACTGCACAGCAGTTCTTGTTCCTGTTCTCGGTTGTCCTCAGCTAGAAAAGCATCGACAACAAATGGTATTCTTGGGAGGAATAAGGAAGGATTCAGGTACAATGCGTGATAGGCCTATGTGCATCTTGTGAGCTGGTCTAGCCTCTCGCACTACTTGACTACTTGTTACCTGATCATATCTTGAGCTTGATTACTTGTTGAGTTGGCTTAGCCTCTCCTATACTTGTTACTTGATGATACTTGATATATGTTTAGTTGAGTATCTACTTGTGTTGCATGATAACATGACATATAGTTGCATGTTAATAGCTTACTGAGATTTATCTCACCCTTTATTTGTTTAATTGTTCCCCCCCCCAGGAAAGCAGGGGATAGTACGCAGTGAGGCTCGACTTAGCTGGGAATTTACTCAGCAGGATATTCTTGTTTGAAGTTAGTGTCCTTTTATACTTTGGTAAGGACGATCTTGTATGAGTTAATAAACTCTGGGCTTGTATTGGGGTAGTATTTGTTGTCCCTAGACAGTTCTTGATCCCAGCTTATTTGCTAGGCATGTCTTCCGCTGTATATAACCTTGTTTGGTTTTAATTTTCTTGGTCTAGAACTCGTTGTGAGCTATCTTAGCTCCTTATTCTTGAGTAGATATAGCATGTCAGTTTGTTTCTAGCAGGTATTGTTCCTGTTTCCCGTTAGTTTCTTGTTTCTTGTTAGTTACGCGTACCAGGTTCGGGGTTCTATTAGGGGATCCCGGGACTTGGGGCGTGTCAGGGTGGTATCAGAGCTATGGTTTAGCTCTAAGCCTGGATAGGGTCTATGGCCTGGGTTGGGTTAGTCTTGGGTGTGTTTTCGACGCCGAGTGCTTCGTTACTTGTTGTCATACCAGGCATAGGACTGGTATTAATAGTGTTGATCCAATTGGATTAGATGGTTTAAGAATCGAGAGCGCGAGTCTTTAAAGACTTAGGCGTATCTATCTTGTCTAGTGGACATTGTTTCGTGCTATATATGCATGCTTGTCCTTATCTCGTGAATTACGTGGAAGTGTATTCTCTAGTAAGAGACTACGTGTTGATATTGTTATTAGTAAGAGCTTGATAGAAGTGTGGTGATAACACCCTATACGTTCTATGTTAATTTGGTCGTGTCACCGGTATGGGACATTGATGTGATATGTGTTATGGCTTGGCTCTTACGTGTCATGATTTGGCTTTCTATATGTTATGCCATTCTTGTTTACCACAATAGATGGTAATTATTTCTATGCTAGTATGCTTGACTATATATGTGAGCATGATAGATTTATGCATAACCTTTATGTTCTGCATTGAAAGTCTAGCTTGAGATTATACTGGGTGTTTGACTATGATAGATGTGTAATTATTTCTATGCTTTATGCTGCTATATAAGTGTGAGAATGATAGATTCTATGCATACACCTTTATGTTCTGCATTGAAAGTCTAGAAAGGGATTGTTGTGAGGATTACGTGGATACCATCCTTAATCATCTAGATTTGAAATATTTGACTTGATTGCTGTTAAATATATTGATCTACTTGAGGATGTAATCCTTAATCTCGTGACTTATTTGTTAAATTATTGACAAAATTCTTGACTAGCATAATATATGCTATTTTATTTGAGTTAATTATTTAATTACTTTAGAAAATTAAGGTGGTTAAATGTCAAAGTTGAAAGTTTAGGGGCCTTTTTGTCAAAGTTAGAACTTGAGGGGCCTAGGTGTCATTCTTTGAAACTTGTAAGTATATCTTCTTATGTTTGCCTTTTCCCAGAGGAGGTTTATCCCAAAAGTTGCCTCTCTCTCGTACGTTCCTCTGTAAAGAAAAGAAAAGTTCAGTTTTACCCTATTCTCGACTTCTCGAGCTTAATTATCTCTCTGTTCGTGATTTCGGTCCCGGATAAATATTCGTGGCGCTGAATAGAGCATTCCAGACCGATCAGAAATTTATTTGGGTCAACTTGATTTTTGACTAGGTAAGTTATTAGCTCCCCCTTACTTGTAATAACATGCATATATGTTATTCCCGCTACTTGTTCTTGTTAAAATTGTGTTTTGAGCAATTTTTGTGATACTTGTAAATTTGGGATAAAGGGAGTATTCGTATGAAAAGCAAAACTTGAAAAGTTTGAACCTGGAATGAATTAGACTTGAAAAAAATATAGAAAAGTTACTCCTATTCGTGAGACGGTAAAATAGTAACTTGATTTAAATATTATTAGAAAAATCGTACCATTATTTGTGGTACGGGGAAATGAATGGAAGTATCCCTAAATGGATATATTAGTATAATATAAAATTGTACTTATACTTTTGGGATCGGTGAAATATTTAATTGAAATAAAAGGAAATTGTCCTATTATTTATGGGACGATAAAAGAAATGAATTGAGCTTGAAAATAGGTGTTAAGAAAATGTTTGTATACTCCTGGGTATATTAAAATGTTAATAGAAAGTTACTCCTACGTTTGGGACGGAGATTTCTTAACCGGGGAAAGAAATGAAAATTTCGCATTTTGGTACTTTGTGCGACCGCACAAAAATCTTTGGGCGACCGCCCATCTTTCTGAAAGGTTTTTCAAAGGAATTGACCTGCTTGTGTGCGACCGCACAGTCCATTTTGGACGACCGCACAGTTACCTGAAAAATAAAATGTTGTTTAAAGTTTGTATAAGTTGGAAGTAACTCTAGTTAAGGTATATAACCTTAGTATAAGATGTCCTAGCAAGTGTTGTGACACCTTAGGGGCATCAGAACTTGGTCTTAAACATGAATACTCATTTAATTAAAATGAGAATTTAGTCTTGTACATGAACACTTATAGAACTCAAATGAGAACTTGAGTATAAAAGGAAGAACTCTTTTATATGTCTTGAAAGTGCTATGAACAAGCACTTATGTGTTATACTTGTCTTGAAGCCAATGATTGTGCACCTTAGGGGCATTAAAACAATGACTTGAGATTGAATATCCTATGTAGGGGATTAAGAACTCGTAAGTATGAGTTGTCTAGCTCATTTACTTAAATTGAACTCGAATTATTCTTGATCTAGGTTTAGGGTACTACCCTAGATGGCCTAGATAAGTGTTGTAGAACACTCTAGTACTGAAAAATAGTCCCTTTGTGAATAAATGAAAGGTGGACTTGAATCATAATTAAATGATAACTTGAGTATAAGAGTAGTAACTCTTTGATGTGTCTTGAAGTCAATGTTTGTGTACCTTAGGGGCACCAACTAATGTCTAGAGCTTGAATGTCCTAAGAAAAGGATTGGAAAATAATATGTGAAGGATGTATAATTCATCTACCTAGCTTGAACTCGAAGTATAAGATGTTTAACTCTTGTACATGTTTAACCATCCAAAGAAATGGATTGAGAACTTGGATATAAGATGATAAAATCTTGTATATGTCCTGAATGTCCTGAATGTCTTGAATGTCTTAAGATGAGACAGTAACTTGAAGTATAAGACAACAAAATCTCGTACATGACTGGAACATCCAAATAATTGGATTAAGACTTGAATATAAGATTATAAAATCTTGTACGTGCCTTGACACCAATATAGGTGTATGGTAATAAACTTGAAAGAGTCTTGATGTCTATATGCAAATCTTGCATATATTTACTTGATAGAATGTGGCTTCTTGATTGATTGGTACATGGTATGAATAACCAAAGAATTGGGTTATGGAACTAGATAGAGAATGATTAACTCTACTACATACTTGAACTTGATACGTGTATATTGGAAGTGCTATAAATAAGCACTAAAGTGTAAATGATTTAGTTTTAATCGTGTATATACTCAATGAAGTATATAAAATATAAAGAAGATATCTTGTCTTGAAATGAGTTCCTAAAGAAAATAAGGACTAGTGTAATATGAAGATCATTCATATAATCGTGAATACTACGATTTAAATTAATAAGAATGGTTATAGAACACAATATGTGTTAGAAAATGTATTCGATTATTAACGATACATATACGTGAAGTATGACTGTGTCTAGGTACAATGTGACCTATTCTACTACGTGTTTAGAGTCTAAGGTGTTGGGCTCTACTTGATAGTAAGGGTATCGTGATAGACACTTTAATGTGTTAAACGTGATATGAATATGTACGTGCAAACTTGGCATGTGACAAAGTGATATACCCTACTACGTGATTGAGGTCTGTTATTAATAGACCCTAACTTGGATTGATCGTGTTACATGGACACTTACGTGCCATAGTTGAACTTGATTGGTATTCGCAATAATTGAGTACGTGTACTTATATTCTCGTGAGCACATGATACATGATTATATGGTGCATAATATCGTGAGCACATGATACATAATTACATGGTGCATATTCTCGTGAGCACATGATACATGATTACATGGTGCATAAAGAATAGTCCACTAATAAGGGACTGAGTTCTGTTCTCGTAGTTCAAGTAAATATCTACTTGTACATTCTTGTGTGAGTCCAGCTGGTTCTCCTTGCTTGTTCGAAAATATATAGGTTCACGCTTGTCGCGAGAGCTGGGGTTTAAGTGACAATCGGGTCCCTATGTATTTCCGCCTGACCCCTTACTACCGGCCATAGTAAGGGCATAGCTTCCTTGGTTGGAGCAATAAGCCTGACCTAAGTGAATGCTAACTCCTGTCCTGTTCACCTCGTGGATCTTGTTCTTGTGGATGACACTGGTTACCAGGTCTTCTTATATACTGCACAGCAGTTCTTGTTCCTGTTCTCGGTTGTCCTCAGCTAGAAAAGCATCGACAACAAATGGTATTCTTGGGAGGAATAAGGAAGGATTCAGGTACAATGCGTGATAGGCCTATGTGCATCTTGTGAGCTGGTCTAGCCTCTCGCACTACTTGACTACTTGTTACCTGATCATATCTTGAGCTTGATTACTTGTTGAGTTGGCTTAGCCTCTCCTATACTTGTTACTTGATGATACTTGATATATGTTTAGTTGAGTATCTACTTGTGTTGCATGATAACATGACATATAGTTGCATGTTAATAGCTTACTGAGATTTATCTCACCCTTTATTTGTTTAATTGTTTCCCCCCCCCCCAGGAAAGCATGGGATAGTACGCAGTGAGGCTCGACTTAGCTGGGAATTTACTCAACAGGATATTCTTGTTTGAAGTTAGTGTCCTTTTATACTTTGGTAAGGACGATCTTGTATGAGTTAATAAACTCTGGGCTTGTATTGGGGTAGTATTTGTTGTCCCTAGACAGTTCTTGATGCCAGCTTATTTGCTAGGCATGTCTTCCGCTGTATATAACCTTGTTTGGTTTTAATTTTCTTGGTCTAGAACTCGTTGTGAGCTATCTTAGCTCCTTATTCTTGAGTAGATATAGCATGTCAGTTTGTTTCTAGCAGGTATTGTTCCTGTTTCCCGTTAGTTTCTTGTTTCTTGTTAGTTACGCGCACCAGGTTCGGGGTTCTATTAGGGGATCCCGGGACTTGGGGCATGTCAATAATACAACACCACATTCATCAATTGGGATGTCACCATTTGAGGCGCTGTATGGGGTAGCGCCTAGGCAACTTAACTTGCCTAGTGGAAGTTCATCGGCTGTGACTCCGGTTGGAGAATTTTTTAAAGGAAGGGATGCTATAAATAACATTCTCAAGGAAGCTTTGGCTCAGGCGCAAGCTAGGTACAAACACTATGCCGATAGAAACAGGACAAAGAGGGAATTTGAAGTAGGAGATTGGGTATTCTTGAAGCTACAACCTTATAGACAGAACTCTGTGGTTATGAGGAAGAAAATCAAACTTTCATCCAAGTATTTTGGACCATACGAAGTTCTGGACAAGATTGGGAAGGTGGCTTACAAATTGGCGCTCCCCACAGGCTCTCAAATTCACCCAGTTTTTCATGTTTCATTATTGAATAAGAAGTTGGGTAGTAAGAAAGTGGTGTGTGTAGATACCCCGGGGAACCACGGCTTGGCTAGAGCGGTGAATTATCCTAGGATGTCTAACTTGTTTTTAGATTGTTTAGAGTCGCCACCCACGTTTTAGAGGAACGCGAGAAAACCTAAGAAAATAGCCTTTTTTATTGATCACGAAACTAGAGATTCAAGGAACAAGGGTTCGGGGGTTAGGTGACGGAGTGGGAAGTAGTTAAACACCCACTTCGCCCGGCTTAAGCCGGTCTTACTACTTTTGGTGTTCTAATATTTACATGTCCTTCAATTATTTAAATAGAAATGTGCTAACAATTATAATGAAAAGAAAAGGGGAAAAGAATGATTTTATTGATTTAATGCTAAATATTACATGTAATAATTATGCTAGACAATTACATGAAGAGATGAAATGTGAAGTGGCCTTTTGAAAATGCATACTCACAGAAGACTTAGATCCTTGGAAATATACCACTTCTTGAAAAATACAAAATCAGATTTCAATGGAAGCTGGCTAGGATCAAGCCAAGGCATAATGGTCCACAAATCAGAAAAGTTTGGCAAAATCTGAGATTCTGGAAGAAGCGCGTGACGAAGCACACAAAGGAGGGCTGCATCAAGCCAAGGTTGACTTTGTCACTTTAGTCCAAAAACTCGCATCAGACATAACAAAGGAGTCAAGTCAAGAAACTCAACTCAACGGAAAGTAACAAAAGTTAACGGAAAGTAACAAAACATAACAGAAGAGAGGAAGATAGAGAATGTGTATGCAATCGGGACATGAGAGGTCCAAGGCGGGGTGTCTACAGAGCCCCTCGGCGACGTGGATTGCAAAGCAAAACGCGCCGACGAAAGAAAGACAACCGCCGAGGACATCGACAAGAGAAAACAAAGACTCGATAAAGCAGGAATTTGAAATTACAAAGGATAGAAATGCGCTCCCTGTGTGAGCGACTTTTGCTGATGGAAGAGGTATGGTGATTTGAGCGGTCCACCATGGACCAAAGTTGGTGCGCGGTGCGGCATATTCTGATGCGCTGTGCGGCGGTATGGTGATTTGAGCGGTCCACCATGGACCAAAGTTGGTGCGCGGTGCGGCATATTCTGATGCGCTGTGCGGCGGTATGGTGATTTGAGCGGTCCACCATGGACCAAAATTGGTGCACGGTGCGGCATATTCTGATGCGTTGTGCGGCGGTATGGTGATTTGAGCGGTCCACCCTGGACCAAAGTTGGTGCGCGGTGCGGCATCTGGTGCTCTGTCCGGCACCTGTTATGTGTATGCTTTGCAGATATACGTGCTTGTGTGAGATGTGAAATAGGAATTACGAGAGAAAATTGTGATTGTGGTAAGAATGTAGAAAGTGATCTTGTGTGCGGTGTGATTTTGAGGAAAGCATTGGATGTATTCATACCTTCACTTACCATTGCCGCTTGAGTGGAGATGGATTCTTGATGTCTGCGGAGGATGCTTTGATGGAGAATGTCCATTCTTTAGATGCCCTTGATGTTGGGTTGGCGAGATGGTACTCTGGATGATGGTTTGGTCGTGCCAAAGGCTGCCTACGTATCCCTTTAAGAAAATCAGACCAGCGTAGTTCAAGGATGATGGAGAACTCTGGGGAAGAAGCTATGGAGCAAACAAAGTAAAGCACATATTTTTGCACATAGAAGGAGAAAAAGAAAAAAAGTTTTTTTTTTTTTTTTTTTTTTTTTTTTTTTTTTGATTAGTGGGCGAACCATTTTAGCCATTGTGTGTTTTGTAAAGCTAACCCAAGATCAAGTCATGCTCAGTCGAAGTCTGGATTGCCTCGCTTGAATTTGTTGTCGCTGGTGTGCCCAACGAAGATTGATGTCTAGCCCCAAGAGATTTGTCGATTATGGGGGTTTCAAAAGGCTTTTGATGCCGAGATGAGGGGTTGCTGATTGTAAAGCCCCTAGAATGCCTTTGATGCCAAATTTTGAGGGACTTGCATAGCTCCAAGATAAATCAGCTCTTGGCCCATTCGAGTAAATCGCCCTTTGTTGTTGTAGTGAGCAAGCCCCAAGAGGAGATCGTTGATGCCAAGCTTCGAGAGATTGCAAGAGCGGATGCCTCCATTGTGGTCATTGATACCCAAATGGCTGAGGGCTTATGTCAAAGGATGGAGTAATGTCTTGCGGTGCCGTCGAGGTCACGGAGGATAAGGTCTTGGCGTGATAAAGTCTCAAATGAGTATGCTTGCTTGACACTTCTTGAGTTGAACTAATGACGGATCTTCGGATGCAACTAGTGCTGTGGCCCAACTTTATCTGAGCTGCACCTTGCGCTTTTGATCTTGGAGAAGGGGTGCTGAATTGCAGAAATATTGGGATTGGCAGTGGCATTTCCCGCTATAACCCTGTTTTGATTAGAGTTTAGCATATTGAATCTTTTTCCTTTTCTCTAAGACTTCCTTCAAAATCTCGCTGTGAGTTCTAACAAAAATCATCAACTTCATTCATAACATCGGAGTCTTCATTTAAAACCAAGAGGCCTTTGACTTGAAGTGTTGAGAGACCCTTTGAAGCTTGATCCCTTTCATGGAGACTACTCCCAAATTGCGTTGCTCGAATATTGTTGCCCAAAAGACTGTCGGTCGCGAAGCCCTAATACTGCCCTTTGCTTGAATTACTGTAATGCCGTAGCCCAAAAGATTGTAGATTGCGAAGCCCGTTGAGACCTTCGGTGCCGAATTGAGGAAGCTTCCAATGTTGCACATGACTTGGCTGGGGATACTGCTGGGGAGTTAATTGCTCTTTGCCGAGGGAGCCTTTAAGACTTGACCGTGGCTCCTAGAGTGCCATCATTGATTGCGAGAAGGGTCCACCCTTGATTGGGGAAACGAGCACGGGCACACATGACAAGAGGCTTTTTGACATCCCTTTAGAGGGACTTTGAGGATAGTCTCACACATCTTTCTTGAGCATAGCCCCTAAGGCGTATTGATTGAAAAGAATCCCTTGTTCTTGAGTTACATAGCCCCTAGGGCGTCACCATTTGTTGAGCAAAGCAAGAGTGACTTGTCCTCGTGTGAGGGAATAAACATGAGAGGATATGGAAAGAGCTACTCCATTTCTCAGGAGCCTTTCGGCGTACTTTAGAAGCACATACTTGAAGAAGCCTTGAAAACTGAGACACATGTTGTTGCTATTTGCTGCCCAAGCCAATTGACTAGCTAGGGATTATTTGTGCAACCTCGTGCCCTTTTATGATGGGCTTGTTCTCGGATGGATCTTGGTTACCACGGGCCTTCTTTTCATGAACCCAAAAATGCACACTGCTGGAGAGTGATGCCGATAACCCAAGACAACTTTTGATGGTGCCATATCTTGTCGAGCTTTTTGCAATCCCAAAGTTGACTCGGTGGGGAATTGACTTGCTGAGGAGATTCAATGTAGAACTTGTCTTCTTTAGAGGCCGGGGATCTCCATTTCTCTTTCCCTTCTCTCTCTCACTCTCTCATTTTTTTTTATGACGCACCCTGTTTTTTGCCTAGACCGCCCTTTCGGGTTTTCAATCTAGTGGGCATCTCTTTTGCGTCTTCATCTTTGACTCGATTAATGAGGAAGTGTGCATTGACTCCAGCTGAGGAGATAAGACATGTGATTTTGTGGTGAAAACCTTTTGTCACTAAAGATGAGTGACATTGACTCGACTAGGGAAGTGTCCCTAGTATTGACATGCATTTTATTTTTTTTTATTGAATTGAACGACTCACGAAGGAAAGTAAGTCATTAAGAGAGAAGAGAAGGAAAACCCCAATTTGATTGCAAGGAATTGGGAGTATGCAGAAAGAATAGAAGTCCCTAGACTCGACAAGGAACGCGAAATGATTTCAAATCTAAGAAAGTTGTTCAATCTTTTTGGTGATTAATTCATTGGCAAATGAATCGTACAAAGATGTCTTGACAAGTTCGAGATGAAGGCCAATCACCATAACGCGCTAGGGCTAAACATATCTTTTTTTTTTTTTTTTGCATGAGACTGGACCCGAAGGTTGCCTACGTTCCTCCAGAGTAGAGGCTCAGGTCACCGTAGTTCTTGTGGATTCTCCATTCTTCGGGATGGAATTGTTGCTTCGTCGTGTAGCTTCGTCCTCCTTTGGTGGATGGAATGATGTTGATATTGATGTGAACTTCTTTGATTGAGGGGAATTTTTTTTTTTTTTTTTTTTTGTGCTCTAACTTTTGCCTAGGTTGATTTGATGATTTCAACCTAGCGAGCTCTTTTTTTTTTTTTTTTTTTTTAATCCCCTTTTGAAAACTTTGCTTCATGATTGTTGCTCCACCTTTCTTTGTCTTGATTTCGTCATTGTTGATGTCTTCGTTGTTGATGCCGTCGTCGATTTTTAGCCCTAGGCGTTCAAGCGATGGCCTTCATTCCAAAACTTGTTTAGACATTTTTTCATCATTTTGCCAAGAATTAATTGAACAGCTTGGAAGAGTGTATGAGGACAAGAACGACTTTTATTTAATGATTGACTCAAAATTTATCATTGGACGAGAGAAAACATTAATGCACACATTAGAGGACTTTTGACTCTTTTTTTATCCTATTTCTAGGTAGAGAAAGAGAAACGGAGATTGTTGTCGTCATCCCCCATGTCGTTGTAGCCTTCCATGTCACTACATTCTTCCATGTCATTGCTTGGGAACCCTTTGTCGTTGAAGCTTGTGTCATAGGAGGACTCGGCCACTTCTCGGAGCAAATTGTCAATTCTAAACCCCGCATCATACATGCTTGAAAAATCGGAGTGAAAAGCCCCACTAAGATGAGCGCGGTAGTCCATTTTCAAACACTTCAAGAAGATGTCCATTTGTTCCTTCTCGGAAGGCCTATCAACCATCTCGGCTATCTTGTCGTTCCAACGGCGATAGAAGCCCCAAATGATTCATCACCCATTTACACGGTGCTCTCTAATTCTTTCTTGGTGGGACGGAACATAGAGTTGCTTTGGTATTGTGACTTGAAGGCAAGCATAGCGGCATCCCAATTGAGGCGGGTGGAAATCGGAAGACCCATGTACCAATCTTTTGCGACCCCATCGAGAGTAAGCGGGAAGCATTGTGCCATTATTTGAGGAGACACTTTCTTTGGTAGCATGGCCCAAATGTAGGAGTCGACATGAGCGTTGGGGCAAGAGTTGCCGTTGAACTTGCCAATATCGGGCATCTTGAACTTTTCGGGAAGAGCCTCCATTGTGTTCATGAGGAGAGAAGCTTGATGAAGATCGGTGTTTGGGCCCTTGTGCAAATTTAACCCACTAAGCCTTTGGTCAATGTAGGACATGAGAGTGTTGACCAAACCGGTATCAATGCTTTGGACCTTTCTTTCACCCGTGAGCCCTTTCAATTGGCTCTTGAGTTTAGCAACTTCTTTCTTGTGGGCCATTTTCACATTCTCGTAACGGGCTCGCCATAAATCATCCTTGCGGCGGACATTCTCGGCTAGTGTATCAACTTGCCCTTTCAATGCTTCCACCATGCGGAGTAACCCTTCGTTGGACACGGGAATGCCGTTGTCGTTGCCGTTTGAAGCCATTGGACCTATTGGAAGAGCACGGTTGATCTTAGATTGGCCCCACAAACACCTTTTGAGTAATATGATTAAACCCACAAACAAGGAAAAAGACTCAACCACATAGAGAAAAATGACCTTTTTTTTTTTTTTATTTTTTTTATTTACAAAGTCGGAAGGACGGAGTCCTTTTTGGGGTTTCTAGAAAAAATAGTGGAATCGTCACACTAGTATATAGACCTTCTCGCGGTCCCATATACTCATCGGATTCCACCACGCTTGTGATACCTACATGTGACGGGATTAAACTAAATTAATGTAGTAAATCATACATGCGGGGACGGATTTTTATTTTCGTCCAAAATAACCACTTTTGGGGACGGAGTTTTTATTTCATCCATTTGCAACAAATTGGCATGTATGATTTGAAGACATTAGTTTAGGGAAATCTCGGTATATGAAAACCGACTTGAGTCACGGAGTGTTAGACCTTAAACTAGAATTGTGTGGCTTGTGCTCGGCTTGAATATGAGGCTCAAAGGTCACCCCCGGCATGTAGTCATGAACTACGCCACGGGCTGAGGTTTACCGCTTCGAAAGAGCCAAGGTCGAGTGGAGCTTGAAACTTTCTAGGACGGGCCTCGACGGGTTTGGGGTTGGACTTGTGAGACTCGATAGTGAGCAGTTGATAAGAATATGTGCATGTAGTGTGAGGTCTAACATGTGACAAAACATTTTTTTTTTTTTCAAAAGAAATAAATAAAAAAAACAAATAAGCACATAATTTCAACATTCGAATCACCCGTGTGACCGATAAAAATAAACACATGTAATAAACTGTATTCATGTTTTTTTGTCAAACACTTTTTTTCACAAATAAACGGAATCACTGCGTTAAATAAAGAAAGCGCGCGCGCGGGGCAGCTGTCATTCTGGTGCACTGTCTGTTCCGGGAATGCGCCCAGAATTGCCTATGCGGAAGGCGCGCGCGTGAGAGGAAGCAGGGCAGAGGCGCCCGCTTCTGGGTGAGAACCTGCAAATCAGTGGGTTCAAGGGATTGCCTTGACCCTTAATTAAGAAAACTTTCCCCTGCAGAATTTGTTAGCACAGAAACATGGAATTGAAGGACAAGAAAGGAGGCGGGCGATTCTGGTAATAAGGGTCGGACGCGCGCGCTTTAGGCCAAGAAGGCCGGAGGCGCGCGCTTCCTACCCTTTTTACCAGAATGCCCAGAAAACAGAATAAAAGAACACCAAAAATGAAAACGCAAGTTTAACCCTCTAAATATTCCCCAGCGGAGTCGCCACTGTAGATACCCCGGGGAACCACGGATTGGCTAGAGCGGTGAATTATCCTAGGATGTCTAACTTGTTTTTAGATTGTTTAGAGTCGTCACCCACGTTTTACAGGAACGCGAGAAAACCTAAGAAAATAGCCTTTTTTATTGATCACGAAACTAGAGATTCAAGGAACAAGAGTTCGGGGGTTAGGTGACGGAGTGGGAAGTAGTTAAACACCCACTTCGCCCGGCTTAAGCCGGTCTTGCTACTTTTGGTGTTCTAATATTTACATGTCCTTCAATTATTTAAATAGAAATGTGCTAACAATTATAATGAAAAGAAAAGGGGAAAAGAATGATTTTATTGATTTAATGCTAAATATTACATGTAATAATTATGCTAGACAATTACATGAAGAGATGAAAATGGTGAATTAAAATGTAGTTTGGAATGTTGGGATGTAACCTTGGTCAAACTTCAATAGTGAAGTGGCCTTTTGATTGTATCCCTTTTTATGGAGATTGCATACTCACTTAGAAGAGATGAGAATATGAAGAAAGGAAATAAGACTTAGAATTTAGAAGAAGAGAATAAACCTTGTACCTTATGCTTGAACGGAGAAGAACCAAATCTTTGTGTTGACCACTTCTTGAAAAATAGATTTTTTTTTGTGTTTTGAAGTATTTTTGTGTTAAGAAATCATCCTCACCTTTCATGATGGAATGAAGAGGTTTATATAGGTGTTGGAGAAGTGTTTGTGGTCACAAAGATGGCCATTCCCCGGATCAAGCCAAGGCATAATGGTCTTGGGGGTTACAAATCAGAAAAGGAGGGAAATTTGGCAAAATCTGAGATTCTGGAAGCGGGAAGCGTGCGCTTCCCACCCCCCCTATGGGAGGAGCACGCCTCCCACAAAGGAGGGCAAAGGCGTGCGCATCCCAGCTTCAGGAAATTCATATTTCAGCCCAAAAGTTAACCCCGTTATGCAGTTAAGCCCCAAAACTAACGGAATTAGTCCAAAAACTTGACGAACATCACGAAAGTCAACGAAAATAAATGAAACAAAGACTCAAGGTTGACTTTGTCACTTAGTCAAATCCAAGACTAACGGAGTAAGTCAAGAACTCAACGGAAAGTAACAAAAGTTAACGGAAAGTAACAAAACATAACAGAAGAGAGGAAGATAGAGAATGTGTATGCAATCGGGACATGAGAGGTCCAAGGCGGGGTGTCTACAGTGTGTTCTGAGCTTCCAAAGATAGGTAAGGATGGTCAATTTATTTTGAAGCCCATTAAAATTGTGGATACAAGAATGATAAACAGGGGTAACGCAACCGTCCCACAAATCTTGGTTCAATGGTCAAGTACAATGCCAGAAGACTCTACATGGGAGGATGCCGTTGTGATCGATGCGCAATTTCCAGATTTTTTGCCTTGAGGAAAAGTCAAATTTTAAGGGGATGGGAGTTGTCACGGGTGCAGTAGAGTAGAGGAGGCGCATAAAGTAGGGAGTAGAGGAGGCGCATAGTGAGGAGTTGTGTTTTGGGCGCGTTTTAGGCGTAGTAGTAGATAAAGTAGGAAGTTGGTGTTGAGTGAAGTAGGCGCATACAGTGAGTGTAAGAGAGGCGCACAGTGTGAGGGAGGCGCATTGCAAGGGGCGCTCGTTGGCAAAGGCGCAGAAGCAGTTGGCTTGTATCACGTGAATCTGAGCTGGCACTTGACACGTGATTCCGTTACAACAGAAATCACATGGGCCATGTGATTGCACATGGAGCACGTGAATTTGCATATGGGACACGTGCTATGAGCCTATATAAGAGAAGTCGTCTTCCTCAAGAAAATGTCGATGATAAAGAATTTTCTTATTTGTTAGTTTTATCATAGTTTAGCCATAGTTGTAATTTCAATTCTGCTTTGTAATTTCATTTCCAGTAAATCAGAAAATCGTCCCCAAAAAATAGTCTTTTCTCTTGTTGTGATTTTGTTTCATTTTGTTCATCATCTCACTCAATTCTATCTTTGTTGATTTTTCATTGATTCTGGGAGTGAAGCCCGTTACAGTCTCTCTCTCACCAAACCCTAGCAGCTTCTCTCTTCCTCCCGCCGGCGATTCTCCATATTTGTTCTTCGTTTCCGGCGATCTTCCGTCTCCGGCGATTCTCCGTCTCCAAGATCTGATCCTCTCTCTCTCTCTCCCTAGATTTGCTCCTCGACACACACACACACAAACACAACTGCTCGCCGGCGATGAGGGTGTTGGGTTTCCAAGTAACATGCGCAGCGGAATATAGCAATTAAAATTTTAAGAAAACCCAAAGCCATGGATCCGTTCATATGATTAAATCAAATACAACAAGATGAATAGAGGAATAACTAACCCTTGATGGCTATGAATTTTCTCTTGATCTTTGTGGAGATCTTGAAGCTTTATCACGAACAAATCACGAACTTTGTAAGATGATAAAATTCACCCTCTAGCGGTATCCACACATCGAACGAATATCAAAGGAGCTTATTTGATCTTGGTTGCTAGACCAATATTATGAAACACACTTTCACAATACAATAAAGAACTATATGGAATTTATTTTGTGAATTATTTTGTTCCTCAATCAATGATATCTTAGAACAAAATAAAATCTCTCTCAAACTCTTTGAGACTCACAAAAGCACTTCTCTATATGGTCTGGCCGAATTGGGGTTTTTATACACAATTAATACCTATTCCAAATAGGTAACTTGTGCCAAAAACCTTTCCTAATCAAATTAGGAATTTTCCTGTCGGCAAGACCAGGCGCCCGCCCGGTACCACCCGAGCGCCCGCTCATTTGGGCAGAAGGTCAAGGCCTTTTCCGGCTTATTCAGGCGCCCGCCTGGTTCAACCCAAGCGCCCGCTTGGTTGACCAGGAGGCCCAGAATAATTCCAGAAATTCCCTTGAGGTCCTTCGACCCTAAATTCCAATACAGTCCTTTTATTTAAGATTCGTTCTATTGTGTGTGACCCTCTAGGATTATACTAAGTTGGCAATGGGTTCAAACATGATCCCATAAGATATGATTAGGTTCTAGCAAACCGTCATACCTACCCAAATAGTATAACTAGATACAAGTTCGCATTCCTTTAGAATATGTCACAATCCCTTTGTCCACGATGTCATTGAACACAAGTTATGGTCAAACAGTCAACTTGTCTTGTTCAATACTTTCTCGATTCCGAATATGTTGATATTCAAATGCTGTTGATCCAATCAATCCATTTGAGTCCGGCCGAACATTTTATCAACATCATTCCTTCGAGGGGCCCAAGCCTGACATCTCTCCGTGGAGGGACAAATCCATTTAGCTTATTATTCTTCCCAACGGGAATCCGATTATGCCAATCATACCCTTTATAACTACCGTGTTAAGGTAGCGTTTGAATATGTCAAACACAATGTTCATCAAGTGGAGGACTATAATAACTTCATGTCTAAAGATTCAAATGACATAACTAATATGAGATATATGTACGACATAGACCATGACATAAATCTCATACAGCGGGTCATGTCCAGTACTTTGTTCCAAACAAGTACCCATAAATCTAACATGATCATCCCATGATCATTTAGCCTTTATACTAGTGCTTAACAAGTACTAGGGACGGGGATTATTATAAGTAAACATGAACAACAATAATAATCAAAACATCTCTTTATTGATATGAAATAAATGATAACAATTACAACGTTTATTAAACGTGCCTAGGGCACCACTACCAACAATCTCCCACTTGCCCTAGGCCCAATCTCCCATGTATCTAATACCCACGGACCTAACATGACCATCATGTTTAGCTTGTGGAAGTCCCTTTGTTAGCGGGTCCGCAACATTGTCATCAGTCGGTACTCTGCATATATTTACGTCTCCCCTATCAACGATCTCTCGAATGATATGAAAATGCCTAAGTATGTGTTTGGATTTCTGATGTGCTCTTGGTTCCTTTGCTTGAGCAATAGCACCATTATTGTCGCAATAAAGGTCTATTGGATTAGCAATACTAGGAACCACTTCAAGTTCAGTTATGAACTTCTTAATCCAAACAGCTTCCTTTGCAGCATCCGATGCAGCAATATACTCAGCTTCTGTTGTAGAATCAGCGGTTGTACTTTGCTTGGAACTCTTCCAGCTTACAGCTCCACCATTTAACATAAACACAAAACCCGATTGCGATCGGCTATCATCTTTGTCGGTTTGGAAGCTTGCATCCGTGTAAGCATTTACAACGAGATCATCTTCCATTCCTCCATAGACTAAAAACGAGTCTTTAGTTCTTCTCAAGTACTTAAGAATCGCTTTTACAGCTATCCAGTGATTTTTGCCAGGGTCGGATTGGTATCTACTTGTCATGCTCAAAGCATAAGATACATCCGACCTAGTACAAATCATGGCATACATGATGGACCCAATTGCCGAAGCATATGGAACATCATTCATTTTCTCACGCTCATCTTTTGTCTTAGGACATTGAGTCTTGCTTAGAGAAACTCCATGTAACACGGGCAAGGTGCCTCTCTTAGAATTTTCCATACGGAATCTTCTAATGACCTTGTCAATGTATGTACTTTGGCTTAAACCAAGTAGCCTCCTTGATCTATCTCTATAGATCTTAATGCCAAGAATATATGCGGCTTCACCCATATCTTTCATTGCGAAGCACTTTCCTAACCAAGTCTTCACAGACTGAAGTGTAGGAATGTCGTTTCCAATGAGTAATATGTCATCCACGTATAAAATAAGGAATAGCACTATGCTCCCACTAATCTTCTTGTATACACAAGGCTCATCTTCGTTCTTGATGAAACCAAACTCTTTGACCGATTCATCAAAACGGAGATTCCAACTCCTAGAAGCTTGCTTCAATCCATAGATGGATCTCTGCAATTTGCATACCTTAGAATCTTGTTCAAAACCTTCTGGTTGTGTCATATACACATCCTCTTGGAGTTTTCCATTCAGGAAAGCGGTTTTGACGTCCATCTGCCATATCTCATAGTCATGATATGCGGCAATGGCAAGCAAAATTCTTATAGACTTGATCATTGCTACGGGTGAAAAGGTCTCATCATAGTCAATACCATGAACTTGCCTATAACCCTTCGCTACAAGCCTAGCTTTATAAGTATGCACCTTCCCATCCATGTCAGTCTTCTTCTTGAAGACCCATTTGCATCCTATGGTTTTTACACCTTCGGGCGCATCAATCAAATTCCAAACTTGATTGTCTTGCATGGATTGCAATTCGGATTCCATGGCTCCAAGCCACTTGTCCGAATCAGGAGAAGACATCGCCTCTTGGTAGGTTGACGGTTCATCATTCTCAATGATTTCTACCTCATTACTATCCGTTACGAGAAATCCATATCTCTCGGGATCGGATCGTAACCTACTAGATCTGCGAGATGCTTGTGTATTTTGAACAGGTTCCACAACTCCTTGTGGTTCTTGTTCTTGTTCCACTATTGGTTCAATGTTATTTTCTGGGTCTCGAATTTCTTCAAGATTTACTTTACTACCACTGATTTCTTTGGAGAGAAACTCTTTCTCTAGAAAGACACCAGTTCGGGCAAACAAACACTTTGTTGTCCTCTCGGTTGTAAAAGTAATATCCTTTAGTTTCCTTAGGATATCCCACGAAAATACATTTATCAGATTTGTGTGCTAGTTTGTCAGAGATAAGTCTCTTGACATAAACTTCGCAACCCCAAATCCTCATGAAAGATAAACTAGGTTTCTTTCCACTCCACATCTCATATGGAGTCTTTGGAAACGATTTAGTTGGAACTTGATTTAGTGTGAAAGCAGCGGTTTCTAGGGCGTAACCCCAAAAGGATATTGGAAGATCAACTTGACTCATCATTGATCGAACCATGTCTAACAAAGTCCGATTCCTCCTCTCGGACACACCATTCCATTGTGGTGTTCCGGGTGGAGTGAATTATGAAACTATTCCACAATTCTTTAGATGATCATCAAATTCTTGACTCAAGTATTCACCACCACGATCTGATCGAAGTGCGCCTTAATGCTTTTGCCAAGTTGCTTTTCTACTTCATTTTGAAATATTCTAAATATCTCAAATGCTTCACTTTTATGTTTCATTAGGTAAACATACCCAAATCTACTATAATCATCAGTGAAGGTTATGAAGTATTGAAATCCTCCCCTAGCATTGCTACTTAATGGTCCGCATACATCGGAATGTATCAACCCCAATAAGTCGCTTGCCCTTTCACCCAACTTGGTAAAAGGTGTCTTAGTCATTTTTCCAAGAAGACACGACTCGCAAGTATCATATGACTCGAGGTCACATGAACCTAAAAGTCCGTCCCCATGGAGTTTTGAGATACGCTTCTCATTAATATGACCAAGACGGCAATGCCATAAATAGGTATAATTTACATCATTAGGTTTAGATTTCTTACTTACATGATAGACATTATTTTCATTCTTGACATCCAAGATATAAAGGCCATTAAATGAATTAGCAATACCATAAAGCACATCATTTAAATAAATAGAAAATTTCTTATTCTCAATAAGAAACTTAAAACCTTCATTATCCAAACAAGAAATTGAAATAATATTTCTGCTTAAATCCGGAACATAATAACAATTGTTCAAAACAAGAATTAATCCGGAAGGTAAAGTGACTTCATAAGTCCCTACGGCTAATGCGGCAACTCTTGCTCCATTTCCCACGCGTAGATCTACTTCACCTTCTTTAAGCAGTCTCCTATTCTTTACTCCCTGCACATTTAGACAAATGTGAGAACCACATCCGGTATCCAATACCCAAGAATCAGTGGTAGAAAGGAGAATATCTATCATATAGATACCTGAAGTCGACGCAGCCTTGCTGCCCTTCTTCTTCTTTTGCTCTTCCAAGAAAGCCTTGCAATTACGTTTCCAATGACCAATTTCTTGACAATGGAAACAGATTGCATCCTTTTGTGAATCGGGTTTTGCCTCAGAAGCCTTGGCAACCTTTGCCTTGCTTATTTGGGTTTGGCAACTTTCTTACCCTTTCCTTTGGCACTAGCCTTCTTCCCATCATGAACCAAGAGCACGGGAGAACCTTTCTCCACAATTTTCATCTCTGCAGTTTTGAGCATCCCATGCAACTCAGAGAGATTCTTATCCATTCCATGCATGTTATAATTCATCACAAACTGATTATAACTTTTAGGCAATGAATTAAGAATGAGATCCGTGGCTAGCTCCAATGGGATTGGATAGCCAAGTTTCTCAAGGTGCTCTACATAACCTTTCATTTTAAGAAAGTGAGGACTCACTTGTTGCCCTTCATTCATTTTACTAGTAGTGAATGCAACAATGGTCTTGTACCTCTCTTGCCTAGCTTGCTCTTGAAACATGGTTCTCAACTCCACGCCTATCTCATAGGCTTCCAAATGTTCCAAACTTTGTTGGAGTTTTGAACACATAGCAGCAAGCATGAGACAACTTACATCTCTAGAATCATTACGATGTTTCTTGTAATTGTCTCTTTCTACCCTAGGGGCAGTAGGCGGTGGTTCAGCGGGGAGAGGCCCATCGAGAATGTACAACTTATCTTCTTGCCTAAGAACAATTCTTATGCTACGGATCCAATCCATAAAGTTTGTACCATTCTCTTCGAGCTTATCCTTCTCAAGGATCGATCGCAACGACATTGATTGAGTGTTATTAGTCATTATCTACAAATATGCAAAAATTTCCAAAATTTAATAAGTACCGTTTTCATTAAAGAGATAAATAATGTATTTTTCAAACAAAATACTCCCACTAAATTATATTACCTTCATATACATCCAATGTATAATATAATTTAAATGGGTTAAGATCCAACTTTAATTTAATTTCAAGTCCGCTAAGGCGGATTACACAAAATCAAATTAATTAGGTAGACAACTCTTGTCAATCATATCTCATATGACTCTTAGTTCCTTTTATGAGATTCTTTAAGAAATCAAATTTCAAAAAGCATGTTAAACCTCATCTTTGCCTAGGCCCAAAACTGTTTTGACGCCTAATTAAGTCTAACCATTTTAAACGCATAGTTAATGTGTCCCGCTAGGGCGTGCCCACACTATCTATCTTGCTCATACATAAACAAATTTAATGCATTTCGCTAGGGCGAATCTATATTAAAATCACTCATGTAATAACAAGTGTTTTAATCATGGCATGGCAATAAAAGACTTAAAACTTTCTTTGAAGGTTCATCACATATAGCATATAACACATTTATGAGCACATAATATAAACATGTTGCACATCAAGTTTAGCCACTAAATTAATCTCCATTAATTTAAGCATGATATTTATGTGTCATTAGTTTCTCTATAATTATGAGGATGAGACTATTTCAACTTCGGTTATTATCTCCAAATCAAGACAACAAGACGTGCGGTCGAACTAAGCCATAAGGCAACCACAATCCCGCACTAATTCAAGAAACCAAGAAAGTAGTCCATGTGGCCGAAACTAAGCAATAGATGGTCTCGATGAACGTAGGCCAATTGCATTCACAATTCCACATGGATCTCCAATCATTGAATCAAGAACCTTTGTTTCTCAATTTTAGCAATTATGAACTCTTCATAATTCTAACTTCGTTTTATCTTTGAAACTTTGATTGCGATTAATTTTGGGAAACACAATCTCGATGAACGCAGATTAGCCATCCAAAACTTGAACCAATCTAGGAATCACAAGACTAAAACAAATAGGAAAATCAAACCCCAAAATCCACACACAAACCAACTACCCAAAACCCATTCCAGATCAACAAGTCTGGACTGGTTCTGTTACTGGTTTTGTCGAATTTATTGAAAATTCCATATTCAGATTTTAACCAAAATCAGAACAAATCTTGACCACCGAGCGCCCGCCTGCAAAGGACCAGGCGCCCGCTTGAATGGCCAGAATAGTATAGAATTTTAAAGTTCGAAAATTTTGTCTCAAAATTATTTTTCCCCGATTATTAAAACTTTGATCCAATCAAAAATCAATAATCGAAATAATTCAGAATCCACCATAATTTTTATTGCGATTGAATCGTGCGATTAAAGTTGGAAAAACAATAAACCACATAAAATCACAAAACACATAAATATCATATAATCCAATATTCATATCATGCTTGGCACATAAACAATTTATATACACACAACATGATCCAAGTATTGAATTAATCAACATGAACGGGGCTCTGATACCACTGTTGGGTTTCCAAGTAACATAGTCAGCGGAATATAGCAATTAAAATTTTAAGAAAACCCAAAGCCATGGATCCGTTCATATGATTAAATCAAATACAACAAGATGAATAGAGGAATAACTAACCCTTGATGGCTATGAATTTTCTCTTGATCTTTGTGGAGATCTTGAAGCTTTATCACGAACAAATCACGAACTTTGTAAGATGATAAAATTCACCCTCTAGCGGTATCCACACTTCGAACGAATATCAAAGGAGCTTCTTTGATCTTGGTTGCTAGACCAATATTATGAAACACACTTTCACAATACAATAAAGAACTATATGGAATTTATTTTGTGAATTATTTTGTTCCTCAATCAATGATATCTTAGAACAAAATAAAATCTCTCTCAAACTCTTTGAGACTCACAAAAGCACTTCTCTATATGGTCTGGCTGAATTGGGGTTTTTATACACAATTAATACCTATTCCAAATAGGTAACTTGTGCCAAAAACCTTTCCTAATCAAATTAGGAATTTTCCTGTCGGCAAGACCAGGCGCCCGCCCCGGTACCACCCGAGCGCCCGCTCATTTGGGCAGAAGGTCAAGGCCTTTTCCGGCTTATTCAGGCGCCCGCCTGGTTCAACCCAAGCGCCCGCTTGGTTGACCAGGAGGCCCAGAATAATTCCAGAAATTCCCTTGAGGTCCTTCGACCCTAAATTCCAATACAATCCTTTTATTTAAGATTCGTTCTATTGTGTGTGACCCTCTAGGATTATACTAAGTTGGCAATGGGTTCAAACATTATCCCATAAGATATGATTAGGTTCTAGCAAACCGTCATACCTACCCAAATAGTATAACTAGATACAAGTTCGCATTCTTTAGAATATGTCACAATCCCTTTGTCCACGATGTCATTGAACACAAGTCATGGTCAAACAGTCAACTTGTCTTGTTCAATACTTTCTCGATTCCGAATATGTTGATATTCAAATGCTGTTGATCCAATCAATCCATTTGAGTCCGGCCGAACATTTCATCAACATCATTCCTTCGAGGGGCCCAAGCCTGACATCTCTCCGTGGAGGGACAAATCCATTTAGCTTATTATTCTTCCCAACGGGAATCCGATTATGCCAATCATACCCTTTATAACTACCGTGTTAAGGTAGCGTTTGAATATGTCAAATACAATGTTCATCAAGTGGAGGACTATAATAACTTCATGTCTAAAGATTCAAATGACATAACTAATATGAGATATATGTACGACATAGACCATGACATAAATCTCATACAGCGGGTCATGTCCAGTACCTTGTTCCAAACAAGTACCCATAAATCTAACATGATCATCCCATGATCATTTAGCCTTTATACTAGTGCTTAACAAGTACTAGGGACGGGGATTATTATAAGTAAACATGAACAACAATAATAATCAAAACATCTCTTTATTGATATGAAATAAATGATAACAATTACAACGTTTATTAAACGTGCCTAGGGCACCACTACCAACAGAGGGAGCATTCCGACCAGATTTAGACTTGATGGTGCTCCGACGGTGATACGCAAGCGAAGAAATCATCGTCGTCGATTTCCGACGACGTCGATTTTGCTTCACCATTCTCGCCGGAGCCATCTGTTCTGGAACAAAACTGTTCAGATTTTTCCTTCGCACTTCGTTCTTTCCGGCAACAAACCAATTCCTCGACACACACACACATACATCTAATCGTCGGAGGTGAAGGGAGCATCCCGACTAGATTCGGAGCAATTGTTGCTCCAAATCTGAAAACTATAAGTATCTAGACTTAATGAAGAAAGATGTTAAATTGATTTTGGAAAATAAATTTAAGGGGAAGGGACAAGCTTGCTGGAGTTGAATTCTTTGGAATTTTCCGCTCGTCTACAAGATTAATCTTTGCAGTCGACGATGACCATGTTGTGGCATAGGCTAGGCTGGTGTAGTTGAATACTGAATGCCTACAATGAAAACTCAGTCATGGTTAAGTGATGCAAATATTAGAATTATATATATATATATATATATATATACTCCCTCCGTCCCATTTCAAATTGCAAAAATTGCCATTTAGGGTGTCCCATTAAGGATTGCAAAATCCAAAAATAGAAATGTTTTTATTGTTTTTAATTGGTGGAACCCATTAGCCATACTCACATCATCTAACCCACTTACTATTCTCTACCCCACTTTCTCTCTCCTACCTAACTATCTATACTCACAACACATCACCTTTTTCACTTTTTCCTTAATCCCCGTGCACAACCTTAACTTTGCAATTTGAAACGGGACGGAGGGAGTATATATATAGGGCCGTGCTCTTATGAGAACCTAAATATCGTGAGAACCGTGAGAACTTGGATACATTAGGTAATAACCTAATGTATCCAATGGTTCACTTGGATACATTGGATACATTATTTGGATACATTAGATAAAAACTAATGTGTCCAAATGGTTCACTTGGATACATTGGATATATTACTTGGATACATTAGGTTCTTACCTAATGTATCTGTTGGGTATGCTTATCACTTAACCCTCCTACTTATGTTAGAATTGATTGATACCATCACCTGTGTTTATTTTAAGGACTTTAGGACCCTATGTAAGAAGTTTTGTAACTTCATTTTTTAGCTAAGTCCTCTTTATAGACTAGTCTTAGTATCTAGGGCTGAAGCTATAATTTCTTGGTAAATAGAGAAAAGGCAAAGCAGTGGTGCACACACCTTCCATGCGCAGCGCATCCCTTCATGCGCAGCGCATCACCTTCTGCGCACTCCATGCGCATGAATCTCATGCGCACTCAGACTTGCCTTAATTCTCACTTTCTGACCTTGCCCTATGAAGCTTGGAAAGCGTCATAACAAGCCACGCTTTTGAATGAGCCAAATTTGCTGATGTGGACAAACGACAAAACAAGAACACTCAGCACACACGAAGATGGAGACGCTCCCCTTGTTTGAAATTCAAATCTGAAGACAGCTGTCACTCTTGAAGATTTTTGAATGCTGTCAACTTGATGTCTCCAACGGCTATAAAGGACATCTGCGCGCCAATCACAAAGCGACAGCACATAGTCCTTGCTCTGCTCCCCAACGGCTAGTTTTTGGAGCTCAGCTATAAATAGCACGCTCATCCTCATTTTCCAAGCTGCTTGTGTGTTGCTTGAGAATTTCTTAAGATTTGCTTTCAAAGAGAAACTTTGAAGATTTGAAGATTGCCTACAAGATTTCCAGATTTCTAAGATCAACCTTCATACCTTCATACTTCACCAAGCCCAGATCCTATAAAGCATTTGTAACACCAGAATCTTGTGCTCTCCATCTCATAGATTCAAAGAGCCCATATTTCTGATACACACACACACCTCTTGAAGTTTCGATCTCATCGATCTTACTTCTAGAGATACACCGGTTATTGTCTAGGATTTTGTTCTTTCATAGATTATAGATCTTTGTGTTAGTTTTGTTCTACCTCGCTGTAACTTGTAAACTCTCTCATATAATAAGATCTCCTTTAGAAATCCAAGACTAACCATCTTGGTAGAGGACGTAGATCTTTTCCCGATCGAACCTCTCCAAAAGAGCTTGTCTATTGTTTGTGCATTTCATTCTAGATTTAAGCTTTACTCATATATTGTTTTGTTTGATCTTTGTAGATTGTCTTGCATCGTTCGAAGAGTGTTTGTGAGCTTTTTGCCTTAGTTCCATCTTGCGCCTATCTTTAAGCTAAAACTTAGTGCGTGCGTATTTACACTTCTGCGCATATTCCCTGTGCATAAGTGATTGCTTTAAGACTTCCGCTGGGCATTTCACACTCTTGCTGCGCGCTATACTTAGCCAAATTAAGAGTCGTGCGCATACGCCATTGCTTTGCAAAAGGGTTTAAAAAGAATTTTAAAAACGCTATTCACCCCCCCCCCCTCTAGCATTTTTCATACCCTTGTTGCCCTTCTGGGACCAACAAGTGGTATCAGAGCAAACACCTTTATAAAACTTTTCTGTTTTTCAATCTTAACAGCTTGGGTGCCGATTCGATATGGCAAACTCAAAACCTATGGCAACTGCAAACTACACTCAGTTCTGGTCTTTGATGAAGATCATTTTGACGTGTGGAAATTCAACATCTTAACTCATCTCAACTCAATCGATGAAAGACTTCATGACACCGTGGTTTATGGACCTTACATTCCTATGAAAGCGAATCCAAATCCGCGCACAAATGCTGTTCAACCAACCGTCAATAAATCAAAGGAAGAATGGACTAAGGAAGAAACAAGAAGAGTTGCAAATGATGGCAAAGCAAGAAACATTCTCCTAAGCACTCTAAGCACGGCTATGAAACAACAAGTCATGCATTGTGCTACATCCAATGAGTTATGGGATGCTATTGAAGAACATATAGAAGGAGACACCGTGTGTAAGGAAAACAAGAAATATGAAGTACAAAAGAGATTCAACAATTTCTCTCAACTCCCTGGTAAAACCTTAAGACAAACTTATGAACGCTTTTGTGAAATTATCAATCTATGTATTTCACTTGGCATGAAGTTTTCGAACAAAGATTTAAATGTAAATTTTCTTCAAGCTTTTGGATCAAGATACCTACATAAATCTAGCGCCCTAGAAGAAGCTGGAACTTTGGATGTGTGGACACTTAGAAATCTTTACGCAAATCTCAAAGTCTATGAACTCAAGCTTCAGCGTATAAGTGAAACTGAAGGAAAATCCAAGTCCATTGCAATGGTGGCGCAAAGAGAAGAAGCACCTGTGCAAGCTCAAGTTCAAGTTGAGAAAAGCGCAGATCCCAAAATTTATACTTCTGAGCTATTGGACATGGATGATGAAGACTTCGCTTTATTTGTGAAGAAATTTCAAAAGTTCAGAAAATTCTCAAGACCCAGCTCAAACAACAAATTTCAAGGATCTACCAGCAGAGCTCCTCCAAAGTTCACGAGGAGTAGTGATTCTAAAAGAAAAGAAGATCTTGTTTGTTTTAATTGCAGGAAACCAGGACACTTTGCTTCAAGCTACCCAACTCCAAAATTTGAATATATGCAGAAGAAGAGCAGCCATACTCCCAAGTTCACTCCCAAATTCACTCGTCACAAGGGAATGGTTGCGGAGGAAGAAGCACCAGCAAATGAGCAGAACACTTGGATTGAAACAGACTCAGATGAGAGCGATGAAGATTCCGATGATGGACTCGTTTGTTTGGTGGCAAATGATGATGAAGTTGATACTTATGATTCTGATGATGACTTGTCCAAGGATGTTCCTGATATGAATGCCTTGAAGAAATCTGTAGGTTTTCAAGAAGAGAAAAAGAAGAAAGGACCAACCATCAGCGAGCTCGTTGAACAAGGATTTCTCACTCCGGCTCAAAGCGATGGTGGATTGTTATTCTCACGATGTGATCTAAGTGCAAGGAACAAGTTGAGAAAAGGAGCTTGCATTAGACCTCAAGTTGAACCAACTACTCCAATCTCCAAAATCAATGATGATGAAGTGATTGCTGAACAAGAAAAATTGTTCAAAAAGGCTGAAAAGGTAATCACTAGATTTGATAGTATGAAGGAAGCTTTAGCACTATCATGTGATAAAATTTCCCAGATTAAGACCGAGAAATCTCTACTTAAATCTGAACTCACCCTCCTTAAGGAGCAGATAAAGAGCATGACTCCTCTTACTGTTAAAAACACTTTTCTAACAGAACAGAACTCATTACTTAAAGTTCAAAACGATGAATTGGTTGCTCAAATTACTGATCTTAAAAAGATTACAAATGAGTGATCCAATTCTCGTGTCACTATGGAGAATATATTTGAGTCCCAAAAAGTCAGTGGTGATAAAAGTGGCTTAGGATTCTCATCAACTAGTGACAACTTTAAATGTGATGTCTGTGCTGAAAGAGATAGTGAATTTACAAACCAACAAACTTTTGAAATTCCCAAGGAAAAACATTCTAAATCAATGGGTAAAGGACAGGAAAAAGTCAAGAGACAAACATTCCATTATGTCTACCCAACGAAGCAATTTGGGAAAGCTAATGGGAAAGATATAGCTACAAATGAATCATCCTCTAGCAAAATCCCTCTTGAAACCAAGAGCGCTCCTTCTACAAGTGATCATTATGCGCCAAGGAGCCATGTGCCTCACCGCCATGCGCATTCTAGCCCTATGCGCACTCCTAGAAAAAGCGCTCCAAAATTTCAAAAGAAAGATTTTGTTAAGGCCGGCTCATCTGACCCAAGGAAGAATGCTATCCCTAAGAAAAGTAAAGAGTTTGTGAAAACTCATGTGATTAGTGGCTTTCATCATTGTTCCATTTGTGATTGTTCTGGACACAAGGCCGTGGAATGCCTTTTGCGATTCACTCCCAATGCCAAAGGACGTAAAAACCCTAAAGTCAAGCAAGAGTGGGTTGTCAAAAGTTGATAACCCTAGGACCCAAAAGGTATAAGGGGGACCTGCTTAAATGTCTATATTTCAGGTTCTTTATTTCATGGCTGGATCTTCAAAAGCTAGAAATTATGAATGGATTCTCGATAGTGGGTGTTCAAGACACATGACTGGAGATGAATCCTTATTAGAAGATGTCCATGAAGAAAGAGGTCCCTCAGTAACGTTTGGTGATAATAACAAAGGTCAAGTTGTAGCATATGGAAAGCTCAAGAAAGACAAAGTGTGCATTGAAAGAGTCTCTCTCGTCGAAGGACTCAAGCACAACTTATTATCCATATCTCAATTCTGCGACAAATGATTAGAATGCCATTTCTCTTCAACGCAATGTCTTATCAAGAATGGCAAATCTGGAGCTATCTTACTCACGGGTTATCGTAAGACAAATATTTACATTATTGATTTCCATAGTATGAACTCTAGTACTAATCTTTGTTTTCTAGCTAAAATTGTAAGCGAGAACAGTTGGCTATGGCACAAGCGCATGAGTCACTTGAACTTCAAATGTCTATCTAAACTCAGCAGGGACAATCTTGTCAAAGGACTCCCCAAAGTTGCTGATCATCATGACAACAAATGCGCATCTTGTCAACTAGGCAAACAAACAAAGCAGTCTTTCTCCAGCAAGACAAATCCCTCAACTTCAAAATGTTTGCAACTGCTGCACATTGATGTATTTGGACCAGTTACCACTGCAAGCATCAAAAGAAATAAGTATACTTTAGTTGTGGTGGACGATTTCTCAAGATATACATGGGTGGAAATGATGATCTCAAAAGATGATTGTTATGACATTCTCACCACTCTGTTCATACTGCTCCAAACCCAAAAAAAAGATGACATTGTTAGCGTTCGATCCGACAATGGAACAGAATTCAAAAAACAACGGTGTTGCTCGATATTGCAACGATCATGGGATAGATCACAACTTCTCAACCGCTGGAGTTCCACAACAAAATGGTGTAGTGGAAAGAAAGAATAGGACGTTGATTGAAGCAGGAAAGACTATGATAGCCGAAGCGAAATTGCCTAAGTACTTTTGGGAAGAAGCTATCAACACTGCATGTTTTACTCAAAATCGCTCCCTCATCAATAAACTTCACAACAAGACTCCATATGAACTATGGCGTGGAAGAACTCCCAACATTGCTTTCTTCAAAATCTTTGGTTGCAAATGTTATATCCTCTACAACGAAAACGAACATAGAGGTAAATTCGACGCCAAAGCCGACGAAGGTATTTTTGTTGGGCATGCTAAACATTCTAAAGCTTTTCGTGTTTTCAATAGATCTACATTAGTGATAGTTGAATCTGTACATGTTAATTTTGATGAACATTCTCTCCTTGAGCCATATTTGGCTCCAAATGTTTCTGATGATTCTGTTGAGTCCATTGAGACAGGTGCGCACATACCAGCTGTGCATACACAAGACCAGAATGTATCAACACAAGGAAATCCATCTACATCAGTTGCGCAAAGCATTATCAATATCGCACCAAGTAGAGCTTCAGCTGCACCTAACCATGCGCCTGGAGATTCTTCTAATGCGCATCAGTCTACTTCTGCATCTGGTGTTAATCCCACCTTCAATTCTGAACCAGTTCTTCCTCCAAATTTTGATGATTTTAATACTGGTGAAGATGTGCCAATTGAAGACCTTCAAGTTACTTCAACTCAACCTAACTTACCTCCTGAAGTTCGTGAAGTTAGAGATCACCCAATCACTAATATCATTGGTAATCTTCATGTTGGGGTTCGTACAAGGATAGCTACAAACTTTGATGCTTACACTACATTTATCTCTCAAATTGAACCGAAGAAGGCTGATGAAGCGCTCCAAGATCCTAATTGGGTTGTTGCTATGCAAGAAGAACTCAATCAATTTGAATGATGTAAGGTTTGGACTCTTGTCCCAAGACCAAATAATCAAGGAGTAATTGGTACAAAATGGGTATTTAGAAACAAGATGGATGAGAATGGAACCATCACGAGAAACAAAGCAAGATTGGTTGCACAAGGCTATAGGCAAGAAGAAGGAATTGATTACGATGAAACATTCGCGCCCGTAGGAAGACTTGAAGCTATCAGATTATTTCTAGCTTACGCTGCTTACAAGGACTTCAAGTTATATCAAATGGATGTGAAGAGTGCGTTTCTGAATGGTGAACTCTAAGAACAAGTCTACGTTGCTCAACCTCCTGGGTTTGAAGATTCACAATTTCCAAATCATGTCTACAAACTCCAGAAAGCTTTGTATGGACTCAAGCAAGCACCAAGAGCATGGTATGATACACTATCCAAGTTTCTCATCGAAAAAGGATTCACTCGCGGTAAAATCGATACCACTCTTTTCATTACCAAACATAATGGTCATAAATTACTTGTTCAAATTTATGTTGATGATATTATATTTGGCTCTACTAATGAATTGTTGTGCAAGCGCTTTGAGAAACTAATGAAGAGCAAGTTTAAAATGAGCATGATGGGAGAACTCACATTCTTCCTCGGGCTTTAAATCAAGCAAATGAATGAAGGCATATTTATCAACCAAGCCAAATACACAAAGGACTTAATCAAGAAATTTGGACTTGAGAATGCTAAAGCATACGACACTCCAATGGCCACCGGCAACAAACTTGACAAAGACTTAAAAGGTAAAAAGGTTGATCAAACACTTTATCGAGGAATGATTGGCTCACTCCTTTATCTTACTGCTAGTAGACCTGATATTATGTTTAGTGTTTGTGTCTGCGCACGTTATCAATCTGACCCTAGAGAAGCGCACTTAATTGCTGTGAAACGTATAATACGATATCTCTCTGGCACTGTTAACCTTGGACTTTGATACACCAAAGATTCGAACTTTAAACTTATAGGTTATTCAGATGCGGACTACGCAGCATGCACAATTGACAGGAAAAGCATAAGCGGCACTTGTCATTTCCTTGGATATCGACTTGTGTCTTGGGCCAGTAAAAAGCAAGCCGCAGTTTCTGTCTCTACAACTGAAGCAGAATATATCGCTGCTGGAAGCTGTTGCTGTCAAATTCTGTGGATGAAGCAGCAATTAGTGGACTATGACATCAAAGAAGAAAATTGTCCCATTTATTGCGACAACACTTCAACAATTGCTGTTTCTGAAAATCCTGTCATGCATTCGAAGACCAAACACATCGACATTAAATATCACTTCCTCAAAGACCACGTGGAAAAAGGGAATATACATCTAGAACACGTGGGAACCGACTATCAAATCGCCGACATTCTTACAAAAGCACTTGATGCTAAGAGGTTCATCTTTTTGAGAGGTGAAATGGGTATGCTTGAACTTAGCTAAATTTTGTCAATATGATTTGTCAATACTAATGATTTTGTTTGTAATAAAATTCTAAGTTAGATATTCATCATGCGCCTGCGCACAATAAGCGCCCTTAGCTATGCGCATAAGGTAAATCAGTTGTTTCTTTATAGAAACTCTGCGAAATACATTGCTGCGCATAAGCATCATGCGCATGACCCGTGGACCTAAGGTAAGTTCTTTTTTCAATAGTTTCACTTAGGTCCTTGACTTGCCGAGTCAGCATAATTCGCAAGGGTACTTGTGTAATTATTATTTTTCCCTCGTCATTATTTTTGAATTTTTTTGGGAAATTACCTTTCTGCCCTCTGCGCACGTCCCACCTCATTTAATGCAAAGGCATTAAGTGACGCGCATTTAATGCTCGTTGTGTGCTGATTATGATGGAATAGGAAAAGATTCTTTTTGACCATAAATATCTGACACACGCGCGTGGCTAGGCTTTTTCACGCGCATTCCTCATTGACCCATGTCACTCACGCATGCGCCTCACCTGCGTGTGCGCCTCACTCGCCTGACTTTCACCAACTTGTTATCAGCGCGCCGTGACGTCATCTTTCCTTTTTGATGATTATAAACCTCCTCCGCCGTCTCTCTCTCTTCTCACTTCTCCTCTGCTCAACTTCCATCAACCGCCTTCTCCTCTTTCTCAAATTTTGACATCTCTCTCTTTGCACTCATCAATCTCTCTACTTTTTCGAGAAAAAAAAAATCTTTTTTATATATCATGGCTCCCAAGAAATCTTCTAATACATCTTCCAAGAAGCAAGAGGATCCATAAATGGTAAGAATTTCAAACTCAAACTTTCTGTTTTCCGCCATTGAAGCTCGAAGGTCTGAAATTTTTCCCTTTTCTGATTTCTCTTTAATTCGTTGCTCGTTTTTTAAATTATTTGATGCTACGTGTTCGATTTACTCTTAGCTTTTCATTTAAGTAATTTGTTTTACGATCAATGATCATTTGATGTGTTTTCTGTGGAAGTTTCGAATATTTTGTCTTTTTGAATTCTCTTAGTTCTTTTTCAGATCTTGGTTGTATGTTTATGTTATTGTTGTTATGGTTTACTTGTTTGTGTGTGATTTTTCATTTCGAACATTTTGATGTGCTTTTTATGCATTTTGGAGCACTTTGACATTTGTATGTTCTTCGTGTATTCAATACATGTTCTTCGTGTTCTTGATGAATAGTCATATGACAAGCCTTGATATGATTCTTGATTATGTTTCTGCTTTTCGTGCCAATTTTAGGCGTTTGGTTTAAATTATGTGTTTTGTACATTTTTACCCCTTACATTTCCTATCTTTTTCTAAAGTATGGAGTCTAGTTCATGAGCTGCGCCTATTGCTCATGTGCATGCGTTTCTCTCCATGCGCATGTCCAGACCTAATTCTCCACCTTTGTTTTGCGCAGAATCTCAATTACTTTATTCCTGGATGGGAACTTGATGTGGAAGACCTAAAACTGGATGCGCTAGGACGCTATATGATTGAAATCATGGATAAATATGGGATTTTGCCTCTCTTCTCCAGAGGCCAGGACTTCATTCTTCCATCTTACATCAATGATTTCTTCAGCAATGCAGTAGAAATTGATCGAATGTACGACAACATCTCAGTTCCTTGTCTCAAAAGTTCTATCCGCGGAGTTTCTATAACTATCAACTACGCGCATATCAGACAGACGATGGGTTTACCAGCGTGCAATAAGAAGAAGCTACCTCAGGATGTGCAGGACAGTGTTGCGCAGAAGCTTATAAGGATTCCTACTCTGGTTGGTCAGTACAACAACCATGATAGGAAAGATTTTGGGGAATTGATGTTCCACCTCTGCACTCTCATTGGTGACACTATCAACTACAAAAATGGTAACAAGTCAACATTCATCAGCAAGCAATGGATGTGCTGCGCTGCCATTTACAAAAAGAAGAGGTTAAGCTGGTCTGAAATTATCTTTGATGAATTAGTGCGTTGGGTGCGCGTCTACAAAAAGAAGGCAGCTGATCCAAAGAAACCAGCCAAGTACAAAACGCATTGCAGAATTCTAACTGCAATCTTCATGTGATTCCCATCAGTGCGCAAGCTGGTGGAAGAGGACCCCTCTCTCAAAGTTGATGTGACTTCCACGCGCACGTATTCATGCGTATTTCTTCAGAATTTCTGCCGTGAAGTAAACAACTTTGATTACTGCATGTACTGGGATGCTGACCCCATTGAAGTGTTTGAAGATATTCATCTTGAAAATCAAGGATCGCCTCCAGTATCTAGTGGTGAGATTTATGAGGCATCTTCAACTGAATCTGATTCTGAAATAGAATCCTTCTTTGAGCCGGTCCCAAGCAAAGTAGGTGACAAAGAAAAAGGCAAGGGTATTGCTGCTGATGCGCCGAAGCGCAAGAAGAAGGCCAGCAAATCTACTGATGCACCTGGGATAACTATTAAGGAGCCTACTGCACAAACTCCGAAGCGCAAGGCTACTTCAGACCCTGAGCCTCCTAAGAAAGCCAAGAAGGCCAAGGCTCCTGCGCCTGAAGAAAAAGGAAAAGCTAAGGCTACTGCGCCTGTTGAGAAGAAAGACAAAACGAAGAAAAAGGCAAAGGAATCAAGAACACTACTGGATGAGTCTGATGAAGACATCCAAGTAGCAGATGATGCTCCTGCGCCTCCTCCTCCTGCGCCTAAGTCAAAACGAGCCTCTACTCCTCCTGCGCCTCAAGAAGAAGATGAATTTGAAGGTGCTTTCAATGATCCTCTTATAAGCCCTTCCAAATCTACTGGAACTTCCAAGGCTGCTCAATCTCAGGGGGAGAAGAAAAAGGAGACTGCAAATCCCATGCGCAATACTACTTCTAGTGAGGATGAAGTCCCACTATCTGCAAAGAAGTTACTCCCAAGCGCCGGGTTAAAAAAGTTGCCACCAAGAAGCGCGCTTCAAAGCGAACCATGGAAGACTTATCTGATGTTGATTCAGATCCTCCAAGACATTCTCCTCCGCGCACTGAAAAGTCTGCGCGTGATATAGCAAGGGAAGCAAGACTTGCTGCAGTTGCGCAAAGAAATAGTGCGCAGCAAGCCCCACCAGTCTTCATTGATGGTGAAGGCTTTGCTCATGGTACGCCTGATCCTACTGTTTATGAGGATGCGCTTTTAGTTGAAGATGGCGAAGACTCAAGCTCAGAAGATTATGAGGTCCATCGTTCTCCTATCCATGCGCATCACTCTCCAGTTCATGCGCAAGAGATTCTTGCTGCTGCTGTCACTCCAGCAACTGCTCCCTCAAATCCCTCAAGTTCAACAACTGACATGCGTCAAATCTTGGCCATGCTCCAGACTGTCCAGGCTAATCAATTTTCTGCGCAAACCCAGCACTTTCAGGATGTCACTGCGCAAACCAAGATTCAAGAGCAACTGGATGCGCAGTCTGCAAGGCTCGATGCGCAAGCCAGTTTCCTTCAGGCTATTGATTGTGCCATTAAGGGGGAGAGTTCTGCAACAAAGGCAACCAGTTCTGAAGCTATGCCTCCTCCATCAGGTTCTGGTGCTGCGCCCTCTCAAGATTTTGATCTACTGCGCCAAGATATCCAGCATGACTTCGGCATCATCTCTTCTGCGCTCACTAAGATTCCCTCTGTGCATGGGTTGAATGAAGCTTTGTTTTCCTTAGCCAAAACCATCACAGAAATCATTCAGATTAAGTCTGCCAAAGTCATAAAGTCTATTGACAATTTTGCGCCTACTGCCTCCAGCTCCTCTTCCTTTGATGCGCTCAAATCTCATATGACTGACTGCTTAGTTCAGTTCAGTGATACTTTCAATGGAAGAATGAACCAGGCTATGCTAGATATGCAAGCCAGTCAAAACATGGTTCAGGTAGAGCTAACCAAGACTTTGGTTGATGCGCAGAAAGAAATTCAGGACTCCATAGCTGCGTCCCTTCAATCTTTTGGAAATCAGATGGGGGCGTTTGAAAATTGCTTTAACAGGATTTCTGAAGACATCCAGAGAGATAATGCGCTGATGCGCGACGGTATGAGGACTCATGTGAATCTAGTTATGGAATACAACGCCAAGTTTCAGCAACTGAAGATTGAGTTGATGAACAAGTTTACCAGCTTGCAGAATGAGATGCGCGAAGCACTGCAGCGAATTCATATAGACTAGACTTTGTAATCTTTTCGTTTTACTGCGCAATTGTAATTTTTTGATGCGCAAGGTCTTTTGCTTTTGATTTTTCTTCCATTGTAAAACTTGTACCCTGTAACTCTTACCTTTCAAGTTTTAATGAGAAGAATGCATCATTGCACTTTCACAAAACCTTGTTCAATTCAAACTTTTCGTTTGTGGAACATTGCATATCTTATAAACTTCATGCGCATATCCTTAACAGCTCATATTTCATTGCATGATGTTTAAACATTCAGTTTAAACGCATACTAAACTTAAACTCATATTATTTGTATGCTCTGAATGATATTTCTGTCTTCCCTATATTGTAAGTTAATTTCTTTTGGATAGACTAGAAATCTATAGCATTGGCTAGTGTGTACATTGACTTGAGACATGATTTATCATTTTCTATTCTTATGGACATGTTATTATCAAGTACAATTAATTGCCTTTGTTATAGTAGGTAATGGCATCAATCATTTAGGGGGAGATTGTTGGGTATGCTTATCACTTAACCCTCCTACTTATGTTAGAATTGATTGATACCATCACCTGTGTTTATTTTAAGGACTTTAGGACCCTATGTAAGAAGTTTTGTAACTTCATTTTTTAGCTAAGTCCTCTTTATGGACTAGGCTTAGTATCTAGGGCTGAAGCTATAATTTCTTGGTAAATAGAGCAAAGGAAAAGCAGTGGTGCGCACACCTTCCATGCGCAACGCATCCCTTCATGCGCAGCGCATCACCTTCTGCGCACTCCATGCGCATGAATCTCATGCGCACTCAGACTTGCCTTAATTCTCACTTTCTGACCTTGCCCTATGAAGCTTGGAAAGCGTCATAACAAGCCACGCTTTTGAAAGAGCCAAATTTGCTGATGTGGACAAACGACAAAACAAGAACACTCAGCACACACGAAGATGGAGACGCTCCCCTTGTTTGAAATTCAAATCTGAAGACAGCTGTCACTCTTGAAGATTTTTGAAAGCTGTCAACTTGATGTCTCCAACGGCTATAAAGGACAGCTGCGCTCCAATCACAAAGCGACAGCACATAGTCCTTGCTCTGCTCCCCAACGGCTAGTTTTTGGAGCTCAGCTATAAATAGCATGCTCATCCTCATTTTCCAAGCTGCTGGTGTGTTGCTTGAGAATTGCTTAAGATTTGCTTCCAAAGAGAAACTTTGAAGATTTGAAGATTGCCTACAAGATTTCCAGATTTCTAAGATCAACCTTCATACCTTCATACTTCACCAAGCCCAGATCCTATAAAGCCTTTGTAACACCAGAATCTTGTGCTCTCCATCTCATAGATTCAAAGAGCCCAGATTTCTGATACACACACACACACCTCTTGAAGTTTCGATCTCATCGATCTTACTTCTAGAGATACACCGGTTATTGTCTAGGATTTTGTTCTTTCATAGATTATAGATCTTTGAGTTAGTTTTGTTCTACCTCGCTGTAACTTGTAAACTCTCTCATATAATAAGATCTCCTTTAGAAATCCAAGACTAACCATCTTGGTAGAGGACGTAGATCTTTTCCCGATCGAACCTCTCCAAATAGCTTGTCTATTGTTTGTGCATTTCATTCTACATTTAAGCTTTACTCATATATTGTTTTGTTTGATCTTTGTAGATTGTCTTGCATCGTTCGAAGTGTGTTTGTGAGCTTCTTGCCTTAGTTCCATCTTGCACCTATCTTTAAGCTAAAACTTAGTGCGTGCGTATTTACACTTCTGCGCATATTCCCTGCGCATAAGTGATTGCTTTAAGACTTCCGCTGTGCATTTCACACTCTTACTGCGCGCTATACTTAGCCAAATTAAGAGTCGTGCGCATACGTCATTGCTTTGCAAAAGGGTTTGAAAATAATTTTAAAAACGCTATTCACCCCCCCCCCTAGCATTTTTCATACCCTTGTTGCCCTTCTGGGACCAACAGTATCCAAGTAATGTTCTGGAATTTCAGTCCTGAGGGCCAATCTGGAAAATATCAAAATATGAGGGACCTTTGAGGAATTTCGGAATTCAGGCCAAAAATTACCCCAAGTTGGAGAAGGAATTTAGTTTCCTAATCATTTATGATATCTTTTGATTAGGTTATTTAGTTTAGGATTTATTTATTAGTTTCCTTTTCCTTTTACAATTCTTTTTCCTTTTTAGTTTATGTTTTAGATTTAGTTTAGACTATAAATAATAGATTAGTTTTCTTATATTTTTTTATCAACAATGTAGCTAGTAAATATTTGTAAGTTTTGCAAGGTTGGAGAGATTTGTTCTTTGTTTATGAAGAACAATTTCACCAACTATGAATTGGAGGTAACTTTATATTTATTTAATTGAGGTATTTTTCTTTTTAATATTTTTATCTCTATTCATAATTTTACTTTTGATTATTTTAGATCCGTTGATAGGGTTTTTAGACTTGATCAATCTATTTATCTGTGTTATTGGATCTCTGCTAGAATTTTCTATTTACTGTGTCAGTGTAGAAATTCATAAGTAGCATCTTCATAGTTTATGCATGTGCCATGGTAAATTATAAACTGGGTAAAATTAGATTTTTATCTGTATGAAATAATCATAGAAATCATTCTTGATCTTAGTTTCTTAAATCGTTCAAGCAATTAATTTTTAGATCTAGACTGTGCCAGTTAGATTTATTTATTAATTAGTGTTTCTAGTGAGTGTACCACTGCTATTAACTAATCTGAAAGAAGAAACAGAGATTGAAATAAATCTTGTGATCAAGTGAATAGGGTGAAAAGATGTACCAATGATATTTGAATTAAAGACGGAGATATCTTTTAATTCTGCGATTCCTATCATTTATATGCTTGCTCATGTTGATCGCCTATCTTTTTGTTGTCATTATTTATTTTTATTATGTTTATATAGTTAAATAACTTTGAATTAATCCAAGTCCCTGTGGATCGACCCTTACGTTTGCACATTGTTATAACGATAGCTCGTGCACTTGCGAGGTATTATAATTTTGTCTATCAAGTTTTTGGCGCCGTTGCCGGGGACTTACGCTTTAAATTTAGTTATTTAATTATCTATATTAGTTAGTGTTTTGTGTCACTCGAAAGAGTTTCCTTGAGCTTGTGGGTTTTATGTATCAGTTATAAGAGTTGGACTGCTGTTTGGACTGAGTTTGACCATTTTTGACAAAATAATATTATTATTTTTTCTAAAAAAATGAAAAAAAATTTGGAAATTTTGAATCTTATATGTTAATTATGTGTAAGTTATAAGAGTTTGACTGGTGTTTGACCGGGTTTGACCAAATAGTATTTTTTTTCTAAAAAATGAAAAAAAATGAAAATTTTCGACTCTTATATATTAATTATGTGTAAGTTATAAGAGTTTGACTGTTTTTTGACCGAGTTTGACCAAATAATATTATTATTTTTTTCTAAAAAATGAAAAAAGTGATTTTTTTTTTAAATTTTATATGTTGATATGTGTCAGTTATAAGAGTTTGACTGCTGTTTGACCGAGTTTGACCATATTTGACTTAATAATATTATTATTATTTTAATAAAAAAATGAAAAAAGTGATTTTTTGACTCTTACTCCTATATGTTAATTATGTGTAAGTTATAAGAGTTTGACTGTTGTTTGACCGCGTTTGACCAAATTTGACCAAATAGTATTTTTATTTTTTTTCTTAAAAAATGGATAAAGCGAATGTTTTTGACTCTTATATGTTAATTATGTGTAAGTTATAAGAGTTTGACTGTTGTTTGACCGGGTTTGACCAAATTTGACTAAATATTATTAATATTTTTTTCTAAAAATATAAAAAAAAAATTAAAATTTTCGACTCTTATATGTTAATTATGTGTCAGTTATAAGAGTTTGACAGCTGTTTGACCAAATAATATTATTGTTTTTTCTAAACAAATAGGAAAAATGATTTTCTTACTCTTATATATAATTATGTGTAAGTTATAATAGTTTGACTGCTGTTTGACATGGTTTGACCATATTTGATCAAATAATATTATTATTATTATTCTAAAAAAATGAAAAAAATGATTTTTTTTTTACTTTTATATGTTAATTATGTGTAAGGTATAAGAGTTTGACTGCTGTTTGACCGGGTTTGATCAAATTTGACCAAATAGTATTTTTATTTTTTCTAAAATAAAGAAAAAAGTGAAATTTTTTGACTCATATATGTTAATTATGTGTAAGTTATAAGAGTTTGACTGCTGTTTGACCGGGTTTGACCAAATTTGACCAAATATTATTAATATTTTTTTTCTAAAAAAATGAAAATTTTCGACTCTTATATGTTAATTATGAGTAAGTTATAAGAGTTTGACTGCTGTTTGACCGGGTTTGACCATATTTGACCAAATAATATTGTTATTTTTTCTTAAAAAATGAAAAAAATAATTTATTTCTTTTACTCTTATATATAATTGTGTGCAAGTTATAAGAGCTGACTAGGATTTGACCAAAAAAATAAGGGTGTGAGGAGATATGAGGGCATTTTAGTCTTCTTGCATCTTTTTGCTGGTGAGGGGTGTATGAAGAATTTTGTATCTGGCTTTTCCTGTTTTGGGTTTTTATCTGGGCTCAGGGGCCCTAGAGTCCAAGCTGTATTTTCTAGTTTTCATACGGAGGAGCGGTGCGTGCAGCAAAATGAGTGCTGGAGCAATTCTAAATTCGTTTGGTGGTACTCTTCAAGGCCAGTGTCGTTGAATATATCCAAGGTGAATTCATTGATGAAAACAAAAACGTTTAGTAAATCTTGTAACTTCTTGCCTAAGGAAGTAACATAAGGAACCAATTCTATGATTTTGAATTAAGTGTTACCAAAATTAAGTAACAACCTTGGAAAAGTTATGAAACCACTATCTTGGTGCATGTTCAAGCCCATAAAAGGACTTGTTTAACTTGCACACTACTGGATAGAAATGAAACTCTTTTTTTTTCCATAACGGATTACTTTCATTTATACAAGAAAATTGGCTCTGATCCAATGAAGTTTTGATACACATTCCTAGCATAGTTGGCATTGTCATGCACAAATTTAACTACCTGCCTATTTATTTACATATACTAAAGGAATTACAAGTGGAAATCATTAGCTGAATATCTAGCAATATTGAATCAATCTCATATCCTGGAGAAACTTCTTCTAGAATGCAAGCAGTCGCCACAGTTGAGTCGGAAAGTATAATTAAGTTAATAAAATTGTGACTGGTTGCCTATTTCATACCTTGGTAGATAGCTAAATATTCTGTTTGGAGACTTGATGAACTTTTACTTGATTGGCTTCCAGCTACTCTTCTGCCATTTTGATTCATATTCTCCACCTCTATCAGATCTTAACCGTTTAAGTTTCTTGCCAGTTTGATTTTCTGCTTCGTTTATGAAAATGATAAACTTTTCCAATGCTTCATCTTTACTATTAAGTAAATAAACATAACAATATCTAGAGCAATCATCAATAAATGTGATAAAGTATTTCTTTTTATCTCTTGTTAAAAGTCCATTAAATTCACAAATGTCAGTATGAACTAAATCAAGAATTTCAGAGTTTCTAACGATAGAATGAAAAGATTTCTTTACAGATTTAGCTTCAACACAAGTGTGACATTTAGACTTTTTATCAATAACATGTTTAGGTATTAAATCCAGATTCATCATTCTTTTTATGAAATCATAATTTATATGACCTAAACGACCATGCCAAATATTTGAAGATTCAATATTAAAGGAAACATGATAATCAATAAATGAATCATCAAGAGTACTAAAATTTTCCTCAACTCTAATTTTAAATAAACCATCTGAAGAATAACCCTTCGCAACAAAACTACCAGAATCCAAAAGTATAACTTTATTACATTTAAATGAAATCTCTAAACCTTCTCTAACTAAGCAACTACCACTAATGATATTACGACGAACATCAGGAACGTGATGCTCTCGGTGCAAGGTCAGAATGCACCCATTAGGGAACTTCAGGTCCACGCCTCCAGTCTCAAGCACTTTGGCAGCACTAGAGTTCTCCATCGTCACTGTTCTCCCACGTTCAGGCTGGTAAGATACAAATAGCAATTTATCAGCACAAACATGCATATTTGCCCCAGTATCTACTAACAACTCATTGGGTTCATAAACAGTACAAAGTTCAGGTTTAGAGATTACATACTTGGTGATTTCGGTGGTCAAAGACTCAATTCCAGGTGCTCCAGCATCCGGCTCATCGTCCTTGGGTCCAATTGTTGGTTTCGAGGGATCATGCGCAGCGGAAAACTTAACATGAAGAAACCCAAATCCTAGATCCGCTTAGAACAATAATTTATAATACATGTATATAAGATGAATAGAAATATAACCTTAGATTGCTCGATATGAATTTTAGACTTTAGATGCTTTAAGAAAAACATCATCTACCGGTGATCCACACTTCAAACGGACTCAAGAACGCTTCTTGATTTGACTACTAGATCCTTAGGCTTGAAAAACATTGTTGAAGAACTATTCTTCAATCTCCCATAGTGATCATTATGGTTTGATCATCAAGAATAATAAAACCTTAATATCCCTAATATAATAAGTGTTTTCCTCTCTCCAAGAAACTCTTGTTGATTTCCAAAATCAATTCCTTAGACTTAGTTTTCGGCTGAAGAGAATACATAATATATACTGGGAGAAACCAAAATCCATTAGGTTAAAGTATTTCTTTCCCAAAAAGAAATCTAACAAAGACTCGTCAGTGGAAAAACTATCCGTACAGCTAGTCAAAACTATCCGTACGGTTGGTTTTTCATTTCCTTGTTTTTCTCCGTTTTTCATGCCAAGTAAGATCCGTTCTGCGTGTGTGACCCAATAGGATTATACTATGTTAGCAACTAGTCCGGAGACCTCATAAATCATAAGCGGACTCTAGCAAGCCATTATGACTACCCAAATAGTATAACTTTGAAAGCCCAAAGTTTTCCTAGAATAGAACAAGTCACAATCCCTTTGTCACACGATATCTTTTATTGGACATAAGTTATGGTTCAAGTCAACTTATCTTGACCAATGCTTTCTCGATCCGAGTAGATTGATATGAGCTAATGACATTGATCTCATCAATTCATTTGAGTATGGCCATACATTTCATCAATCTCACTCTTCGAGCTGCCTAAGGCAGATATCTCTCTTGAGGAGGGTCAAATATATCTCTCTTGAGGAGGGACAAATCTCATCTTGACTTATCATTCTTCCCTACAAGAATACAATCATGCCAATCGTACCCCTTATGATTACCCGGTTAAAGATAACGTTATAATACGTCAAACATAATGTTCATCATGTGGAAGATGATGATAATCTCAAGTCTAAGGATATCAATGATATGACTATTATGAGATTTAATTATGGCATTTGACCATGACATAAATCTCATAGCGGGTCATGTATAGTATATGTTTCCCAACATATACCCATAAGTTTGATATGTATCTCATACACATAATCATCTTATGATTATCTATCAACCCTTATACTAGTTTAAAGACAAACTAGGGATGGTGATTATTTGTAAACATGCAAAACATATAATAATCAATGTTATTATCTCATCATGATATAACGAAAGGCCTTTCTCAAGGGACTAGGGCATAATCCCCAACAATCTCCCACTTACACTAGGCCCAATCAACATGTATCCAATACCCATTTAGCTTAGATTATGACCACATAACAGCAAGTGTAAGATCTTTTATGTAAGCAGATTATCCTTCTTATCATCATATGGTACTTTGCATATTTTGACATTTTACATCTTAACGATTTCTCGTTTTAGATGAGTATGTCAGAGTATGTGTTTGGATAAGAGCTTGGCACCTTTGTTTGTACAATAACGATTATTATCACAATGAAGGTCCATTATATTAGTAACACTAGAAACGATTTCTAGTTTACTAATAAATCTCTTTATTCCAACAACATTCTAGTTGCATCTCATGCTACTAGATGCTCAATCATTTTATAAAATAGTGATAGTGTTTTTCTTAGAATCTCTTCTAATTAACAACATTATTATTTAAACATGTGTTTATACTGCGATAATTATCTTTGTTTTGAAAATCCATCTATGTAACCATTACAAGATCATCTTTCATTCTATCAAAGATCAAGAAGGAATCCTTTAGTTCTTCTCAAGTACACAGGGATGTTTCTTATCTAGTGACTATCACTAGTATATGATTGGTATCATCTCATCATACTCCAAGTATATGAGACATCGAGTCTTAGTACATAACATGGCTCTCATGATAGATCCATTTGTCGAAGCATATGAACTCTATCCATGCACCCTTTGCTCATTAGTCTTCCAAAAAGCCTAAGTCTTTGCCAAGAGTGTTGCCATGAGACTTTTAGCAAGTAACCACTCCAAGAGTCTTGCATATTGAACGTTTCAATATTTATGTCAATTTAAGTACTTTAACACAAACCAATCAACCTTTTAGATTTATCTTCATAAATCCAAATTCTAAGGATATAAGCGGCTTTATCCAAGTCTTTCATTGAGAAACTCTGTCTAAGTGATTTATATGTCAACCACATATATAAGAGTAAGAATAATGTTACGCTCCCACTAAATTTATTGTAATTACAAGTCTCTACTTTTGATGAACTTCAAACTCTTTGAATACTACATCAAAACAAACAGTCCATCTCCAATAAGCTTGCCTCAATCCATCTCATGAATTTCTTGCAACTTGCATACTTCATTAGAATTTTATGGATTTAACAAAACCTTTAGGTTGTATCGAATACATCCTTAAGAGTGTTCCATTAAAGAACGCGGTTTTTATATCCATTCGCCATATTTCATATTCCTAATATGACCTTATGGCAATTCTAATATTTTAAACATGACTACATGTGATAAAACTTTATCATAATTAAAATTATTAATTTGACTTTATCAATTAGTCGCGTTTAATATGTATGCACCTTGCGATCCATGCTTGTTTTCTCCAAGAAAATAAAATTCCATCTTTTGGTTTTAACGCCTTTAGATAGATTAATCAAGTTTCAAATATGATTGTATTACATGGATTGAACTTTAGATTTTATGACTCCAAGTCATTAATCCAAATCCGGAGCGGACATTTGCATCTCGATAGGTGGTGGGTCAATCATTCTAAATGATATTTTCCTTATTACTATCTATTTACAAGAAATCAAAATTTCCTTAAATAGATAACAACCTATCACATATGCAAATAACTTGTGTATATTTGAACAACCTTTCACAACTTCTTGTAAAAGTTTGTTCATCTTCTATCATAGGTTCAATATTATTTTCTATGTCTCGAACCATTCGAGATATTTTACTCCCACTGATTCTTTTAGAGATAAACGATTTATCTAGAAAAAGTATCATCAACAAACTATTTGTTGTTAGGGATGTAAAATAATATTCTTAAGTTTCCTTAGAATATCCCATAAAAATACATTTGTTAGATTTAGATGTGAGTTTGTCCTAGACAAGTCTCTTCGCAAGAGTCTCACAGTCCAAATCTTTATAAAAGACAAACTAGGTTTTCTTTTATTCCATATCTTATATGGTATTATTTAAACCTTTTGATAGATTTCATTTTAGTGTGAACGTAGCGGTTTCCAATAACTTTAAAAGAAATAATGTAAGATCTGTTGGTGGTGGTGCCCTAGGCACGTTTAATAAACGTTGTAATTGTTATCATTTATTTCATATCAATAAAGAGATGTTTTGATTATTATTATTGTTCATGTTTACTTATAATAATCTCCATCCCTAGTACTTGTTAAGCACTAGTATAAAGGCTATGTCGAACATATATCTCATATTAGTTATGTCATTTGAATCCTTAGACATGAAGTTATTATAGTCTTCCACTTGATGAACATTATGTTTGACATATTCAAACGCTACCTTTAACCGGGAAGTTATAAAGGGTATGATTGGCATAATCGGATTCACGTAGGGAAGAATAATAAGCTAAATGGATTTGTCCCTCTTCGGAGAGATGTCAAGCTTGGGCCTCTCGTAGGAATGGTGTTGATGAAATGTTCGGCCGGACTCAAATGAATTGATTGGATCAATGGCATTTGGATTATCAACATATTCGGAATCGAGAAAGTATTGAACAAAACAAGTTGACTGTTTGACCATGACTTGTGTTCAATGACGTCGAGGACAAAGGGATTATGACATATTTTAAAGGAATGCGAACTTGTATCTAGTTATACTATTTGGGTAGGTGTGACGGTTTGCTAGAACCTAATCATATCTTATGGTTTCATGTTTGAACCCATTGCCAACTTAGTATAATCCTAGAGGGTCACACACAATAGAACGAATCTTTAAAAGGACTAAATTGGAATTTTGGAAATTCTGGACATTCTGGGGAAGTGGGTGACCGCACAGTGTGGACTGGGCGGCCGCACACTTAGCCCAAATTTTGTACCAGTTTGTTTCAGATAAATGTGCGACCGCACAGTGTATTCTGGGCGGCCGCACAGTACTGTCGGCTGGCACTTTCCTAATTCGATTTGGAATGTCTTTTGACACAAGATTCCTATTTGGAATAGGTCTTGCTTGTGTATAAAAGGGTGAGTTCGGCCAGAACTTCAGTGATAGCCTTTTGTGAGTCTCCAAAGTGTTTAAGAGAGAATTTATTTTGTTCTAAGATATCCTTGATTGAGGAACAAAATAATTCACAAATAAATTCCATATAGTTCTTTATTAAATTGTGAAAGTGTGTTTCATAATATTGGTCTAGCAACCAAGATCAAAAAATTTCCTTTGATATTCGTTCGAAGTGTGGATACCGCTAGATGGTGAAAATCATCATCTTCAAAGTTCGTGTTCAAGCTTTGTGATCGTGATCAAGTCTTCAAATCTCCACCAAGGACCAAGAGAAAATTTAATAGCCATCAAGGCTTAGTTTATTCCTTTATTCATTATGTTGTATTTGATTTAATCATATGAATGGATCTATGGGCTTTGGGTTTCAAAATTTTAAATGCTAAATTCCGCTGCGCATGTTTGATCGAAACCCAACTGTGGTATCAGAGCCCCGTTCATGTTGATTATTTCAATACCTAGATCATGTTATGTGTATATAAATTGTTTATGTGCCTTGCATGATGTGAATATTGGAATATATGACGTTTATGTGTTATGTGATTTTATGTGGTTTATTGTTTTGCAACTTTAATCGCACGATTCAATCGCAATAAATAAATTATGATGGATTCAGAATTGTTGATTATTAATTTTTGATTGGATCAAAGTTTTAATAATCGGGGAAAAACGATTTTGGGCGACCGCACAGATCTTTTTGGGCGGCCGCACAAAGGGATCAGAAGGTCTGACTTTGGTCAAAAACAGAATCTGGATTTTTTCGAAAAATTCAACAAAACCAGTAACAGAACCAGTCCAGACTTGCTGATCTGGAATGGGTTTTGGGTAGTTGGTTTGTGTGTGGATTTTGGGGTTTGATTTTCCTATTTGTTTTAGTCTTGTGATTCTAAGATTGGTTCAAGGTTTGGATGGCTAATCTGCGTTCATCGAGATTGTGTTTCCCAAACTTGATCGCAATCAAAGTTTCAAAGATAAAACGAAGTTAGAATTATGAAGAGTTCATAATTGCTAAAATTGAGAAACAAAGTTTTTGATTCAATGATTGGAGATCCATGTGGAATTGTGAATGCAATTGGCCTACGTTCATCGAGACCATCTATTGCTTAGTTTCGGCCACATGGATTACTTTCTTGGTTTCTTGAATTAGTGCGGGATTGTGGTTGCCAGGCTTAGTTCGACCGCACTTCTTGTTGTCTTGATTTGGAGATAATAACCAAAGTTGAAATAGTCTTATCCTCATAATTATAGAGAAACTAATGACACATAAATATCATGCTTAAATTAATGGAGATTAATTTAGTGGCTAAACTTGATGTGTAACATGTTTATATTATGTGCTCATAAATGTGTTATATGCTATATGTGATGAACCTTCAAATAAAGTTTTAAGTCCTTCTTTGCCATGCCATGATTAAAACACTTGTTTATGCATGGGTAATCTTGATGTGGGTTCGCCTCCGCGAGGTGCATTAATCTTATTCATGTATGAGCAAGATGAGGTTCATTAATTTAATGTGGGCTTGCCTCCGCAAGGTGCATTAAATTGAATGGTTCCTATACGTTTAAAATGGTTGGACTTAATTAGGCGTCAAAACAGTTTTGGGCCTAGGCAAAAGATGAGATTAAACATGCTTTTTGAAATTGGATTTCTCAAAGAATCTCATAAAAGGATCTAAGAATCATATGGGATATGATTGACATGATTGTCTACCTAATTAATTTATTTTTGAGCGGTCCGCCTCCGTGGACTCAAAAGTTAAATTAAAGTTGGATCTTAGCCCAATTAAATTATATTATACATTGGATGTATATGAAGGTTATATAATTTAATGGGAGTATTTTCATTTGAAAAATACATTATTTATTTCTTTAATGAAAAATTGGTACTTATTAAATTTTGGAAATTTTGCATATTTGTAGATAATGACTAATAACACTCAATCAATGTCGTTGCGATCGATCCTTGAGAAGGATAAGCTCGAAGAGAATGGTACCAACTTTATGGATTGGATCTGTAGCATAAGAATCGTTCTTAGGCAAGAAGATAAGTTGTACATTCTCGATGGGCCTCTCCCCGCTGAACCACCGCCTACTGCCCCTAGGGTAGAAAGAGACAATTACAAGAAACATCGTAATGATTCTAGAGATGTAAGTTGTCTCATGCTTGCTGCTATGTGTTCAAAACTCCAACAAAGTTTGGAACATTTGGAAGCCTATGAGATAGGCGTGGAGTTAAGAACCATGTTTCAAGAGCAAGCTAGGCAAGAGAGGTACAAGACCATTGTTGCATTCACTACTTGTAAGATGAATGAAGGGAAACAAGTGAGTCCTCACTTTCTTAAAATGAAAGGTTATGTAGAGCACCTTGAGAAACTTGGCTATCCAATCCCATTGGAGCTAGCCACGGATCTCATTCTTAATTCATTGCCTAAAAGTTATAATCAGTTTGTAATGAATTATAACATGCATGGAATGGATAAGAATATCTCTGAGTTGCATGGGATGCTCAAAACTGCAGAGATGAAAATTGTGGAGAAAGGTTCTCCCGTACTCTTGGTTCATGATGGGAAGAAGGCTAATGCCAAAGGAAAGGGTAAGAAAGTTATCAAACCCAAAATAAGCAAGGCAAAGGTTGCCAAGGCTTCTGAGGCAAAACCCGATTCACAAAAGGATGCAATCTGTTTCCATTGTCAAGAAATTGGTCATTGGAAACGTAATTGCAAGGCTTTCTTGGAAGAGCAAAAGAAGAAGAAGAGCAGCAAGGCTGCGTCGACTTCAGGTATCTATATGATAAATATTCTCCTTTCTACCACTGATTCTTGGGTATTGGATACCGGATGTGGTTCTCACATTTGTCTAAATGTGCAGGGACTAAAGAATAGGAGACTGCTTAACGAAGGTGAAGTAGATCTACGTGTGGGGAATGGAGCAAGAGTTGCTGCATTAGCCGTAGGGACTTATGAAGTCACTTTACCTTCCGGATTAATTCTTGTTTTGAACAATTGTTATTATGTTCCGGATTTAAGCAGAAATATTATTTCAATTTCTTGTTTTGATAATGAAGGTTTTAAGTTTCTTATTGAGAATAAGAAATTTTCTATTTATTTAAATGTGCGCTAATTCATTTAATGGCCTTTATATCTTGGATGTCAAGAATGAAAATAATGACAATGTCTATCATGTAAATAAGAAATCTAAACCTAATGATGTAAATCATACCTATTTATGGCATTGCCGTCTTGGTCATATTAATGAGAAGCGTATCTCAAAACTCCATGGGGACGGACTTTTAGGTTCATGTGACCTCGAGTCATATGATACTTGTGAGTCGTGTCTTCTTGGAAAAATGACTAAGATACCTTTTACCAAGTTGGGTGATAGGGCAAGCGACTTATTGAGGTTGATACATTCCGATGTATGCGGACCATTAAGTAGCAATGCTAGGGGAGGATTTCAATACTTCATAACCTTCACTGATGATTATAGTAGATTTCGGTATGTTTACCTAATGAAACATAAAAGTGAAGCATTTGAGATATTTAGAATATTTCAAAATGAAGTAGAAAAACAACTTGGTAAAAGTATAAAGGCACTTCGATCAGATCGAGGTGGTGAATACTTAAGTCAAGAATTTGATGATCATCTAAAGAATTGTGGAATAGTTTCACAATTGACTCCACCTGGAACACCACAATGGAATGGTGTATCCGAAAGGAGGAATCGGACTTTGTTAGACATGGTTCGATCAATGATGAGTCAAGTTGATCTTCCAATATCCTTTTGGGGTTACGCCCTAGAAACCGCTACTTTCACACTAAATCGTGTTCCAACTAAATCGGTTCAAAAGACTCCATATGAGATGTGGAGCGGAAAGAAGCCTTGTCTATCTTTCATGAAGATTTGGGGTTGTGAAGCTTTTGTCAAAAGACTTGTCTCAGACAAACTTGCACACAAATCTGATAAATGTATTTTCGTGGGATATCCTAAGGAAACTAGAGGATATTACTTTTACAACCGTGAGGACAACAAAGTGTTTGTTGCCCGAACTGGTGTCTTTCTAGAGAAAGAGTTTCTCTCGAAAGAAATCAGTGGGAGTAAAATAAATCTTGAAGAAATTCGAGACCCAGAAAATAACATTGAACCAATAGTGGAACAAGAACAAGAACCACAAGGAGTTGTGGAACCTGTTCAAAATACACAAGCAACTCGCAGATCTAGTAGGTTACGATCCGAGACCGAGAGATATGGATTTCTCGTAACGGATAATAATGAGGTAGAAATCATTGAGAATGATGAACCGTCAACCTACCAAGAGGCGATGTCTTCTCCTGATTCGGACAAGTGGCTTGGAGCCATGGAATCCGAATTGCAATCCATGCAAGACAATCAAGTTTGGAATTTGATTGATGCACCCGAAGGTGTAAAAACCATAGGATGCAAATGGGTCTTCAAGAAGAAGACTGACATGGATGGGAAGGTGCATACTTACAAAGCTAGGCTTGTAGCGAAAGGTTATAGGCAAGTTCATGGTATTGACTATGATGAGACCTTTTCACCCGTAGCAATGATCAAGTCTATAAGAATTTTGCTTGCCATTGCCGCATATCATGACTATGAAATATGGCAGATGGACGTCAAAACCGCTTTCCTGAATGGAAAACTCCAAGAGGATGTGTATATGACACAACCAGAAGGTTTTGAACAAGATTCTAAGGTATGCAAATTGCAAAGATCCATCTATCGATTGAAGGAAGCTTCTAGGAGTTGGAATCTCCGTTTTGATGAATCGGTCAAAGAGTTTGGTTTCATCGAGAACGAAGATGAGCCTTGTGTATACAATAAGATTAGTGGGAGCATAGTGCTATTCCTTATTTTATATGTGGATGACATATTGCTCATTGGAAACGACATTCCTACACTTCAGTCTGTGAAGACTTGGTTAGGAAAGTGCTTCGCAATGAAAGATATGGGTGAAGCCGCATATATTCTTGGCATTAAGATCTATAGAGATAGATCAAGGAGGCTACTTGGTTTAAGCCAAAGTAAATACATTGACAAGGTCATTAGAAGATTCCGTATGGAAAATTCTAAGAGAGGCACCTTGCCCGTGTTACATAGAGTTTCTCTAAGCAAGACTCAATGTCCTAAGACAAACGATGAGCGTGAGAAAATGAATGATGTTCCATATGCTTCGATAATTGGGTCCATCATGTATGCCATGATTTATACTAGGCTAGGCCGGATGTATCTTATGCTTTGAGCATGACAAGTAGATACCAATCCGACCCTGGCGAAAATCACTGGATAGCTGTAAAAGCGATTCTTAAGTACTTGAGAAGAACTAAAGACTCGTTTTTGGTCTATGGAGGAATGGAAGATGATCTCGTTGTAAATGCTTACACGGATGCAAGCTTCCAAACCGACAAAGATGATAGCCGATCGCAATCGGGTTTTGTGTTTATGTTAAATGGTGGAGCTGTAAGCTGGAAGAGTTCCAAGCAAAGTACAACCACTGATTCTACAACAGAAGCTGAGTATATTGCTGCATCGGATGCTGCAAAGGAAGCTGTTTGGATTAAGAAGTTCATAACTGAACTTGAAGTGGTTCCTAGTATTGCTAATCCAATAGACCTTTATTGCGACAATAATGGTGCTATTGCTCAAGCAAAGGAACCAAGAGCACATCAGAAATCCAAACACATACTTAGGCGTTTTCATATCATTCGAGAGATCGTTGATAGGGGAGACGTAAATATATGCAGAGTACCTACTGATGACAATATTGCGGACCCGCTGACAAAGGGACTTCCACAAGCTAAACATGATGGTCATGTTAGGTCCATGGGTATTAGATACATGGGAGATTGGGCCTAGGGAAAGTGGGAGATTGTTGGTGGTGGTGCCCTAGGCACGTTTAATAAACGTTGTAATTGTTATCATTTATTTCATATCAATAAAGAGATGTTTTGATTATTATTATTGTTCATGTTTACTTATAATAATCTCCGTCCCTAGTACTTGTTAAGCACTAGTATAAAGGCTAAATGATCATGCGATGATCATGTTAGATTTATTGGTACTTGTTTGTAACAAGGTACGGGACATGACCCGCTGTATGAGATTTATGTCATGGTCTATGTCGAACATATATCTCATATTAGTTATGTCATTTGAATCCTTAGACATGAAGTTATTATAGTCTTCCACTTGATGAACATTATGTTTGACATATTCAAACGCTACCTTTAACCGGGAAGTTATAAAGGGTATGATTGGCATAATCGGATTCACGTAGGGAAGAATAATAAGCTAAATGGATTTGTCCCTCTTCGGAGAGATGTCAAGCTTGGGCCTCTCGTAGGAATGGTGTTGATGAAATGTTCGGCCGGACTCAAATGAATTGATTGGATCAATGGCATTTGGATTATCAACATATTCGGAATCGAGAAAGTATTGAACAAAACAAGTTGACTGTTTGACCATGACTTGTGTTCAATGACGTCGAGGACAAAGGGATTATGACATATTTTAAAGGAATGCGAACTTGTATCTAGTTATACTATTTGGGTAGGTGTGACGGTTTGCTAGAACCTAATCATATCTTATGGTTTCATGTTTGAACTCATTGCCAACTTAGTATAATCCTAGAGGGTCACACACAATAGAACGAATCTTTAAAAGGACTAAATTGGAATTTTGGAAATTTTGGACATTCTGGGGAAGTGGTCGACCGCTCAGTGTGGACTGGGCGGCCGCACACTTAGCCCAAATTTTGTACCAGTTTGTTTCAGATAAATGTGCGACCGCACAGTGTATTCTGGGCAGCCGCACAGTACTGTCGGCTGGCACTTTCCTAATTCGATTTGGAATGTCTTTTGACACAAGATTCCTATTTGGAATAGGTCTTGCTTGTGTATAAAAGGGTGAGTTCGGCCAGAACTTCAGTGATAGCTTTTTGTGAGTCTCCAAAGTGTTTAAGAGAGAATTTATTTTGTTCTAAGATATCCTTGATTGAGAAACAAAATAATTCACAAATAAATTCCATATAGTTCTTTATTAAATTCTGAAAGTGTGTTTCATAATATTGGTCTAGCAACCAAGATCAAAGAAGTTCCTTTGATATTCGTTCGAAGTGTGGATACCACTAGAGGGTGAAAATCATCATCTTCAAAGTTCGTGTTCAAGCTTTGTGATCGTGATCAAGTCTTCAAATCTCCACCAAGGACCAAGAGAAAATTTAATAGCCATCAAGGGTTAGTTTATTCCTTTATTCATTATGTTGTATTTGATTTAATCATATGAATGGATCTATGGGCTTTGGGTTTCAAAATTTTAAATGCTAAATTCCGCTGCGCATGTTTGATCGAAACCCAACAAGATCAATCTGACTTATCATCTAACGAACCATATCCAATAAGGTCCTACCTCCATTTAGACACACTATTCGACAATGGTGTTCTTTGTGGAGTTAATTTGTGAAACAATTTCACATTTTAAAGATGATTGTCAAATACTTGGTTCAAACATTCATCGTTTCGATCTAATCGGAATGTTAGAATAGTTTTATCAAGTACTACTGAAATTCTCATTTAGCATTGCTACTTAATGAACCACATACATCAATATGTATTAGTTTTAATAAGCCATTAGCCCTTTTACTACTCCTAGTAAAAGATGTCATGATCCAAGTGAATAAGATTCACATATATCAATATGATTCTAAATCATATGACTTTAAAAGTCCGTCCCATGAAATTTTAGAAATGTGTTTCTTATTTATTTGATCAAAACAATAATGCTATAATAATGTAATGCTTACATCATTAGGTTTGAATTTCTTATTATTTATGTTACATATTTATTTATTATTTTGTTCTTCAAGATTTAGGATATATGTTTATTTATATGATTCTGCAATACGATAAAGCAAATCATAATAAATCAAACACTTTCTTATTCTAAATAAGAGTTAAATATCCTTCATTATCTCTAAAGAAACCAAAATAATATCTTCTACTTAAAGTAAGTACATAATATCATTTGTTCGAAACAAATATATATGAGCCCACTAAGTAAAGTCGATTCACAAGTGCTCTACGATTAATGTTGCAACTCTTGCATCATTATCCTTCGCAGATTAACTTTACTTTTCTTAAGTAGTCTTTCGTTTCTCAATTATTGCACATTTAGAAAAATATGAGATCCACATCCGGTATCCACTACCCAATAATTAGAAGTAAAAAGATAACATAAATACTTAAAGCGATAGTCCTACTGTTAGGCCTAATTGGTAGGAAAATAGGCTAGAGGGGGGGGGTGAATAGCCTTTTTAAAACTTTTACAAAGAAACACTTTTAAATGCAAAGTCACTTATCAGTTTGCAAACTATTATCAGTAAGCGCAGCGGAGAAGATATGACTTGTTTTAACTCACACAAAATCAGTTTATAAAAAGGTTTTGAGAGCTTGGTTTAAACACAAAGTAGTTTCTGAAAGTTCAATGCAGTTTCAAGAGATTGGTCAATGGAAATGAAGTTGTGTCAGTAAGAACAGTAATGATTTGCCGGTGATAGAGTTCCAACCGGCAAGGACAGTAAGTAACAGAGGACACAGAGATTTGGAGAGGTTCACAGTGTAAATACTGCTACGTCCTCTACCAAGTTTGGTCAGAACTTGGATTTGGGTTAAGAGCACTATTAAATATCCCTAGTCTATTACAAGAGCGGCTTTGCCGGATACAAAGACTAAATTCTAGAGATAGTTTAATGAATCGTAAAGCAAATATCTGACCAAGTGTATTTGAGCGGCAAGTTCAAAAGAACTTATCTCACTCAGGTGGGTGTGTGAAAACTCAGACAACGTATTCCTTAAAATAATCTAGTTCGGGAATACTAACAGTGTTGTAGAGTTTGTGCACAAGTGTATGTCCTATTAAATGATCTAATGATTATCTGGACAAGGAATGTTTGAGCTTCAATGAATGCTGCAAACAACCAACTCTCTTCAATGCACTAAAATCACCAACCTTCTTCAATGCACTAAGTCCTCTATTTATAGGAGGAGTTAATGTCTTAGCTTGTTGAAGAAGGATAACATTTGAATTTCCAGCTGGGTAGGTGAGGAGCATTTAATGCAGTATCCTTGGCATTAATGGCGAAGATACGCGTGCCTTAAAAGTCTGATGGGTAAAGACCCCTTTGTCTCAACCGGTTACCTGCAAAAGCAAGTAGAGACAGAGTATAGCTAAAAGTAGCTATGTGTCAGACGGCGTAGAAATCATTACAGAGCAGGTAAACTACTTTATAATAAAACAGTATAGAGACAATCAGCAAGGTTGACTTTAATGAAATGATGTCACCTGACTGACAGTGCAGACTGTCTATTATATCGGCATGTTGTGAATGGAGTTGATCGGCAACTTCTTAAATAAGTTGATCGGCAACTTCTGTAGCAAGTTGATCGGCAACTTGTCGCATGTTAAGAATAGAGTTGATCGGCAACTTGTTTACTGGTCTGCTGATTTGCTTCCTCTTGCTGGTTTGTCTTGTTGAGGAGTTGAAATACACCTGTGCTGGTCACAAAGGATCCTAAGGGTACCTAAAAAGGTTCTAATAAAATTGGGGGACCCTAAGTGTAGACATGATTGGGATTAAGCAATTCTAGGACCTAGGTATCTATTTGAACAACAATCTCCTCCAAATTACTTAAGTCCAATCACCCTTAAAGCTAAAGACATCTCTTATCTTAGGGAAAAGATTTCTAAGGATATCTAGGTATAACCAAATCCTAAGGTAAGTCACACTGGATGTCTAATGCAAAAGGTGGATTCACCAAAATAAATGGTGAAGCCGGTTCAAGGAATCGGCAAGAGTGATGATCTGCAAAAGGAAATAGCACAGAATAATGCAGATAACAACACAAATATAAGAAAAACATATTAGCACAATAAAAATTTTTATAAGCAAAGAAATTTGTCTGTGAAGGTCTTCAATAAGATATCTACATCATAGGCTATGTGACTCAAGGATCAGTAGCTGGAGGATCAGAAATCTTGGGATCTGCTGCTGGAGTTGAGTCCTTTGTAGATTCAGTCTTCCTAGCCTTCTTTCTTGCTTTTTCTTCTTTTCTATCAGCTTTCCTCTTTGCTTTGCTCTGTCTTCTCTGCGCACTTTCCAATCTTTCAGACAGCATCTTGTTGTTGGCTTCAAGAGCAGCTATCTTCAGATTAGCTTCGGCAAGAGCAGCTTTGGTCTCAGATAATTCTTCTTCAAGTCTTCCCATATCTCTTATCTGCAGCCTCTGATTATCAACAAGATTCTGTTGAATGTTATGAGTTGTCCCCAAGGATTCAGAAAGAGCCATTATACGCTCTTCTCTATCAGCAAGGAGAGCTTTCAATTCTTTGACCAGAGTATTCTCCTCCTCCTGATTGGACTTACGTAGACGCTTAACCAGGTCTTTGTGAACATCCTTAACCAGGTCACCAACAGAAAGAGCCATATCACCAATATCAGCACGAGTGGCAGGCACTTGCTGATTTGTGAAATCGCCTTCACTAAACTTCAAATACTCATACAGACTGTTGACGATGGTCGGCTGGAAAATACTGGCAGACGTCGGGAGCACTATTGAAGGGATAAAATCTTCATTATTCAGATCAGCATCTTCAATAAGCACATCATCAGTCATCATCTCATCATCAGAGGAGATCAAGATCGGCTCAGAGGGAGATGGAGGAACAGGAGCAGCAGGAATGAGTAAGAACCATTGAAGGGCAGCATCATCAGTAGATGAGAAGAAATCGGCAGGGACAGAAGTTGAGACAATGAGATCATCAGTATCATCGGCACGAAAGATCGGCAAGGGAAAAGCTGGATGAACTATAACAGCACGATCAGTCGGCAGATGAAACATACCACCGTCTTCAAGTGAAAGGAAGGTAGCCAAGATTAAGTTCAAATAAGCACGACCTTCAAGAATCATAGTCATTAACCCGGCATTCATCAGCCTTGAGGTATAGACTAGATGATCGGCACGTTGACGGGGATGAAATAATGGCAGAGTCATAGCCAAAGCGGCAGACTTGATCAAATAAAGAAGGCCACGAGGATTGGTATGCCTAACTTCAATGATGTCAGTCAGCAGATCATTGATCATCAAGCAGCTTCTCATCCATCCATTTGTAGTGATGCACACTTCAGTTGGAGAAGGACCGGGAAGGGTAGATTCACCTCTAATCTTTATCTGTCCTGGTCTAGATCGAATTGGATCATAGGCCACTTTCTTCTTAAGTCTATAAATCCGAGGAGTCTTTCCCTTTGTACGAACAATGTCATCATCATTGAGAATCCAGGGAAGATAGATTGGACTATCACTAGTAGAATCTCCTGGAGAAAATTTATACTTGGTGACATGAGGGTGGTCTTTGTCGAATGGGAGTGGACATTTGCCTAAGGTATACTTGAAGGATAACCTTGGATGAACAGTGAAGAGAGGCTATCCAAATTTGTTGGAGGGGATAGATGCATTGGAAGTGTACCAGTTTGAGCACATCATATCCTTCCCATTGAGAAAATAATCATAGCTGGGTGGTGGAGAAGTATCAACAGCATCAGGATCAACAAAGGCTTGTTCTCCAACCACCATGTAATCAGAAGGATCTATCTCATCGGCATGATCTACATCGGCACGAGCAGCTGCAGGAGCCGGCAAGAGAGGGGTGATAACAGACGGCAAGCTGAACAAAGGCTGTAGAAGAATCTCTTCAAACTGTAGACTAGCAGCAATGTCAGCATCCAGATTAGGAGTACTATCATCAGCACCTCCTCCCAACTCCACAATCTCCTTGATCCCAGTAGGAGGAACAATCTGTATTTCAGGGGTGACTGATATTAACTGAGTGTCTGTAGTTTTCTCAGTAAGATGAGTGTCAGCAGTTGTCTCATTAGTCACTTTTTCAGCAAGTTCTCCTCCTGAAACAGATACACCCAATTGTTGAGTGTCCATAGTTGTCTCAACTGGAGCAGGAAGGTCCGCAGATAGACCCATCAGAGGTTGAGTGTCTGAAGTTTTCTCAACATGAAATTCCACTATATCTTTGATAGAATCATCGGCATGCCTTCCTTCAACACTACTATCACCCTCAAATACAGATTCTGCAAAGACTTCAGCAGTGGAAGCTTTAGTCATGACAGTTCTGATTGGCATCTTGTCACTATCTGTTGTAAGTAAAGTGGAAGGAGAGTCAGCAGTAGCTTTGTGAGCACAAACCAAATCACCAAACAAATCAGCACCATCATCATTATCAGCATCCGAATCACTGTCAGCAGAATCACCATCGGCAGAATCATCTGAACCATCGGCAACTAAGGAATTATCAGCAGCATCTACATCATCGGCAGAATGAACATCGGCATCAGATAAAGTCTTGCTGCTGCTGGGAGAAGGAGCTTGAGCAGATGGATTGGCAAGATTTTCGGCAGCTATGCGATCGGCATCTTGCTTTAGCAGAAATTCATTGGATTTGTCAATCAAGTCCATAGTGACTTTCTTGACTGATCTGAAGAAGTGTACATTGAGAGGACTGTCAGCAGGAGCCTCGTCATCATTGTAGGTCAGAAGATCTTCATTATTCTCCATTCTGCCTATCTGATAAGGATCAAACTCTGTGAATTGAGAGAGCTGATTGAAAGTCCTGGCGTAGATAATCCATACATCCTGAACCATCATATCTTGTCTAATTCTGTCTTGAAAGAGATAGATATGGTTCCAGGAAAGTGGTAGGAATTCAAAATACCGACCAAAATTGAGTTTTAGTTCAGCCTCTTTCAACTGCTTGAACTTTGATAGAGGGACAAACTTCTCTTTCCACATATCAGTGCGTCTGTCCAAACTCTTTTGATCAACATAATCAGCAGGATTTCCGGGAGAGATAGTGTCTTTCATCTCTTCATGAAACTGAAGAAGACGACGAATAAAGGGAGGCAGATGGTCAATCGGAAAGACCCATTTCTTGTTCAAGACCTTGTTGGTGAAGGACCAAGGATTCTTGTAGAAGGTGTGGAAAGTTGGGTTTCTGATTGGAGCGCATTTCCTAGGAGTCTGAGACTTGAGCTTCTCAATGACATCCTCAATACTTTTGCCATCGGCAAAGTCATCAGTGAATTCTTCATCAGGAATTTCAACCTTGACAGCAGGATCGGCAGTTAGGGAAGCACCGGCAAGATGAGCAGGGGCAAACCTAATTAGCTTGGCTCTTGGATCAGCAGGAGGAATAGTGGAAGAAGGAACTTCATCGGCAAGCTTCACCTTCTTTATCACCACTTGATCGGCAACCTTTACCAGTTTCCTTTTCTTTGGAGCACCAGGAGTAGAATCGGCAAGAATCCTATCAGTTGAAGGAGCAGGAGTAGAGACTGCTGCTGATTGAGAAGCAACTGAAGGAATGCTCTTTGCCTTTTTCTTCCTCTGAGTCACAACAGGTGCAGGAGCAACAGAGGGGGCATCGGCACTGGAAGCATTCTTTGAAATCCTTTTCCAATCCTTAGCATCAAAGAACTTCAACCTATTGAAAGGCAAGCTGGATGGAAAGCGATCGGCAGCCACTACATTGGCATTTCTCCTCAGAATCATACTTGTCAACAGATAATGGCATCCTTTTCCAGGATTGGCCTTGTTCTTCAATCTGTCAGAAGCCCACTTATCAGCAGCCGTAGCGATAATCCTGAATATGTAGGCACACCAGTTGAACTCAATCTGCAGAACAATGGCGGCCATAGCTTCAAACTGCACATCAGTGATATTGCTGTGGGATCCAGATCGGCAAATGAGACATCTATCAACTATCTCAGCCAAAGCATAGTATCTTCGGGGATAGTGAATCTTCAGATGATTAGTGCCACTAAGCCTTGTGCCAGCACCTCTCATGATAATCCAAGCCCTATCCAGTTCCTGCTCATCAACTAGAGCACTCAACCCTTCATTCCCAAGATTGGGAAAAACTTCAGAGATAGAAGAGGGAGTAAGAGAGATCTGCACGCCCAAAACAGTAGAATTGATGGAGACGATAACGGAGGAGTCAGCACGAGAGCGGACAACAGAAGAGTTGGAGAAGAATTTTTTGACAAGATCCACAAATACTGAACTAACTCCTGATGGAGTGATGAACGAATCAAGCAAGGACCCAATAAGAAGATTCTTCAAGAAAACCCCGTCGGCTTCATCATTGAAGTAGTTGGAGTCAACATAGCCTCCGTAGATATCTTTTTCACCGGACATTGTCTGCAAAATTACTCAAACCACTCTCAATGTTAGAAATAAAGACAAATCAAACCATAAATGATTAGAAATGAGCAGAGAATAAACATTAACACTTACCAGATTATGAATAGATGAACAAATAAAACGATGAACTGATAATCTGGAAAGAGGAGAGATAGAGAGAATAGAGAGCAGAGAGAAAAAAATGGCGGAGAAAAAGCTTAATGGAATTTTGAAAGGCGTTATATATGTTATGGGGGAGAGAGAGAATATGAGAGGGCAAGGGAGAGAAATAACTGTACCTATAGTCTCGGAGACCGTGCGCACGCAAAAATTAATGCGCACACAAATCGGTAAGGTGAACAGTTAAAAGTAAGAGGGAGAAAGGGTAAATTAGTCAAAAATAAAATAGAAGTGATGATGACCTGTTTACCTGCTGATGTATCGCATTAAATGGAATACATCTTGACACGATTTTGGATAAGAAAGGTACACACACGTGTCAGGGAGATGGTGTGACCGATGTACCTTTGATTTGATTGCTTACGTCATGTGTCAGGAATCTTAACTTTTGCAGAGACGTGCTGATTTGATTTTATCAATCGGCAAGATAGCTTGAATCGGCAAAATGATTGAATCGGCAAGATATTGAATCGGCAAGATATATAGATAGAATCGGCAAGATGATTTTGACAAAATTTTGATCGACAAGATTTTGTCGGCATGTTCGTGGTCAGCAAGATAATTGATGCTCTGCTGATTTGATCGGCAGACTAACACAAGTAGCAAAGTTAGCACAATTTTAACCATAAAAATCAATCATACCTAATTCACCTCTGAGGAATTCAAATCTTTTCTGATCCAAGGGCTTTGTTAGTATGTCTGCTCTTTGGAAATCGGTATGGACTTTGAGCAGCATAACATTCCCTTTTTCAACATGTTCCTTCAGGAAGTGGTATATGATGTCTATGTGCTTGGTTTTGGAATGCATCACCGGATTGTTTGATACTGAAATTGCTGATTGGTTGTCACAATAGATGGGACAAATTTGAGATGGTACTTCATAGTCAACCAGCTGCTGCTTCATCCATAGAATCTGTGAACAGCAACTGCCGGCAGCTATGTACTCAGCTTCAGTAGTGGAAGTGGAAATTGATGCTTGCTTCTTACAGGACCAAGACACCAATCTATCACCAAGAAATTGGCATGTTCCACTTGTACTCTTTCTGGTCACCCTACAAGCTGCAAAGTCTGCATCTGAATAACCTATAAGATTGAAAGATGAATCTCTTGCATACCATAATCCAAGGTCAGCAGTGCCACATAAATATTTAATAATACGTTTTACAGCCTGCAGATGGGATTCCCTAGGGTCAGCTTGAAACCTGGCACAAACACAAACAGCAAACATAATATCTGGTCTACTGGCAGTAAGATAGAGGAGTGAGCCGATCATACCTCGGTAGACAGTCATGTCTACTTTCTTACCAGACTCATCCTTATCTAAATGAATGTTAGTGCCCATCGGTGTGCTTTGAGAGTGAGCATTGTCAAAGCCAAACTTCTTGATAAGTTCTTTGGCATACTTGGCTTGACTGATAAATATTCCTTCATGGGTTTGTTTGACTTGAAGTCCAAGGAAATATGTTAGTTCATCCATCATGCTCATCTCGAACTTGCTCTGCATCAGTTTCTCAAATCTCTTGCAAAGTGATTCGTTAGTGGAACCAAAAATAATATCATCGACATAAATTTGAACAAACAATGAATGACCCTTATGCTTGGCAACAAATAAAGTAGTATCGATTTTACCTCGAGTGAAGCCTAAGCCATCGCTAAGTAAGAACTTAGATAGGGTTTCATACCATGCTCTTGGAGCTTGCTTTAGGCCATAGAGAGCTTTCTTCAATCGGTAGACATGATCAGGCTTCTTGGAGTCCTCAAAACCTGGTGGTTGTTCAACATAAACTAGTTCTTGGAGTTCTCCATTCAGGAAGGCACTTTTCACGTCCATTTGATATAGCTTGAATTCTTTGAAGGCAGCATAGGCTAAGAAAAGTCTTATAGCTTCCAATCTTGCAACAGGAGCAAATGTCTCATCGTAGTCGATTCCTTCCTCTTGACGGTAGCCTTTAGCAACTAACCTTGCTTTGTTTCTAATGATTTTCCCAGCTTCATCCAATTTGTTCCTGTAAACCCACTTAGTACCAATAACTTGCTGAGAAGTTGGTCTTGGCGCAAGTTCCCATACTTTGCATCTTTCAAACTGATTCAGTTCCTCTTGCATGGATTCAACCCAACCAGGATCGGCAAGAGCTTCTTCAGTCTTCTTTGGTTCTATATCGGAGACCATAGCAGATGAGAAAAGGCTTTCAGTAAATGCTCTACTAAGGTTCCTTGTTAATCTGGGACCAAAGACATCACCAATCACATTTTCTAATGGATGATCACGAACTGTTCTGACTTCTCTCGGCACATCTTGTCTTACTGATTCTTATTGTAAGGATTCTAGAGGAGGATCAAGATCAGCAGATGGTGTAGGAGAAGAACTTTGAGTGAGAAGTGGATGAAAGCTTGGAGGATTAGGTCTTATAACAGAAATTGGTTGAGGGCTAGATCTGTCTTCAGGATGATCAGCAGAGTTTGCATCGGCAAACGGATTATGAAATTCATCAGCAGGTTCTGGTTCTGCTGATGAAGGAAAATACGGAGCATCTGCTGATTCTTCTGCTGAAATGACTGGATCAGCAGCTGGTACTTGATCTGCAGGATTAGTATTACTGGATTCACCTGTCTCATGAGCACTAGACACATTAGTACTATTTGGAGCCTTGTCAGACTCTAACAAATCAAATTCATCAAAGGTTACATGAACAGATTCAACAATTTTCAAAAGTTTCTTATTGAAAACTCGAAAGGCCTTACTGTGTTTAGCGTATCCAACAAAGATTCCTTCATCAGCTTTCTCATCAAATTTACCTCTGTGCTCTTTTCCATTGTATAGCACGTAACATTTGCAGCCGAATATCTTGAAGAATCCAATGTTGGGAATTCTGCCTCTCCAGAGTTCATAAGGAGTCTTGTTATGGAATTTGTTGATTAGAGATCTGTTCTGGGTGAAGCAGGCTGTATTGATCGCTTCAGCCCAAAAGTACTTCGGCAGCCTGGCTTCGGCAATCATGGTCTTACCAGCTTCAATGAGAGTTCTGTTCTTCCTCTCAACAACACCATTTTGTTGTGGTGTACCGGCAGCTGAGAAGTTGTGGTCTATACCATGATCATCACAGTACTGAGCAATACCATTGTTCTTGAATTCAGTGCCGTTGTCTGATCTCATACTGATGATATCGCTTTCTTTCTGAGTTTGTAGTAGTCTGAATAACTTGGTGGCAAAAGCATAGGTGTCATCTTTGTGACTGAAAGTTTCTACCCAAGTATATCTAGAGAAATCATCTACTACAACCAAGGTGTATCTACTTCCCCCGATACTTGCTGTAGATGTGGGGCCAAATAGATCCATATGTAGCAATTGGAGGCACTTAGAAGTTGACATGCAGGGCTTGCTTCGGAAAGATAACTTATGTTGTTTTCTAAGCTGGCAGGCCTTGCATTTCTTTGCTTGATCAGCAGACACTTGAGGCAGACCGGTAACAAGATTTGAACCGGCAAGCTTGGATAGATATTTGAAGTTCAAGTGACTGAGTCTCTTGTGCCATAGCCATGAGTTCTCACTGATGTTCTTAGCTACAAAACAAACATTAGCAACACCAGTAATAGCACTTAAGTCTACTGCATAAATGTTACCTTTACGTTTGGCAGTGAGAAGAGTTTCATTGGAAGCAATGTCTTTCACATAGCAACTGGAAGTAGTAAATACGCATTGCATTCCTCTATCACAGAATTGTGATATTGATAGAAGGTTGTGTTTCAGACCATCCACTAGAGAGACCTTCTGTACAGTAACTGCACCTCTCTTGATGGTACCTATACCGACGATTTTTCCTTTGGCATTATCACCAAACACTACTGGGGGACCTGATGCTTCGATAGTATCGGCAAGAAGATCTGCAAATCCTGTCATATGTCTAGAGCAGCCACTATCTAGAATCCACAAATCCTTGCTTGCACCAGTTGAGGCCATGAAGCATTCCTGAAATAAAACGGTATGCTTATGGTCCCCCTTATTCAAGGGTCCGAGGGTTAGTTCCTCTTTGGCAACCACATCTGGCCACCACTTGAGGATGAAACCTCAGTGGGTCCAGATAGGTGCTTCAAGAGGCATTCATGAGCCTTGTGACCATAATCAAAACAATTAGAACATCTCACTTGACTGATAGGCTGTGGAGTCGGTAGAATATCATTCTGTTTAGTCGGTGCATCGGCAGAACTAGGGAATTGAGCAGGCACAAACTTAGTATGTTTAAAGGTGCCAGTGTTGCCTTTCTTTCCATTCTGTTTACCTTTGGCAGTTACCTTTTTAGGCACTTGTCCATCGGCAGCAGAGGAGGTCAGATCGGCAGCACTTGCTCTGCTGATGTATTCACCAAGAATACCGTTATCGGCAGACTCAGTATCAGCAACCTTAACATATCTTTGTTTGTGCTTATCATTCCTTTTGTTCTGGTTCTTAGGATACTTCATTTCCACAGCACTGTATATAGGCTTAGCATCCTTATGCACTGAGTTAACAGGACTACATTCAACTTTCTCATCCTTTTTCTCGGTAGCACAAGTTTCAGTAGAGCTACTGCTGCTGGAATCAAATCCTAACCCAGATTGGTCCTTATATGACATTTGGGTCTGTAGGATTGTTTCAACAGCAACTCTAGATTTTGTGTAAGAATCAACAATCCTTGAGAGATGATTGTTTCTTTTCACAAGATCTTCGATCTGAGCTATCAATACTGCTACTTGGCATTTGAGATCCAGGTTTTCTTTCTTTAAAGAAATAGACTCAAGCTCGTGTCCTTTGAGAACTGAAAGTTCAGACATAAGCGAGCTATTCTCGTTAGAAATTCTTTTGAAATCAGCAGCCATCACTTTATGAACGCTACTCAGCTTCTCATGATCGATAAAAAGTTCATCCATTGTCTCTATCATTTCAGCTTTGGATATTTCAGGACAAGGATCAGCTAAAATTTTAGGAGCAGAGGCAATGGGTCCAGGAGAGAAGTCAGGTAGGGAAGAGATGGGTTTTGATATGTTTTTGGCAATGCTAGATTGTTCATTGAATAATAGTTTTCTGGTCATCGGTAAGGATTTTGATTTGATGGTGGTAAATTGAGAAGAGTTACACTGGCCATAGAGTGAGGTTCCCACTTGGTGTACTTTGTATCCATATGGGTTTTCAGCATTGACACTTATTTCTTTGAAGTGTGGTTGAGGTCTTCCAGCAGATTCTTCTTTGACTGGAGTTCTTGGTGGAGATGGATCTCGGTAGACTGGAGTCGGCAATGATGATACATCGGCATCTTCCAAATCTAGGGCGACAAAACTTACATCGGCATCTTCATCTTCATCGGCATCTTCATCGGAATCAGTTTCACACTAAACCGGCAAGGCCTTTTCTGTGCTTTCATCGGCAACAAATCTTCTAGACTTGGGATGTCTCTGGTTGAATGACTTCCTCATGTATTCATATTTTGGTTGAGGACATTTAGAAGCAAAGTGACCAGGTTTTCTGCAGTTGAAGCAGACCAGATCACCTTTGTTGTTCTTTCCATCGGTAGCACTAGTAGAGGGCTTTATTGTAGCTTGCTGGTTTCTGAAATGGTGGTGTGAAGGATTTTGGTTGCTGGTAGTTTCCTTTCTGCATCCTTTTGAAGTCTTTGAACCTTTTGTAGTTCCTAGCGAAGGCGGCAAATTCGTCTTCTTCCATAGGTTTTTCTGAGGTTATTTCATGGGTATTGGAACTGCAGGATGTTTGAGGTGGATCTATAGGAGGGAATTTGTTTGAAGGAAAGGATATCTGTGACTGAGCTGATAGAGACAAGTTTTTGAAATTTTTGTCGAGAACGTTAAGTTTTTGCAGTTCTCTCTCATACAGAAATAGACTAGACACAAGATTCTGAATAGAAGTCTTGTTTAAGTCTCTCACTTCTCTAACAGCGGTGACCTTAGTATGATACTCATTTCCCAAAGAACTTAGAAAACGAATATTAAGATCTTTCATAGTATAAACTTTACCTAATGAAGCACATAAATTACTTACCTCGCAAAATCTGTCGTAGGCACTCCTTAGTGATTCACCATCTTGTTTCTTGAAGGATTCAAACTCAGCAATGCAATCGTAGAGTCTGTTGTCCTTCACCTGCTCGTCACCTTCAAAGTATGCAAGGAGCTTGTTCCAGCATTCTTGAGCCGTGGAGCACAAGTCAATAAGTTTGTATTGCTTGTCATCCAAACCACAAGAGATAATGTGGCATGCTTTTCCATCTAGGGCAGCAGAAAGTTTGTCGTCGTCGGTCCATTCCTCTCTGGGTTTCTCAATCAAAGTTTCATCAATCTGAACATGGGTTTCCTGTTCAGTTTCTCGATCAGCATGTTGTGTCAGCGGAGTGGAGGGAATAGGTCTGTAGGTGGTTGAAACTTTTAACGGAATGATTGGACCACCTTCTATGACCTTCATCAACCGGTCATCGATTGAGTTCATATACTTTATCATACGAGATTTCCAGACACCAAACTCGTTGACATTCAACAACGGAATGGTGGTGATGTTGAATGACTGCATGATTTTTCCTGCCATGGTATCGGCAAACAAGCTGCAAAGCTTGGAAATTTCTTTCAAAATTCCAAGCTCTGATACCAATTGTTAGGCCCAATTGGTAGGAAAATAGGCTAGAGGGGGGGGGTGAATAGCCTTTTTAAAACTTTTACAAAGAAACACTTTTAAATGCAAAGTCACTTATCAGTTTGCAAACTATTATCAGTAAGCGCAGCGGAGAAGATATGACTTGTTTTAACTCACACAAAATCAGTTTATAAAAAGGTTTTGAGAGCTTGGTTTAAACACAAAGTAGTTTCTGAAAGTTCAATGCAGTTTCAAGAGATTGGTCAATGGAAATGAAGTTGTGTCACTAAGAACAGTAATGATTTGCCGGTGATAGAGTTCCAACCGGCAAGGACAGTAAGTAACAGAGGACACAGAGATTTGGAGAGGTTCACAGTGTAAATACTGCTACGTCCTCTACCAAGTTTGGTCAGAACTTGGATTTGGGTTAAGAGCACTATTAAATATCCCTAGTCTATTACAAGAGCGGCTTTGCCGGATACAAAGACTAAATTCTAGAGATAGTTTAATGAATCGTAAAGCAAATATCTGACCAAGTGTATTTGAGCGGCAAGTTCAAAAGAACTTATCTCACTCAGGTGGGTGTGTGAAAACTCAGACAAGGTATTCCTTAAAATAATCTAGTTCGGGAATACTAACAGTGTTGTAGAGTTTGTGCACAAGTGTATATCCTATTAAATGATCTAATGATTATCTGGACAAGGAATGTTTGAGCTTCAATGAATGCTGCAAACAACCAACTCTCTTCAATGCACTAAAATCACCAACCTTCTTCAATGCACTAAGTCCTCTATTTATAGGAGGAGTTAATGTCTTAGCTTGTTGAAGAAGGATAACATTTGAATTTCCAGCTGGGTAGGTGAGGAGCATTTAATGCAGTATCCTTGGCATTAATGGCGAAGATACGCGTGCCTTAAAAGTCTGATGGGTAAAGACCCCTTTGTCTCAACCGGTTACCTGCAAAAGCAAGTAGAGACAGAGTATAGCTAAAAGTAGCTATGTGTCAGACGGCGTAGAAATCATTACAGAGCAGGTAAACTACTTTATAATAAAACAGTATAGAGACAATCAGCAAGGTTGACTTTAATGAAATGATGTCACCTGACTGACAGTGCAGACTGTCTATTATATCGGCATGTTGTGAATGGAGTTGATCGGCAACTTCTTAAATAAGTTGATCGGCAACTTCTGTAGCAAGTTGATCGGCAACTTGTCGCATGTTAAGAATAGAGTTGATCGGCAACTTGTTTACTGGTCTGCTGATTTGCTTCCTCTTGCTGGTTTGTCTTGTTGAGGAGTTGAAATACACCTGTGCTGGTCACAAAGGATCCTAAGGGTACCTAAAAAGGTTCTAATAAAATTGGGGGACCCTAAGTGTAGACATGATTGGGATTAAGTAATTCTAGGACCTAGGTATCTATTTGAACAACACCTACTATCCTTCCTTTTATTGATCTTTCAATTTCAGATTGCAATTTTCAAATGGTCAATCTTATTGCCATGTTACCAAAATTGCATTATTTAAAGTTATTGATTTTAGCCACAGTTAATTCCTTTAAGCTTGACAACACTTGTCTTGCCTTTATCTTAAATCCTTTTCTTTATTAGCCTTGAAGTTTTTTAGAATGTTTCCTTTGATATTAAGTCTTAGCATTTTTAAACATCCAATGTCGCTCATGAATCAATATCAAGTTCTTTGTTAGTTCCAAACTAACTTAAGAATCAAGCCTTTAAAGGTGATCAATTTGTCTCTCCATGTTCCAAACATGAGAACCTATCGATGTACCTTTCAATCATCTCATGAATGTTAGGCTCTCTTACAATCTCAAACTTTGCCTTGCTTGCTTATAGGAACAATTCCTATGCGATTGCTTATCTCATAAGCATCCATGTGTTTCAGAAACTTCCAAAGTTCTAAACATATGTTAGCAAGTGTAAGACAATTTTTATCCATAGAATCATCCAATGTTTCTAAGATATATCTTTGTACGTCCTTAAGGCATTAGGTTTCTTAGGAATAGGATTATAAAAGGAATATATATAACTTCCGTTTTTGCTTAAGAACTCTTCTTAAGCACATGACCCAGTCAAAGAAGTTTATTTTATTCTCTTTTACTTTTATTAAGACGCAGTGATAAAACATGATTAAAGGTTTAACATAATATTCTACACAAATATGCAAATAAATATACTCATATATTTCATACCATTTCATTTAAGAGATGTTTAGTTGTATTTCATAAATACTCCCACTAAATTATACAACCTTCATATAAAAAAATGTATAATATAATTTACATGGGCTAAGACCCAACATTAATATTAAGTTTTACGTCCGCGATGGGAAGATGCATAAAATTAAATTAATAAGGTAGACAACTCTTGTCAATCATATCTCATATGACTCTTATATCTTTTATATGATTGTTTAGACATCACATGTCTTAACATGTTTTAATCACATCTGTGCCTTAGGCCCAAAACTCATTTAAATTTTGACACCGCCATGGCAAGTCCCCAAAATTTAAATTATTTTGATAACCTAATTAAGTCAAACCACTTTAAACGTATAGAAAACTCTGATTCACTCATCATACTCATACAAAGATAGAATCAATACACCTTGCGAGGGTTAGAGCGCGCACAAAACTACCCGTGTACTCATATGTGTTTTAATCGTGGGTTGGCACATGACTTAAAATTTTATGAATGTTTATTTTACACATAGAGGTTAATTAATCCAATTAATTAACATAAGTGATTTCTAGCAGCAAAGTTATGGGGACGGATACTAAATTTTCTGTAAACTATTTACAGATTGAATGTATCATCCATATGTCCAGAAACAAGGCGTAAGCCTGCCATTAACCCATATGATGAGACAGTCCATATTTAGTTTTCCTCTTTGCAAACAATTTGCAGTCCATGTGATTTAATTGCAGCAGTTTATATATTCAGAAACATTATTCCGCAGAGCATCTTGAAATTGAGAGTACAAAACGTACGGCCAAACTAAGCCAAAAGGCAACCACAATTCCGTACTAAATTTAGAAACTTGCAGAAACGATCCTTTTGGAAAGTAACTCGATTCTAAATTATTTCTCCTCACCAATTTCACAGATTACATCAATCTTAAACTCTTTAAGATTCTGATTTCTGCTACTTTCTGGATTTCTGTGTTTAGATCTTCTTCAGGAAACACGGTTTCCAAAACCAGCTATCTGAAATCAGATCCAGTACAGATCAGCCAGACCATCTGTACGGCTGCTTCTGGAAGCATCCAGAACAATCCGTATGGCTCTTTCTAGAAGGTTATAGCAATCCTAAACTCTTTAGGATTCTGATTCTGTCAGTTTTCTCGATTTCTGAATTGAGATCTTTTCAGGTAACACAGTTTCCAAAACCAGCCTTCTGAAACAGATTCAATTCCAGATTCAAATTCTGCAAATGGTTTACAGAATAATCTGATCGCCAGAAAATAGGACAGATTCTGGGACAGATTCTAGAGGGTTCCAGACCATCCGTACGGATCCTTCAGCAGGATCCAAGATTTTCTAGAATTTCAGAAATTTCCAAATTCGATCAACCAGTTTCGTGTTCTTGCATTAACAGATTAAATTAACACGAATTTACAGATTACGAATTTAAACAAATCTAATTCATATAGTCAATAACAAATTTATTCCACATACAAATTAGATTTAGATCATCAATAAACATAATCCAATTACAATTTGATAATCTAAGCATGCGATTATACATATGAATCCAATTAATATTATAATCACATAATCCCATCATAAACTAGCATGCAAATTTTATATCTCATATAAAATCTTAATCACAAAATTCATCTTATCATAATCATGCATATTAATTAATCCAATTAAAATAATATCAACATGATGATTATAAAATTATTGAACATAAACGGGACTCTAATACCAATGTTGGGTTTCGAGGGATCATGCGCAGCGGAAGACTTAACATGAAGAAACCCAAAGCCTAGATCCGCTTAGAACAATAATTTATAATACATGTATATAAGATGAATAGAAAACCTTAGATTGCTCGTTATGAATTTTGGACTTTAGATGCTTTAAGAAAAACATCCTCTACCGGTGATCCACACTTCGAACGGACTCAAGAACGCTTCTTGATTTAACTGCTAGATCCTTAGGCTTGAATAACATTGTTGAAGAACTATTCTTCAATCTCCCATAGTGATTATTATGGTTTGATCATCAAGAATAATCAAACCCTAATATCCCTAATATAATATGTGTTTTTCTCTCTCCAAGAAACTCTTGTTGATTTCCAAAATCAATGCCTTAGACTTAGTTTTCGGCTGAAGAGAACACATAATATATACTGGGAGAAACCTAAATCCATTAGGTTAAAGGATTTCTTTCCCACAAAGAAATCTGACAAAAGCTCGTCAGCGGAAAAACTATCCGTACGGCTAGTCAAAACTATCCGTACGGTTGGTTTTTCACTTCCCTGTTTTTCTCCGTTTTTCATGCCAAGTAAGATCTGTTCTGCGTGTGTGACCCAATATGATTATACTATGTTGAAAACGAGTCCGAAGACCTCATAAATCATAAGCGGATTCTAGCAAGCCATTATGACTACCCAAATAGTATAACTTTGAAAGCCCAAAGTTTTCCTAGAATAGAACAAGTCACAATCCCTTTGTCACACGATATCTTTTATTGGACATAAGTTATGGTTCAAGTCAACTTATCTTGACCAATGCTTTCTCGATCCGAGTAGATTGATATGAGCAAATGACATTGATCTCATCAATTCATTTGAGTATGGCCATACATTTCATCAATCTCACTCTTCGAGCTGCCTAAAGCAGATATCTCTCTTGAGGAGGGACAAATATATCTCTCTTGAGGAGGGACAAATCTCATCTTGACTTATCATTCTTCCCTACAAGAATACAATCATGCCAATCGTACCCCTTATGATTACCCGGTTAAAGATAACGTTATAATACGTCAAACATAATGTTCATCATGTGGAAGATGATGATAATCTCAAGTCTAAGGATATCAATGATATGACTATTATGAGATTTAATTATGACATTTGACCATGACATAAATCTCATAGCGGGTCATGTCCAGTACATGTTTCCCAACATATACCCATAAGTTTGATATGTATCTCATACACATAATCATCTCATGATTATCTATCAACCCTTATACTATTTTAAGGACAAACTAGGGATGGTTATTATTTGTAAACATGCAAATCATATAATAATCAATGTTCTTATCTCATCATGATATAACGAAAGGCCTTTCTCAAGGGCCTGGGGCATAATCTTCAACACCAATCACCATGTTCACTTGCCCTTGATTAGCAGAACCTTGTGGCGCTTTTCCTTTCTTGGACGGGCAGTACCTAGTAAAGTGTCCACCTGTTCCACAGTTCCAACAAGTTTGTTTTGCTTTTGGCTTTTTCTGGATGTTCTTTTTAGGTTTCAGCTTAGAGTTATCTTTAGATCCATTTTTAACATCTTTTCCTTTGAACTTAACATTAGCAGTTATTATATTGGCATTCGCCTCCACATGTACACTAACACCATTACTATGGTGCACTTCTTGGATCGATATTGCATTCATCAAGTCATTGAGTGTCAAGCTTCCTGTACGGTGCTTGATACTCATACCAAATTCCTCCCAAGAACGAGGAAACTTCTCAATGATCGACATGACTACAAACTTCTCAGGAAGTTCCATAGCCCCATCCTTGAGTGATTGCAATATGATTTGGAATTCATGCACTTGATCATTAACAGATTTCTCATCAACCATACGATATTTCAGGAACTTAGACACACAGTATTTTTCAACACCAACATTATCAGTGTTATACTTTGTGCTAAGTGATTCCCACAGCGAAGCAGAAGTGAGTGGAGCAGAACAGTATACATCGAAGAGCACATTCGACAGAGCGGAAAGTATGCATCCACAAACAACACTGTCCCTCTCCGTCCACTGGGCAGCAGCCTTTGCTGTTTCAGGGTCCTTATCGTCAATGGCAGGGCACTTCTCAGTCAGCATACCATTCATTCCCTTGATTGATAACCAGATCTTCATGCGCTCCTGCCAGCGCTTGAAGTTCTTTCCAGCGAACTTCTCTGGCATATCTGAAGTGTCAACAAGGGACATGAATGGAGCAGTATTACCGGATGAAGACATGATTAATAAATTCTCTTAGACTATTGGAATAAAATATTCAGACCAGTTCAGATTAAACAAATTTAATCAATTAAAGGGGCAATCACGAATTCAATAGTAATACATTTTATAGCCAAAAGCATAACAGAAAAGCAAAGGAACGCGAACTAGGAAAACGGCAAACAGAAAATAAGAGGGATTCGGAATACTTATCAGATCGAGTCGCATGTATGAAGACTCTCCTAAGAGAATTTATTGCCCCCTTATTGGTGCGACAAAGAGTTACGGCAAAATTCTCCGAGGATAAACGATCTCAGCAAACGTACCAAGAAATCTCGCACGAACAGGTACAAATGCACTTGCGCCTGCTGTCCCACTTCGCCTGAATCGCCCGCTCAAATAAATTTTGACAAAAAAGGTTGAAGCCCACCTCACATGTAACTTGAATATGAGACTATGAAATGCCTTATAATTTATGGCACTCCAACTTTCCATTCTAATTCCATGTGGGTTGGCACAAAAAGCCTTTTATATTCCCAAACAAAGGGGAGGTTTGGCTTTCCTATCCCATGTGGGATACCAACCAACTCATTTCATCTTTGAGAATTAAAGCACTTAAATGCCTATCTTTGAAGTCTTAGAACTATGGATTAAATCCATAATTTGGCTTTTACCAAAACATCAAATTTCATCATGCTACATCATACAATGTACAACATTGACCATGGTCAAAATCAAAGGGACCCACAAATGGGACCCACCCAAAGTTGACCAAATGCCAAATTTCCAACAATTATCTATAGATTTTTGAGATGATTTTGTAGAAGGTGTTGCAAAGGCTAATGTGACGTATTTGTTCAGGGGTATTGGGTCGGTCTACTTTTGGGATAAGCAATATAAATGTATCATTAATTTGATCTGTCGGAGTAGAATTATTTAAGAAAGATAGAGATGCATGAAGTACCTTAGGTAAAATTATGTCGTAATTCTACCCGTCCCCGGTGACTTTTATTGACCCATTTAGAACACTGATGTTTCTATCTCTATGCTTCTGCGAATTCTCTATCAAGATCATATTTGCTTGGTTTGGCAAAAAGTTCCTTGAAATAATAGTATGTGATATTCCTAAAATGTTTTAATTTATTATTGCAAGTCGGTGGAACTATCTTGTATTCCTTTCTCCCAGAGTGTACCATTTTGTTTAGCTCATTGTTTCCGGTATTCATGGAGCGCTTCTTGATATATATGCTATAGCAGTGTGTGGTCTCCAAATTTATACGCAAAAATATCTCCTTCAATCGCCCATAGACTATTATGCAAAATAAAGTAACTATCTTCTTCATATTGAAAATTAAACACACAAGTTTTCAACATTTTCGACCTCCATGACTCGTTCATGAAGGTACCTGTTTTGGCAAAAAACAATGAAATATGGATTCTGGATTGATGATCAAAATAAATGAGGGACGAATGGAATTAATGCTAAAGAATTGCAGAATTCAAGATTACACGAAGATGTAACGAGGAAAGCCCTTGAGAAACATGATCTCGCCGGCACAAAACCTCGGGAGGTGATTAAGAGCACCTTCCTTCCCAAACGGTAGTATTAATGTTTTTGAACTGTGGAGGAGTACAAAGTATTGTGTGAGTGTGTCCCCAAGCTTGGTTTAAATAGAAATACAAATAAGAGACCTATCTAAAAAGAATAACAAACTCTCCTAAAATACCAGATTCTATCTTGAGGAATCTTTTGACTTGGTCTTCTATGTTGTTGAAACTGGTACATCACATTTGTGGCCTTGCTCATTCATCACATGGTAATTTCCTGTAGAAAAGGTTAATAACAATAAAACACGTTTATTATAAATACTTATCCATAAGGCCACCAGAGGTGAAGATGCTGACGTCTTGGTGAAGATGTCGACGTCTAGAAATATAGATGTAACCAACTGTCCTATATTCATGGGATTCTCTAACCAATTTATTGACCAAGTCCATTCCTCTGTTGAGATAAGTCTTCTTAGTCACAAAGATGTCCAGATGGTTACAATGGTTAAGATCTCGTCCTCTGAGTCCCAAGATGTCAACATCTTTAGAATCTTTTCTAGATGGTGCTCTGAAAATCTACCCACAACAGTACCAACAGGTATTGACCGTATGTTGGACTCAGTGAGCATAAAAATATCGATAGTCAAGCATGTAACCAATAAGCGATCGACTGAGTTCGCCTATTCTATCATTGCTAGCTTCCCTTCTAATCCAATTACTGATTCCCCTCCTTCGGTTTTGATTTGGTGGTGGTGGTAGGTGTTCAAAGGGTGGTAAGCCTTCTACTTATTCGCCTGAGTGATCATAGAGAACCCTCACTTCATCCTATTTATGGATTTTTTATTGGTTTTGATTTGATTGGATGGTGATTGTGGGTTGGGGTTATCTGTTTTTAATTGTAGACGAAATGAAACTTATTGAACCCACTAAAAAATATGCGACCACAGATCCAAAACGAATACTTCCTTGTTTTATGCATTAGAGATATTCATTTAGAGCACGACCCAATCTTTTGCAGCAACACACTTTTATTAACTGATGTTATACCCAATTTCTTCGTGACGAGTTTCTCGACAAGAAAAGAAAAAATCATTGAGAAGCTAAGTTTCTTAGTGGCATGTTTCTCGACAAGAAAAGAAAAATCATTGAGAAGCAAGAAAAATACTAGTGACATGATGTATTTATAGTGGTTGCTATCCAATAGTGATCCTATGTAATCAATCATATAAAAAGATTACATGGTGTAATATTAAAGGTAAATCGAGGTTATTTATAAATTAATACATCGAAATATGGCTAATATATTAAAGAAAGGAGAAAAAGACTATAGAGGAGAGAAAAAGGGGAAAGTAAGGCAATGAATTGAATCGATTCACACCATACCACATCCATCTAAAACGGCAAAACCACTCCCTCCCTCCCTCCTATCACAATCTCATATATATATATATATATATATATATATGTGTGTGTGTGTGTGTGTGTGTGTGTATATATATAACCACTCTTTCCCTCATTTGTTTTCATTACTTGCAAGTTTTGATGCCATAACCTAACAACCCTTTTTTTCTCTTTTATCTTTCTTTCCACACCTCATAGTAAAATTCAGATAGCAAACTACTAGACACCGAGTAAAGAGAGTTTGTGTAAATTTTGGTGAGGAAGGAAGAAGAATTTGGCCTTCTTCCTCCTCATCAATCTTATTTTCCACTTCCTTACAATTTTTTTTATATATTTTTTTTAAAAATAAAAGACTTAGTAACTAAGTGTAACATTAAAGAATAGATAGATAGATAGACAATTATAAGATTGAGAGTGATAGATTAATAACAATTTTTTTACAACATTAGTATTAGTGTGTTCAATAGAAGATAATAAAGTTTTGTTTGAAGCAATCTTACTAGCTTGAAAAGATTTGTTTGGCCTTGTTTTGGCTTTCTTTATTAAATTCCAAAACAACCTTCCCCCTCTCTCCTCTCCAGAGAGATTTGTTTTCATTATCTATCTTCATTTACATTCATCCATTTGATTTCTTAAGCTGTCTCTCTAAGATTTTGCAGATTGCCCAGAAAATCTGCAGATTGCCCGTCTGAGAGAGAAGAAGAAGGAGAAGAAGACGAGGCCCACCATTCTTATTGTGGGCTTCGTCCTCTATTCCTCCACTAACACTTTTCTGCCATTTTTCTTCAAAGTTGCACCCATTTACTACCAATTCTTCTTCTTCTTCTTCTTCCCCTTTGTTCATAATCATCATCTAATTTCCTCCCCTCATTTGGGTCTGTTGATGGGTGTTCAATTTTCCTGTAAATAAAAACATATTTTGGCTCAATTAATTAAAATTAAAAAAAGCAAATGCTTTTCTTGTTGATAACTTGCTTCTCCTCCTTCATCTTCCTCTTCAATTACTCTCTCCCTCTCAATACCCGTTTAATCTCTTTCTTTTTCTTCAAATTTTTACTCTCTCCATCTCAAATGAACAACTCCACCGACAATCCAACACCCACCACCAATCATGAGGAGGATGATTTACCCTCTTCTTCTTCTTCTATTTCTGTCTTAGATTTACCCGATTTGGCTTTGGAATCCATTCTTGAGAAATTACCCCCTGATGCCCTTTTCAGGATGTCATCTGTTTGCTCCGATTTAAGAAAAAGGTGTTTGAATGATCATCTATGGCGCCACCATTTCCACCGTAAATGGGCTTCAATTATTGGGACTGCTGCCTACAGACAATGGGATTGCCGCCATTTTTCCTCCTCCTCAACAACAGACCAAGATTCAGCCAAGGGAGGCTTGCTCACTAATCTCACCCGATTCTGGCCTTTTATGTTAGTTAAATCCACCAATTCCAACACCCACATTCACAATTTTAATCATAATGATGGAAACAATTCCAAGAAGATGATCATCTCTGAGTACCCTGTTAATTCTGTTGTTGCTTTCTACCAAGCACTTGAGTCTGGTAAATTTTGGTTTCCTGCTCAGGTCTTTAATCGTGAGGTGAATATAATGAATGCATTTCTTGTCGTTGATTTTTGTGTTATGATTGCTTCATTCACCCTTTAGATTGCGAGAAATAATTCTGTTTGAGTTTTCTTTTTATAGAATGGGCATGTTGGGTTTTTGCTATCTTGCTATGATGCTGAGCTTAGCTATGATTCTTGTACAGATACTTTCCAGGCCAGGTAATTTTCTTGATTTTAGTCTTTGATCAAATAGATTTGATTTTCTTTAAGGGAATGTTTTATGGGTTTGTTGTGATCTATCGACGTTTAAGAAAGTAAATTATAACGTTTATAAATGGCACAGATATCCGCCACATGGAAGGAGATCCGTTGCAATGGAGAGTCTGATAACATGGGATAGGGTGAGGGCTGCACCTGTTGATACATCCCCGCATGATCTTCACGTTTCTGACTGTTTGAATGTTTTGCGACCCAAAGATCACATTGAGATTCAGTGGAGAAGGAACAAAGATTTTCCTTATGGTAGTTCGTCCGTTCATCCCTTTTTTTATTTGCTCTAATTATTTCCTTGATTCATATCAAGCCTGTTTGGATAATGCTCGGAATTCTTAATTGTTTATGTTCCCTTTTATTTTCTTATGCTGCATTATTTTCTTTATTTGGGATGGTGGTGGGGTGGCTGTGAAGAAGATTCCTATTATCTCTTACGTGCTTCGAGCAAACTTTATGGAAGAATTAGTAATGCTGTGTCAAACATGATTACATCTTCAGCTGTCCTTTTTTTAAAAAATAAAATACTGTGAAGATCATTTCTTTAGCTGGCTCTATATATTTGACTGGTTTTGAAGATTTCATGAAACTTACTCCCTCCGTCCCAAAATGATCTTCTCATTAGTCATTTCTCATTGTCCCAAAAAGTTCTTCTCATTTCTACAATTTTGGGCTTAAAAGTGCATAGACACAACATGGCTAGTGAAACAAGTGTTCATGTCTTTAAAAAGTTTGAATAGTCAAACGCGAAGATCATTTTGGGACGGAGGGAGTATTTTATTTTGTGTGTGTGTGAGTACCTGCACATGTTTCTTTATTATATGGACTTTAATCAATTAGTGCTCTCTCATTTGACCATCCAAACCTCAATGACTTGATCTCCCTAAATTGAGGGTGGCCTGTCACGTTGACTCGCTCCATTTTGGTAGAAAGTTGTTTTATTTGATTATTTTGATGATTATTTAAGTGATTCTTTCTTGAAATTTCCTTTAGAAGCAAAGTAGAGACTCAAACAAATCCTTATCGTATTGGGTAATACTAGGATTACTATCACAAAATGATGCATACAAAATGAGGTGACGATATTTTATTTGTTGCATCGAGTGTGGACCCGCCACACTCTAATTAAAAACACCAACACAATTATGACACCTCATTTTGTAGATCATATGTTGTAGCCATCTTTTGTAACTTTATTATTTCCCCATTGTATTATCTGATTAGTAATCTGTTTCTGTTGCAGGTTGGTGGTATGGAGTTGTAGGCCACTTGGAAACATGTGATGGAAACGAGACTTATTGTCGTTGCCATGAAAGTGGTAAGTTTTTTTGGGCTTTTTGGGTTTTTTCTTTTATCATTTATCCTACTATGGTCCTCAAATTTTGGATGATAATAATTAATAAATTATTTCCTGCATGTATGAGAAAATATTTGTTCTTTCTTTCGATGACGACGAATGGAAAGGGAAACACCACAATAATTACCCCCATAAATATTATGCTGCCAGTTGGGTCCATGATATGCTTTCAATACATATCTTGATCTCATAATTGGACAGCTGATGTTTCGTAGTATGATTTCGCATCCATTCATTTGCCTAAGTTAGGTACTATATTGTTAACATCATTCAAAAATGTGGTTATGATATCAGTGAACCTTATTTTGCATTTAACCCCCCTCAAATCAAGTCTGCAACTCGTCAATTTTCTTGACTATCATTATTTTGTTATTTATTAAGACGGTGTCGTAATTCAATGGCCATATTATGTCATTGGTCCCCTAGACAAAGCCTTTATCGGTGTTATAGCTGCTATGAACAGTACCACGAGTTATGTCCAGTGGCATACGTATTGAGTGTCAGCCAGGCCGAAAGAGACTATGTTCCCCTCTGCCTCTCTCTAGTGTCGTTTTAATCCCCCATCCCTTTATTTTTCTTTTTCTTTTTTTTTTCTCTTTATTCGTATTCTTTTTCTTTCTTTTTTTCTGTCCCTCGATGTACTGCTATCAGAAGAAAGTCAAGAAACACTTCTCTGAATTCCCCAAAGAAGAAGAAAAGAAAAAACTCCCGCTTTTCTTTACTATTTGTCCCGTGAAAAGACTATAAGTTGAGTATAAACATAAATAACAATTGGTTTCTTGAAAGAAATGTTAAAGAGCGCAATGCACAGAAGACATATGAGAGTTTGACTGAGGAAATGTAGACAAGTACTAAAACAAGTTTGACTTGTCAAATGCGATTCTTTTCGTTTGGATGGAGGGAAAATATGTATATATTTTTAAAGATATTGCTTGAAGATTATCTTATATGCTTATTGAAAGCTTGTAGCTCAACTTTTTGGTCAATATTTGTACGCAATCTCAAGTTTTTAGTCAATGTTATGTTTATGGTTGCAGATACAGTGGTCCTAGAATTCAACCAATACACTCCCGGTTCGCGATGGAGACATACAATCATCAACAGGAAAGAGCATAGGGAAGAAGGAAACGAAGTGGATGGATTTTATGGTGGAATTAGAAAACTTGATCGCGGTGATGAGATTTCCATGTGGAAGCATTTTTGGCCTGCTGAAATCTTGGAATAGGTCACTCACAACAGCAAACTCGGTAGCAATTGCAATTACGTCGTAGATTTCAGTGTCATGAATGTATAGGCCTTTCTCTCCCCTTTTCATGTATTATAATCGACACCAAATGTGTAGGATGTCCGTGACGCGTTAATTTGCTCAAATAAAGGAAATATACAAAGAAAAGAAGTCTCTTAGAGCAATTGGGAACATGTTTTTCTTTCTGTTTTCGGTACATGTTAATGGTTGAAAATGGAGTTAGCACCATGCAATTGTTGATGAAGTCTTGATGGTAGCTTTAAAGGTAAAACATGGCCATTAGAGAAGAGTTCATCTGCAAAGGCCATGGTGGAATGGAAAACCAGTATTGGTAGTACGTTATTGCATAAACGATATTTTGGTCTCATAAATATATTTATATATACTCACTCCGACTCGAAATAGGATTTTTGGGTTCCGACTCGAAATAGGATTTTTGGGTTGGGATCAGGGATTAGGGAAAAGTGTTAGTCTGGTAGGTGTTGTGAGCAGTGTTCTAAAAGACGCCCGTCTAGGCCGCCTAGGCCCCGCCTAGGCGCTAAGCATTCATAAAGCGCCTAAGTCCCGCTTAAGATATTATAACTATTTCTGAATTCTCGGCCCCGCCTAAGTCCGTTTAGACCCCGCCTAGGCGCTAGGCCCTACTGCGGCGCCTAGCAACCGCCTAGCGCTTTTTAGAACCTTGGTTGTGAGTATGAAAAGTACTCCCTCTGTCTTAGTTTAAAGTTCTTGGTTTGACTTTGCACGCTTATTAAGAAATAAAGACAACCTTGGGTCAAGAATAGTAGTGGGTGGAGGATATAATTGTCCATTCATAAGACAAATGAGTGAAAAGTAGATAGTTAAGTGATGACTATTTTGTAATATATGAACTTTATGAGGACAATAATGTCCAAAACACTTCATCTTTAGTCATTTAAGGAATAAAGCAACTAAGAATCTTAAACTGGGACATACCAAAAAGGAAAGTGATAACATTAAAAACTGGGACGGAGGGGGGTATATGGTAGAGAATAATGAGTAGAAAATTGTTTTGAGTGTGAAAGTAGGTCTCATTAAATAAAACATTTTCATTTTGGGGTTGTCCTATTTCGAGTGAAACACCAAAAGTGACAAAATGTCTTAATTAATTCGAGTGGGGCGGATGGAATATATATTATGAAAATGCAAACTCACTCTGCACTGGCTCGGTCGCTGAGCAACAAATGCACAATAACACAAACAGCAAAATGCTAAATTACCCCCAGTCCAAAATACTTGTAGTTTACAATTGGTTACTTATAACACTGTCAATGACTATGACGTGTCATAGTAAAAACATTTAATTACTTAGTTACTTGAAATGTTTAAGGATAATTTAATCCATTAGATATGGATTGATTACTTTTCTTACTTAATGTCTGAAAATTTTAAAACTACAAGTATATTTTGGGACGGAGGGATTAGCAGGAACCGAGCTTGGGGCGGAACTTATGATGCTGTTCAACTAAGAAATTGTATTTGGGGCATTCATTCAATTGCTTTGTATACATAAACAACAATCTCATAACTTGTCAAAAAGAAAAAAAAAAAAAAAAATCCCACCAGGAAGTTAAGACAAGTTTATGAAGCTCTTTGCAGCACCTAAACTCAGTTCTTCACTCACCTGAAAGACAGAGTAGGTAGGTGAGCCATAAACATTTTCAATCTAAGTAGCCAAAATAGGAATTAAATCTGACTTAAATATTCAGCACAATGGAACAACAATAACTTACAAGTTTGTTATAAACATGTTGGAATGCCTTGACAAATCCCTCTGCCTCCGATGCACCAACCTGAGACAAACAATCCCGGGAGCTTGTTTTCATTTCACTTCATAGATCCAATAGGGATACAATTTATAGATTTCTCAGGAAATTACAGTCTAAAATATGATATACCCCAGGCAAACATTAGTCCTGAATATGTAAAATCAAAAGATTTTATATTAGGCCTTAATTTTATATTAGGATTACAGGGTGCAATTACTATTACAAAAAATTATATCACCTTAAGCAAACACATTTATAGTATACCAACCCTTCGATATACACAAACATCAGAGTTAGCACAGAAGCGTGGTGGACTTGGCCACTTAGAATTTTTACGCCAAAATCACCCTAAAACAAATATAAATATAGAAAATGAAACATTGAAACTCTTTACGAATATGCTAACACATGAGTTAGAAAAAGGCTTAGACATAACAAAAAGTAATAACCATCCTATCATTTTACACTTAGAAAAAATAGGACTAATAGGAGAAAACATTATGAACTCGAAAGTTACACAAGCCGTTCTTCTCTGTAAACCAAATAAATATTCACCAAAAAATAGCGAAAAAGTTTGCGCATACTCTAGCGGAAACTTTAATAAAACAGGATTAAATTGGACCAGCTTAGATTATGAAATACAAGCCTTGATAAATGCCTTAGAAAAATTTAAGATTTTCTTAAATAAAGAATTTACAATTAGAACAGATTGTGAGGCAATAGTTAAATTTATAAAAAATGATCAAAGTAAAAAAGTCAACAGGACTAGATGGATTAATTTACAAAACATAATACAAGGAAGCAGATATAGTATTAATTTTGAACACATTAAAGGAAAAAATAATACTATAGCTGACCTTTTATCTAGAAATTTGAACAGGTTATTTCATGGAGAAAGACAAAGAATACATCCATGGATACATCTGACAGTAATAGCAGTAGTGACAACATGGCACAGTTACAGTTAACATTTCCCAACAGTCAGTCACAAGCATTTTCACAGGCTGGGCCAAGCCGTATAACAAAATTATCTGATAAACATTTTGTTACAAATAGGGCTCAACCAAAAGCCCAACAACAAACAATCACATTCGGCCCAAACATTTTACCTGTTTGCACCGAGGATAAACAAAAATTCAGGCCCGTTTTTGGGACTGGTTTAACAGAAAAACAACAATGCCTTCTTGATAACCTTTGGTATATACATACATTTCCCAATGAATCAACAAAAAAGGTTCAAATTTTAAATTCCCTTGGATTTTATTTTCTCGAAATGACTCGCAAAGTGTCCGAGAATACAGTTACACCAAAACGTTTTTCACATTACATTATTTTTAGAGGCACCAAAATTGGAGTCTTTAATAAATGGGAAACAGTAGCAAAACACATACAGTGTATAGACCCCCTCTATAAAGGATATTACAGTTTTTCCGAAGTCATAAGCATGGCAAGAGGATATTTCGGGCTTGATAACTTCTTTATTGAACCCGAGGAAGTTAAAACATTTTCTCAAATAACAAAAGAAAGCCCCGAACAGATCATCCAAAGACAAAAAGGAATAATTTCAAATTTACAACATAAGCTTTCTCAAAAGGGAAAGGAAATTCAAACAACACATGAAAAACACCATTACAGTTGGAAAATCGAAAGTTGAAACAAGAGATTGAAACTCTTAAAAACAAATTACAAAATACAAGAGAGCCAATTTACAGAAAATTTGACAAATTTAAGGCTCAAGTACTTGACATTCCATGGAGGCATACTCTGAAACCTGTTTTGGAGAAAATAGAAGGCCTCGATGACATCATCTCAGAAAAAATTTGTACTGGATTTCCCTTAATCCTGTATAAGTTACAACAGAAAATAGTTCAAATTGTGTTTAAAGAAATAAATTACAGAGGTATAACAGTAGTCGAAAGGATAGACAATAAAGGACATGATACAGGAATTTTGTTGTTACAGATTGATCTATTCAAAACTGACATGCCAAAAGAGCTTATCACACAATTTTACCATTATGGAATGATAGATTACATTGAATTCCGATTAAACCCTTTTACAGAAGAAATATTAAACACATTCGGAGAAAAGTTTACAATGGTAGCTGGAAATATAGCCACACATTCTTACACCCAAAAGGTTGGGTGCAAAATATTCGCATCCTTTCCAGAATCAGACAGCCATACATACAGGCCCGCAAGAAAAAGGGTTTTTGTCAGCAGCAACATCTCAGATCACAAATTACTATCAACAGCAGTCAAAATAGAAGAGCATATTGATTTCACAAGCCTTGCTTGGTTACATGAGCAAGATGTAGAAAAAATCACAGACTTTCACACAGGGTTCATAAAACGACATCAACAAACACCAGATCTTCCAAAAACCTTCCCATGGCAGCTCTACAAGCTAATGGCGGAAGGACACTACATACAAATTTGGGCAACAGACAACTGGAACATCCTTCTACCATTTCTTGGAGAAGGCGAAACACTAGACGAACAGCACATTATCAATGAAGAAAGGCCATGGTCTTATCCAGGACCAGGCGATCCATACGATGACAACATGCAAGACGCACAATCAGATGGGGACACAATCCCAACAATCGACAGCACACACAGGGATTACTAGAAACGTAAGCAATGACAGCATCAACCACAAAAACGCAAGCAATGACATGGGGCGGCCGACAGTATTTTTATGCTTTTAGAAAACTTCACAGATTAGGTTTTACTTTTCAAAAAGTTTAGCTTTAAGTCATTTTCAGCTTTTTGTAAAGTTTCTTTTTGCGAAGTTTTTGTGGTTGATGCTGTCATTGCTTACGTTTCTAGTAAAATAATTTCGCAAAAAGAAACTTTACAAAAAGCTGAAAATGACTTAAAGCTAAACTTTTTGAAAAGTAAACCTAATCTGTGAAGTTTTCCAAAAGCATAAAAATACTGTCGGCCGCCCCATGTCATTGCTTGCGTTTTTGTGGTTGATGCTGTCATTGCTTACGTTTCTAGTAATCCCTGTGTGTGCTGTCGATTGTTGGGATTGTGTCCCCATCTGATTGTGCGTCTTGCATGTTATCATCGTATGGATCGCCTGGTCCTGGATAAGACCATGGCCTTTCTTCATTGATAATGTGATGTTCGTCTAGTGTTTCGCCTTCTCCAAGAAATGGTAGAAGCATGTTCCAGTTGTCTGTTGCCCAAATTTGTATGTAGTGTCCTTCCGCCATTAGCTTATAGAGCTGCCATGGGAAGGTTTTTGGAAGATCTGGTGTTTGTTGATGTCGTTTTATGAACCCTGTGTGAAAGTCTGTGATTTTTTCTACATATTGCTCATGTAACCAAGCAAGGCTTGTGAAATCAATATGCTCTTCTATTTTGACTGCTGTTGATAGTAATTTGTGATCTGAGATGTTGCTGCTGACAAAAACCCTTTTTCTTGCGGGCCTGTATGTATGGCTGTCTGATTCTGGAAAGGATGCGAATATTTTGCACCCAACCTTTTGGGTGTAAGAATGTGTGGCTATATTTCCAGCTACCATTGTAAACTTTTCTCCGAATGTGTTTAATATTTCTTCTGTAAAAGGGTTTAATCGGAATTCAATGTAATCTATCATTCCATAATGGTAAAATTGTGTGATAAGCTCTTTTGGCATGTCAGTTTTGAATAGATCAATCTGTAACAACAAAATTCCTGTATCATGTCCTTTATTGTCTATCCTTTCGACTACTGTTATACCTCTGTAATTTATTTCTTTAAACACAATTTGAACTATTTTCTGTTGTAACTTATACAGGATTAAGGGAAATCCAGTACAAATTTTTTCTGAGATGATGTCATCGAGGCCTTCTATTTTCTCCAAAACAGGTTTCAGAGTATGCCTCCATGGAATGTCAAGTACTTGAGCCTTAAATTTGTCAAAATTTCTGTAAATTGGCTCTCTTGTATTTTGTAATTTGTTTTTAAGAGTTTCAATCTCTTGTTTCAACTTTCGATTTTCCAACTGTAATGGTGTTTCATGTGTTGTTTGAATTTCCTTTCCCTTTTGAGAAAGCTTATGTTGTAAATTTGAAATTATTCCTTCTTGTCTTTGGATGATCTGTTCGGGGCTTTCTTTTGTTATTTGAGAAAATGTTTTAGCTTCCTCGGGTTCAATAAAGAAGTTATCAAGCCCGAAATATCCTCTTGCCATGCTTATGGCTTCGGAAAAACTGTAATATCCTTTATAGAGGGGGTCTATACACTGTATGTGTTTTGCTACTGTTTCCCATTTATTAAAGACTCCAATTTTGGTGCCTCTAAAAATAATGTAATGTGAAAAACGTTTTGGTGTAACTGTATTCTCGGACACTTTGCGAGTCATTTCGAGAAAATAAAATCCAAGGGAATTTAAAATTTGAACATTTTTTGTTGATTCATTGGGAAATGTATGTATATGCCAAAGGTTATCAAGAAGGCATTGTTGTTTTTCTGTTAAACCAGTCCCAAAAACGGGCCTGAATTTTTGTTTATCCTCGGTGCAAACAGGTAAAATGTTTGGGCCGAATGTGATTGTTTGTTGTTGGGCTTTTGGTTGAGCCCTATTTGTAACAAAATGTTTATCAGATAATTTTGTTATACGGCTTGGCCCAGCCTGTGAAAATGCTTGTGACTGACTGTTGGGAAATGTTAACTGTAACTGTGCCATGTTGTCACTACTGCTATTACTGTCAGATGTATCCATGGATGTATTCTTTGTCTGTTTGGGATGTACCACTCTTCTAAATCCTTTGTCTTTCTCCATGAAATAACCTGTTCAAATTTCTAGATAAAAGGTCAGCTATAGTATTATTTTTTCCTTTAATGTGTTCAAAATTAATACTATATCCGCTTCCTTGTATTATGTTTTGTAAATTAATCCATCTAGTCATGTTGACTTTTTTACTTTGATCATTTTTTATAAATTTAACTATTGCCTCACAATCTGTTCTAATTGTAAATTCTTTATTTAAGAAAATCTTAAATTTTTCTAAGGCATTTATCAAGGCTTGTATTTCATAATCTAAGCTGGTCCAATTTAATCTTGTTTTATTAAAGTTTCCGCTATAGTATGCGCAAACTTTTTCGCTATTTTTTGGTGAATATTTATTTGATTTACAGAGAAGAACGACTCCCCATCCTTCTTTACATCCATCTGTTTCTATTATTATGTAATCAGTGACTAGGGGTAATTCTAAAGGTTTAATCTTTTTAACTACCTCTTTAATTTCTTTTACTAAATTTATATCTTCTTTGTTAAAATGTCTTTGTCCATTTTTTGTAGTTTTACTATATAATGGTCCTACTAATTTTGATAAATTAGGAATAAATTTTCTAGCATAATTGACTAAACCTAAGAAGGCTTGTAGTTGTTTTAAATTTTCTAATTTTTCTGGGAATTCTATAATTTTTGTAGCAATATGGGGTTGTAATTCTATTTTCCCATTTCCTATTTCTAATCCTAAAAAGGATATCTTTCTTTTAAAGAGCTCCATTTTCTTTTTTGATACTACTATCCCATGATTTTTAATTTCGTTAAACACTTGTTTTAAATGATGTTCGTGTTCTTTAACTGTTTCATTTTCTATATTTATATTTGTTTTAGGGTGATTTTGGCGTAAAAATTCTAAGTGGCCAAGTCCACCACGCTTCTGTGCTAACTCTGATGTTTGTGTATATCAAAGGGTTGGTATACTATAAATGTGTTTGCTTAAGGTGATATAATTTTTTGTAATAGTAATTGCACCCTGTAATCCTAATATAAAATTAAGGCCTAATATAAAATCTTTTGATTTTACATATTCAGGACTAATGTTTACCTGGGGTATATCATATTTTAGACTGTAATTTCCTGAGAAATCTATAAATTGTATCCCTATTGGATCTATATAATGTGTGATTGTCATTAATCTGTCTTCTATAGTCCTTGTGACTAATTTATAAGGTATTTTTATTTTATTTTTTTATTTTTTTTATAGAGGGCTATAATATGAAGTGCTGAAGGATTTTAAATTTAAGTAATATAACTAGGGGAATCGGAAGGGGGTTTTTAAGCTGCCATTAAGAAAGGATTGCTTCTTATTAGATTGCTCTCATGGTTTTTCAACTCGTAGTTACAAATGAAATGAAATGAGGTTTTCATTTCGAGGTTATAAAAACCTCATTTCATTTCATTTGTAACTACGAGTTGAAAAACCATGAGAGCAATCTAATAAGAAGCAATCCTTTCTTAATGGCAGCTTAAAAACCCCCTTCCGATTCCCCTAGTTATATTACTTAAATTCCTTTAAAATCCTTCAGCACTTCATATTATAGCCCTCTATAAAAAAAAAAAAAAAAAAAAAAAAATAGATTTATAAGGAAGCGGATATAGTATTAATTTTGAACACATTAAAGGAAAAAATAATACAAGGAAGCGGATATAGTATTAATTTAAAAATCTTAAGCTTTGTGATCCATTTATATATATATATATATATATATATATATATATATATAGGGTCGTGCTCCTGTGAGAACCTAAATATCGTGAGAACCGTGAGAACTTGGATACATTAGGTTTTTACCTAATGTATCCAATGGTTAACTTGGATACATTGGATACATTACTTGGATACATTAGGTTCTTACCTAATGTATCCAAGTTCTCACGGTTCTCACGGTTCTCACGGTTCTCACGATATTTAGGTTCTCATTTGAGCACCTACCTATATATATATATATATATATATATATATACATGTATATAAACTCCTTTTCATTTGTAAAAAAAAAAAAAAAAAAAAAGAGGACTTCTCTTGTTCAACAAATTGAGAACTCACTTAAACCACCTCCGTCCCAAATTGATAGTCATGTTTGACTTTTCAAACATTTTAAAGTTACATAATAAGTTTGGGAAATTCATTGATTTTGAAGCCTTAATTTTGGAAATGGGACTAACTTTTTAAGGACAAACAGAAAAGGAAAATGGGAATATCATTTTGGAACAGAGGGTGAGAGGGAGTATAAGATTTTATTTTATTTTTAAAAAAAAGTGAAGGCTTATGAAAAAATATGTTTTACACTTGTAGATAGCAAACAACTAGATCCTTCAAATGTTATAGCGTAAAATGCTTCTATAATCAACCAGAAATAATAATAATGATAATGAAAAAAAATATATATTATTACTACTATCATAATACTTTTGACACACTTCAACTAATAAATGTATCTTCAACCACTGAAGACACCAATAACTGAGACAAGTCATTATTTTAAGCTCTTTCTTATATTGCCTTAAATAAATTACCCCCAAATGGCTCTGGTTAAAAAATGGGACAGATTGGTAAATGCATGTATCAACACCTAATTAGAGTACATTCCACATTCCGACATCTCTTCTACTCTTTTTAGCAACTGCTAGAGTATACGTAATGGAGACAATTAAATGAAAGTGATAGGAGTAACTGTGAGTAGTTGAACAGATTGTCTAACTTAATCTATCCAACGTGGGTTAAACAAAGAAAGCGCCATTTAAGGAGATGACCAAACCTTATATCCTATTTTTAGAATTGCGACATTGATCTCGGGATGGAGGGAGTACTTCATTAGATTCATGACTGGTCAACATTACGGTGCAAGAAGCTTATTCTCCATAACACAACATATCCACAAACGATAAAATGGTAATATAAAGACCCATCCCCTATTCCTACTTATTACGCAAGGAAAAAAAATCATCGGTCAAGCTACTTGAGTCAGCAGCATTATTTATTAAAAAGTAAATATAAAAAACAAAAACAATATTTCCATTTTAAGAGTAACCAGTAGAAGTGTGTTACATTCTACACGCATTGCATGCATGACTGACTGCATGCTGGAAATAGTATAAATCAAACTTGTTGCAAATTTTAGCCCATACCTTATTCTTTGCAGCCAACCCAAGTTTCTCCCAAAATGCATCTGCAAAGCACATCAAAAGCACACGTGAATAATTAAGCTACATAAGAATTCCATAAGAGTAAAATACAAAGTCAAAACTACTCTGGATCTTGCCCGGTCCCAGGCGGCCCTCTACAAGTAGATCTTCAATATATTTTTGTCTTTCAATAACAAGAGACTAATTTAATACTCCGTCTGTCCCGGAATAATGTCGCCCTTTTTTGTACGTTAGTAGGAAGGAACTTTGAGCAATAATTGTAGGTTAAATTAATTATCCTAATGAAAATTTAAAAACTGTTATTGATAATTTAATGACTTTGCACGGTTTTAAGATAGTATTTCACTTCATGCACCAATTCTTTAATGCAATCACTTTATCTCTACTGGTTTCAATCAACAGTGCCTGTTCCCCTTCCATCTCACAATTAAGAAAGGCAAGATAGACAATTGGCTTAAAGAACTTTCTAAAAACATACAGGGGACACTTACATTGGGGCATCCTAATACGGACACTTTGGGAAGGAAGGACAAGTTATTCTAAAAGCTACGAAGCAAAACACAAGTAACACATAACTTCAAATTAATAATAACAGTCAGACATCAATCCCAATTTATTTTTATTTTTTTTAAAAAAAAGTGCACCCATAACTGCGCCATGAGCCAAAACCCAGAGAGATGGCATAAACAGATCCGTCCCAAAACCAGCATTAAAAGATTATCTGCTCAGGAAAAAATCCTGGAGTTTCCATTCATATGCACAAATCGATAGAAACACAACATTATCATTTGCCACAGCAAATTAGGTCCCCTGCCCCTACCACCGGACACAGACAATTGCTAGGAAATGCAACCCACATAACGAAGAAGCAGGCAACATGAAATCCTAAGGAACATTTACATATTATAAACCAATGTCTGTACAAATATTTTCGTATGGCCTACGAACTTGCCTGACATCGTTAGTCTTGAGCTTCTTAAGAAACAAAGACCAACTCCCAAACAGTGCCGAAGCCACCCTACATGACCTCCTTCAATTTTAGAATGTGTCAATTTTACCACCTTCAAGTTAGTAATCATACATTTTGACCACCACCAACACCACCACCACCACCCCCCTGATAATTTTTGGTAAATTTTGCACTAAAATATCATTTTGTTGTATGCTAAATTTATATCTCAACAATAATATTTATCTCAAACACAATCTTGACCCCCTTTCCGAAAATTCCTAGCTTCGCCACTGCTCACAAACATACACTAACTTCAAAAGGACTTCTTTTATCCAAAAGCAAAAAAGGATACAAAACGGAACTTCTTATCGCTCCATATACAGGAAAGAAAAAGAAAATGGAAACGGATTACTAGACCCAAACAATTGGGGTAAAAGAGGAGCAAAAAAGAAAAGTGACGATCCACCTACAACCCAAGGATGAAAATCAGGATCCTCGAAGAGCCTCACAAGTGGAAGAGAAAAGAACTGGAAACTCCTTGACCTCATGGCTCATGCTCGTGATATTGTGAAAGAAATACTAGTTCCATGAGGGAAAAGCATTATCCCCTTTAGTCGAAAACATTGATGGGGGCCATATCGGCTGAGCAGCAGCAGCAAAAAAGAGGGGAGGGAATGAGCAAAGAAGTTTCGCCATCCACACATTCTCACAGCAAGAGGTGAGCACCATCTCCAACTATGAAACAGGCTGAAGGAAGAACCACAGAGTGTAACATTGGTGAATTGACTTCTACACACTTCTCTGAGTAACTGCCTACCCCTACCTACTTTGACGCTTGCAGAACTTGTTCTTAACCAATCAATGTCAAACTGACTGCTTCTCTTGACAAAATCGCCACATCAATTTACTAATCAGGGTCCAGGAGCAAACCAGGTTTCCAAGAGTTAAACCACCTAAAATGCTTAGGTTCACAACCTTTTCTTACCCCTTTAAATGATCACTCTCACCTTTTTCCTCTTACCAAGAAATATCTAGTATGCTTCTCAATACAATCCCCACACAAAAGGAATCCCACAAAAAAGGGGGAATACTCAAAGAACGAGTTGAAACGAGGGTAAATATCTTTTCACATATTAAGATGCTTCGTAGGTCTCTCAACCACTCCACAGTTTCACAGCGAACACTTTCAGCTAACCATAAGTGGTAAGACAGGGCCATGAAAGACCCCTGAATCCAGTATTGGAAGCATTTGCATTGACCTCCTGGTCACACATATTGACCACCATACACAGATAAACCATACTGGACACATTAGAACTAAACCCAAAAATTAAATAAAAACCAGAAAATAGGTAAATAACGCTACTGAAATTCAGTGAGGATGAGAAGACATTACTGAGTTCAATTGTTTTTTACTACTTAGCTACAAAAGCTGTACCTTTGATTATTACATACAGAAATATAGTTCCATTGACTCAAGAGTTAGCCATATGTTAACCAGGAGTCTTTAGTTGGGTCCATTAACTAAAAGCTACTCAGACTTCCAAAAAAACGTTAAAACAAAGTAGTCTACATCTGGATACATATGTTTACACGAAGTTTGACCCTTTTTTCACATGTTATTCTAATATAATGAAGAAATTGAGAGGTGAGAGTTGGGCGTAGGGGTAAAGTTGCCCCACTCTGACCTAAGGCACGAGTTTGAACTACATACATTATCCTTCATATAGCTTGCAAGGACATTCTTGTAGAAAGTTAAATGAAATAAATCTGAAAATGATAAAGGGTCATGTTCTTCAATACCTTGAATGTCGATTCCCTTCTTATCACCGACAATCCACGAATCTTGCAATTCCTTTACCTGATATGTGCTATTTATTGTCATAATGGAAGTGGATTTGAATAGGCATATTAATCAAACGGTCATGAATTTAATGATTGGAAATATACCTCCGCATTTTGTCTAGTCTGAGAGGTTGATTGTCTAGATGATTCTGACTCAGCCTGAAACCAAAAATAGAATAGTGAAAACCAGTAGACTCATTGGTCATTACTTAACACAGTTGAGTGTAATTCATGAAAAGAGCCAATTTTAGTATCACACATATGGATATGTTTTCTTCCCTCTTTAATCTTATATATCTCTTCTCTGATCACACACACGCCCGCCCGCACACACGCACACGGAGAATAGGGTAAATTCAATCGCACGACAATTAGGCCGACACTCCTTTATGGCAGTAAATGTTGGGCCGTGAAACAGTGTCACGTTTATAAGATGAATGTAGCGGAGATGCGTATGCTACGATAGATGTGTAGGCATACAAGATAATGATCGATTGGGAAATGAGGTGATTAGGGGTAAAGTAAGAGTTGTGCCATTGAACATAAGATGAGGGAGAATCCTCTAAGGTGGTTTGGTCATGTGCGACGGAGACCGAGTGATGCAATGGTTATGAGGCATGAAGAGTGGAGAAGTGATAAAATGGCGAGGGGTAAGGGAAGACCCAAACAAACTTGGATTAGGGTGATTGAAAACGATATGAGTTTACATGGATTGGATGAAAATATGGCGTTTAAAAGGCCGGAGTGGAGGGCAAAAATTCATGTGGGTGATTTTTTTTTATTTTTTTATTATAATTATTCTCATTTTCCCTATCTATTACTCCCTCCGTTCCAAACTAATCGCTATTTATTTCCGTTTTGGGTGTCCCATACTAATTGCTATTTACCTAAAATGTTCAATTTTCTCTCTCCTACTCACTTACAACAACTATCCACTAACTTATTTTCTCTCTCCTGCCCACTCACAACACTAACTTTTCCAACAAATTTTCTTGATCCCCGTGCATTCACATTTAGTAGCGCTAAGTTTGAGACGGAGGGAGTATATATTTATTCTTTTATTATCACTATTTTTATTTTCTTCTTCCTCTCTTCTTTTCATTTTCTAAAAAAAATTTCCCACCTATTTCTTCTTTTAACTTTTTTTCTTACATCTTTACTCTCACGATGACATTGGAGGATTCATGTTAGCCGACTCCAAAGTATTTTGGGACTAAGGCCTTGTTGTTGGTGGTGGTAGTGAAGAGAAGACATTTTAATATCAAAAAAAAAAAAAAAAAAAAAAAAAAAAAAAAAAAACTTCATCATATTTTACCCTCTTTATTTTGAAAATAATCTCACTATATTATATTCCCTTGGAAAATAATAAAGTTACAAAATGTGGTCTACAAAATGAGGTGTCATAATTATGTTGATGTTTTAATCGGAGTGTGTCGGATCCACTATTGATGTAGCCAATGAAATATCGCCACCACATCTTGTATCCTTCATTTTGTAAACTCTTTTTGTAAGCGTAGCATTGCCCTATTCCCTTCGTCCATAATAAATATCGCACTTTCCTTTTTGGCCCGTTCCAAAATAAATGTCGTGTTTCTAAATCAGGAAATAGTTGTAGTGCAATTTTAACGTTGTACAAGCATTGCACAAACATGTAAAACACATTTCAAATGCGACAATTATTATGGAACGGAGGGAGTAATCGTGACCCGCATTCGTGTACTATATCAATATATCATACGCTGTATGTAGATACCAAATGTAATACAAACCTCAAAAAAAAAAAAAAAAAAAAAAATCCAAGTTATGTAGATATCCTAGATTCTTTAGTAGAACTCAACTCAGTCTTAGTTCATCAACTTGGGTTGGATTACACAGTAACAACTGCCATGGAAAAAACATAGACAGCATAATTAGCAATTTAAGGAGACAAGAAACACTATGGAAACAAATGTAAAAGCAAACTGCAAACAGAGAATTGTTATCTAGATCTTCAAATCGGAAATGAAAGGAAAGTCGAAGAAGAATACATTTATAAAATTAGCATATGTAAGATATACATAAATTAGGGCCATCAAAATAGACGAATAATATTTACACAGGCAAATATAGATGTGTGTGTATATATATATATAGAGAGAGAGAGAGAGTGATAAATCGTACGTGATAATCACGAGATCTGACGACGGGAAGAGAGCAAGGATCCGATGAAATTCAACCTCATCCATGGCTGCCCCGCCCCCTCTACCTCTCCTGCTTTCTTTGCTTTTCTTCTGGAATCAGTCTTTTCTTTCTCAAGTGAAAACAGTAAAAGGGTTAATCTCACTTAACGCCTTGAACTTTACATGTCATGCTATCTAAGGTTTATAGTTTCAATTTTATCAAGACTAATAAATACGACAAAAAAAAATCATAAAATATTACTCATAAAATCCTAGGTGTAATGATTTAATTGGTCTTTTTAATTAGAGTGTGACGGGTCCATAATTGATACAACCAATAAAATATCGTCAAGTCATTGTGTGAGCATGATTTTGTGACAATGTTTTGTGCCTCTAGCATTGCTCTTTTATCATTTCTGAACTTTTATTTTGGTACACCCCTTTGGCCCTTTCTAGAATGATGTTTCTTTTTCATTTTATTTTTTGTACAAATGAATTTTAGCAATACTTTTATATTTATTAAATTATTTTAATGAAAATTTAAAATTTGTTACTGATAAATCATAATAAATATTATCAATAACAAGTTTTACATTTATATTATGATAATTAAATTAACTTTAGATTATTGCTCAAAATATATTACTAATAAAGTGGAGTATATAAAAAAATATACATTAATCTGGACAAAGGGGTATAATTTAACGTATGGGTAAAGATTTCTCTAGATTTTCACTTTATTTTTTTAGTAAAACTGATAATGTAGCATCCAACAACTTTTCTTATTGTATTTTTTATTTTATTTTTTATTTTTATTTTTTTATTTTTTTTTTGGGGGGGGGGGGTGTGTTACCAAAGCATATGCTATTATTTTTTATTTTATTTTTAGTACATAAAGGAGATAAGAAAATAAACTAAAATTTAGGTGTAGTCTTGCGCATGTAGTCAGCCATCAGCAGTTCTTTGAGCTCTTCGCTCCGCAACCATTCGAACAAAGCTCAAATCTTGATCGGCTCTCTTGTTTGCGAGATAATCAGCACATAAATTTCATTCCCTGAGAGAGTACTGAATGGAGCAGCCAGTTGTGCGGATAAGTGTTTGGATGTCCCCCGTGAGTGCTTCTAAAGGGTGGCTTTCATCCTTGTGATCATCAGCTAACCCACTCCAAATAGAGTATCGGTTTCAAACGCGACATTGCCCAGTCCCATGCTGCTGAGAACCTCTAGCCCAACCAATATGGCGTGCAGTCCTGCTTCTAGACTCGTAAAAGTGTTGAGTCTCGAGTAACTTCTCATTCATTTGCCTTTTGAAATCACATGCTATTATATACAGTAATTACTTTAACCAAATCACGTCACCTATGCATCGTGGTAAAAAAAGATCAACAACTCTATAAGAAATAATATGTTCATTTTTTGTTCAAAACTTGACAAATTTGTGTTCATACGAGATTGATACAAAACAAATGAAATAAAGTAGTTAAAGTGAGAAAATTGAAATTGCATAACTCATAATTAGATATGGCATTTTCTAGTTATATAAATAAGATTAAAGTAGATTTAACTTTTAACTTCGATATGAGACTTATCAGTGAAAAAAAACATTTGGTGCCAAATTATTAGAGATGGAGAGAGTAATATTTATTATGTTGCAGACTAAATTTTGTGTTATTTCATTCTATAACATTGTAAGTGGGTAATAAGAGGTTGTGTGTATGACAAGTGGATAGGGTAAATAACAAAAAATAAATAAATGTTGGACATTTTTTTAAAAAAAATAAACATATCAGCGACAAAAAGAATATGTAGTGCAAGTTGTTAGGAGAAGGAAGAGTTAATTTTTTTTTTTTTTTTTTTTTTTTTAAGTTTGGTACTAGACAAGGAAATTTTCATCATATTGATCAATTGCCTAGTCTATTACATAGATCTCTAATCTATTACAGAATTCTTATGAGAGCTTATTACAGATCAGAAGTACATGCTTCCTCTAGGAGTTTCACTAGTCTATTACATAGATCTCTAATTTATTACAGCATTCCTATAAGAGCATATTACAGATAAAAACTGGTAATGCTGTTGGTGGAAACGGCTGTATTTAGAAAATGGTTTTAAATAAAATAACGGGACGGAAAAACTTATTTCTCAAAAAAATAAAGTCGAGGCAAGAGTTTGACTATTTTTCCGTAAGACAAGATTGTCCCGTATAACTGTGCTAACGGACTTTGACAATTGTCTCCAAGATATAACGACTTTCAAAGTTTCAGATTTGCAGCACTACAATTCTGAAACTATTGGGCGAACTAATGGATATTCGGGATTTCCTTGGACTTGATAGGAAATACTAAGAATGCTTGGATGCTTAAGAACTCTAAAATGCTTTGTGTTTTCTGGATGGAATGCAAATGAAGGGGAGGGCTTTATATACATATTGAAGAGTCAAGGTGCCTTTAGGGAATAGTCACTATTGGTGGCTGGTGGATTCAGGGCCGTTAGATCAGATTCTGATGGAAGGATAAGATCGACTGGGTCGATCCAAGGCTCCTGGCCCGCCTTTTTGAATAGACGCGGGTCGCCCAACATCCAACCAACACCGAATCGTCTGGAAGCACCCATTCGTTAAGCCCATCACCGAATTTGGTCCACCGTCGACCCTTGGGTCCAAGCCATTGGGCCGCCCCGAGCCCATTAACCAATCCCTAGCCCACACGACTGCACCAGACCAACTGAACCATGGGTTGAGCCACAATCGAGCTGAATTTCATCAAAAGTTTAATACTCCACAGCGACCGATACGTACGTGCGAAGTGTAAAGTGCGCCCTAAACCGCTCATTCCACCATTCGCACGTTTCGTGGGTCTTGTGTCAATTTGGAGCTAGTCCAAAATTGGCACAATTGGGCCACTAGTTGCATGGATGGCCCAATGGTCCACCTGGTGTCAAGGATTAGAGAAAGAGATAGTCAGAGCCAATCATACATGGGAGAGATAATTGATATGAGAGACTCAAATAATATTGTATGAATGACTCAATTTATTAATGAACAATATGTTACATATTTATAGGGTTACATGGAAATATTCTAGAGTCCTAATCTAATTAGGAAAACTAATACAAAAAGGAAACTAATGTTCTAGAATAATCTAGCTTGAATTACAAGATACAATCTCTCTGTTTGGTAACTTGATATTTATAATATATGCTTGGAATATATAATATTCCTAATATGCCCCCGCAAGATGGACGTCCGGAGGGAAAGACCAATCTTGGAAAGCGATGAGATGACCCGGGTTGATGAAGCGAGTGAGTTGATGTGATCCCGGTCTTGTATGATGTTGCATTGATGTTGACTTTACGTCCCAACCACGTCACAATGATGATTTTACGCTGGAATGACGTTTCTTTGAACGTTTCATCGACTACGTCGCAAGACGATTTTATGTCTCAACGAAGTTGCTACTATGGCAGAGGTTTTTGGTCGCTACTATGGCGAAGTTGATGCTACTAAGGCAAAATAAAATAAAATTGAGTGCTACTAAGGCAAAAGACGGTTGCTACTAAGGCAAAAAATGAGTGCTACTAAGACAAAGTTTTGGCTTTTTTTACGTCGCGAGACGAGCTTTGACACTTTTACGTCGCGGGACGGGCTTTGGCACTTTTACGTCGCGAGACGGGCTTGGGTTTATAGGGTTGAGAAGCTGCCAGGCGATGGGTTTTGGTTTAAAAAAGTTGGAATTAACTGAAAAATAAGGGAAAGAAATCAATTACTCCTTTTAATAAGACATAAAAAAATACGTTTTAGGGATTTGTGGTTGGGGTTAGGGATTAATTGGTGTAATGGGGAAAAGGTTAACAAAAAAAAAAAAAAAAAATTGGAGGGGCTGTTTTGTTGGATTGGGGAAGATGGAGCTTGTCTCTGGTTAGAGAGATTGTTTGGGTTTATCAGTTTCTTTGAGAAGGACATGGAAGAAAGTTTGCATGAAAAAAAAAAGGTAGTAGATGATGGTGGTTAAAAAAAAAAAATTGTTTTGTTTTGGTTTTGTGATTTGAGGTGGGCTGATGTTGTCTAAAAAAAAAGGATGACCAGGTTGTGGCTGAAGGTGAGGCCGAGTGTTTTGAGTTTGGTGTGGCGGCTTAAGGTTTTGCCGTGGTGGTTTGTATGGTGGTTGGCGGAAGCTTTGTGGTGGAGAAGTCCCTTTATGGATCATAGCTCTGATACCATGTCAACCAATTGGTGATAAAGGGAGTAACTCCTCAAGACTATATACCAGTCCATGTTTCTCTCTTTAGAAGATGTGGGATAATTGTCTCTTACACCTGGTTGGCCCAATGAGGGAACCACTTGATGACTCCTCCTTAAATGCCCACATTAATATAATGCCTTGACCTCCCTTTTCTTAGCAATGTGAGATATGGTTTTTCCATTCCCATTTCTCTTCAACCATTAATACTAAGTTGCCACTTCAACAATTAATTGATCATTCACCTGAAATTGGTTTTGAGAAAATAAATATACCACGTTAATCTACTCTGAATATAGATTAATTATTTGCAACATATTTCTATTTTATTAAATGGAATTAACCTATAAATCTTGTCAAATATTGGTCAAACCAATATTTACTCAACCAATTTCCAACAATTCCCCACATGAATGAAATTAATGCATGAATGCAGACTCTTAAGAAAATCCAGATGAACTGTTACCGCATCGGGGTAGGTAGCTTCTAGCTTTGAACCATCCTTAGTAAGATGCTATCGAATTTACTGGCTTCTCAGTGAACGCGATATCTTTAAATGGTCAACGTTTTTTATGTAAACCAAGACAATAGCATTTACCCGATAACAATTCTGATATCTTTCGTTCTCACTTTTTGTCTAATTTGGCCCTGGACCATATATTGGATTCATAAGTGTTTCATGTTAGAAGCAGCCAAACTTCTCACTTATATATGTGATCTCCTATAAAGAGTATCCTGCTATACTCCACTTTCAAGGTATACGATTCATTAAAAGCTTAAAGCTTACCCTCACTACACGTCTGCAGGCTTTAAGCACTCAGACAACTTTTAAGAATGGGTTACAATTGGGTTCCAAGTGTGTTACTAGAATATTCGTAACTTAGTTATCTCATTGAACCAAGTTTGTGGGATCTCCACTCATCATGGTTGAGTTACCGCTATGGAATTCTTTGTTGTGTGGGTTTTAACCCCATTCCCCTTACTGCATTGTACATTTGATCTCTGTTTATACCATTCGTAAACGGATCCGCTATATTTTCTTTTAACTTTACATAGTCAATGGAAATTATTCCATTAGAGATCAATTGTCTTAATGTATTGTGTCTTCTTCGTATGTGTCGCGACTTTTCGTTGTAAATACAACTTTTTGCTCTTCCTATTGCATACATATTGTCGCAATGTATCATTACAGAAGGCATTGGCTTATTCTAACATGGAATATCCTCTAAAACGTTTTTGAGCCATTCGCCTTCTTCTCCAGCCTTATCCAACGCAATAAACTCGGATTCCATAGTGGATCGAGATATACAAGTTTGTTTAGAGGATTTCCAGGACATTTCTCCTCCACCAATGGTAAATACATACCCACTTGTGGACTTTGAGTCTTTTGTGTCAGATATCCAATTAGCATCACTGTATCCTTCCAATACAATTGGATATCTTGTATAATGTAATCCATGGCTTATAGTGTGTTTTAAGTAACTTAGTACTCTTGTCAGCACTGCCCAATAGTCATTATTTGGATTACTTGTAAACCTGCTGAGTTTACTTACTGAGTATGTTATGTCTGGTCGTGTACAATTTGTCAAGTACATCAGACTGCCTATAATTCTAGCATACTTCAACTGAGAAACTGGGTCACCTCTATTGTTGGCTAAATGTTGATTTAGATCTATCGGGGGTAAATCAAAGGCTTCAAATTTCTTAAGCACATTCTCGATGTAGTGAGATTGTGATAAGACAATTCCATCATTTATTCTCGAGATATTATCCCTAGAATAACATCAGCTTGACCCAGATCTTTCATGTCAAAGTTTTTCTTTAACATGTTCTTAGTTTTCATGATTATATCATGATTACTTCCAGTGATTAACATGTCATCCACATATAGACATACAATCACATATTCATCAGGTGTGCCCTTAATGTATACACATTTATCACACTCATTTATTTTGAATCCATTAGATAACGTAGTTCGTTTAAACTTCTCGTGCCATTGTTTCGGTGCTTGTTTAAGACCGTACAATGATTTGACAAGTTTGCACACTTTAGGTTCTTGTCCACGTGCAACGAACTCTTCAGGTTGCTGCATATAAATCTCCTCATCTAATTCTCCATTCAAAAAGGTTGTTTTCACATCCATTTGATGTATCTCAAGGTTATTCAGAGCTGCGATAGCAATGAGAACATGAATGGATGTGATCCTTATCACAGGAGAATATGTATCGAAAAAGTCATCCTTCTGTGAGCGCGCGCGTCCTTTTCCTTCGTCGGGGCCGTCTGTTTATTGCAAGGACTTGATTATGCTCTATTTGTTGTGAGTCGCCACCATATTTAACGGAACACAGACCATGAGATTCTTGAGTTCGGGTGTTAAGTTATGGATTGGGAAGGTCATGGAGCACCCAATCCACCCGATATAGGATCGGTCTTGCTTACAAAATCATCATCATCGTCTTGAAATTATGCAAAACATGTACCAAATGAGCCAAATAAATAATTTCTTATTTATTTGGGATGTCGGATCATATGCTTCGAGACCATCTCCATGGATTGGAGAGGCTCTAGGCTGATCCTTTAATGAAATCACACTACTTCAAAGCAAAGAAGGAGATGAGAAGAGAGGAAAACAAAGGAGTTACCTAAGCGTTCTTCGAGAATCCTATGGATGGCCTTGACTAAAGGCCTTGATGATCCAAAGAACTTGACTTTATTTGTGTTATGATCTTCTAAATTTTGTGGGTGAGGAAGAGAGGCTGATTATGAGAGCCTTCTTGATGGATTTTGAGTGTAGGGAGTCTTAGGAGACCTTCATTATTTGATTCTAGTCCAAGAACACTAATATTTATAGGGTTTTACGACTTAGGGGCCAAGCTAAGGGGTTTAATTTGGATGGGAATCAAAGACTTGATATCCAAGGAGGTATATTTGGACTCTCAGATCGTCCTTTCCATCTTTCCCGAATGGAGGAGTGTTTACCAATAAACGAGGTTGATATCAAAAAGGAAACTGCTGAAAAACCCGCCTGTCAAGGGGGATGTCTCGTACGAGACATCTTGTGTCTAAATCACAATTTGCCCTCCTGCAGAAGTTTTAATGTTCATTTTGGCCCCTAACTAACAAAGTCAGTCAAAAACTTAACGAGACATATCAAACTTAACGAGTTTCGACCCAAATCAAAGGCGAGATACAGAAGTAGTGTGATTATGAATGAACGTTCAAAATGGGGTGTCTACAGAGCGCCTCAGCGACGATACTTATGAATGAAGTAACGTCGTAGATAGAAAAAACACCATTTAGAACTAAGGGTATGGTCGTGCTGAAAAGCTTCCTATGTATTCCTCAGAAGGAAATCAGACCAAACGTAGTTCGACTCTAAAAATCACACAAAACGTTCGCTTGAGGTATTTTGAAAATTATTTTGAAAACAATACTACAGTAAGTAAAGTTCAGAGTTTAGAGAGTAACCCATACTGATGAATCAATGTCCTTGACCCAATTCTGAATATACCCTATTGTTGATGACGAACCGTCTTCAGTTTTTGTTGGTGCCGGAATGACCATAGAGGTGCTTATTTTTATGCCTCAGTGACCATAGGGTGCCTTTGATGTGAATCCTATGTTATTAGCGTATGCCTTGATAACAATTATGGGATTCCAGATTTGGAGACGCCAATTGCTCAGACCTTTCTTCTCCTTCTAACGAGACTTCCTTTCCGTTGAAAAAGTGAATCCTATGTCATTAGCCTATGCCTTGATGACAATTATGGGACTCGGGGTTTGGATACACCAATTGCTCGGACCTTTCTTCTCCTTCCAACGAGACTTCCTTTCCGTTGAAAAAGTGAATCCTATGCCATTAGCTTACGCCTTTATGACAATTATGGGACTCTAAATGGTGGGGATCCTGTGTTATTAACTTACGTCTTGATAACAGTTGTGGGATACCCGGTGATATAAATCATGTGCCATTAACGTACGTCTTGATGACAGTTGTCGGATTTAGAGTTTGTTGATGTAGATTTTTATTGCTCACCCATGATCTTGGATGCGCGATGAGAATAGATTCGTACTGAGAAACAAATTCATCTGTTCCAATTCTGAAAATATTCCTTTGACGACGACTCAATGTTCCATCTTGAACCGGGTTCAGACTTGACCTCTTAGTCAAAGCAGGGCTTTTCATGACATTTCTGTAAAAAGCTAGGCTTTTCTGGAATTTCCTAAGAAAACAGGGTTTTCTGTTGATTTTCTGGGGGATACCTCGTACGAGGTAGGGGTGCCTCGTACGAGATTTCCCTATTTTTACGCAGACCAGATCCATATCAGGCGCTGAAAATTGATTTTAAAATCACTTTTCCATTTTGTTTTCAAGAGTTTTCGACCCTAGGCGATTTTTCTTCTCAAAAATCTCCATTTTCACCAAGTTCTAGTGATTGCTATCCCTTTCCAATGGCCGGTGTAAATCGATCCCACAAAGAACACCTTTTTGGTAGGCATATGAAGGGAAAGGTGTGGGGGACGGATGAGTTGTGCCCGCTCCTCGAGGAGCATGTTTCCCACGCTGTTCAGATGCGAAAGGTACGGATCTCTTCCTTTTGTTGAGTTTCCATGTCAATTTCGTTGTTTCATACCTCAATTTGGTGCTTTCGCAGTTGGTTTTGTCGACTTTTGTCAGATTTTTGCCTAGAATTGCTGCTGCTAGGGTTTGCTATGCATGGCTGATTTTTTTGATGGGATTTCAAACTTGTTGATATTGAGAATCAATGTAGTATAGTAGTACATGATTTTGACTGTCGTTCTAGGCAATTCTGCGATTTTGGGTAAAATGCTTAAATGAGGATTTACCGTTTTTCTGACATTCGTTTCTTTTATCTTTGTTGTTTGCAGCCATTCAGAGTTATCAACAACTGTAGGGGAAGTGTGCGAGCGGTTTCTGAGAGGTGGGCAACTCTCAACAGTGAGTTGAAGGAAGAGATCGAGAATATGGGGCTTAAACCCTTCTTTGATAGCTTGGTGGGTGAGCAGAGGAGCACCCACGTGCTCCGGTTATTAGGGAGCATTGGTGGATAGCAACCATACGATGTACATGAGGTGGGGCGGGGTCACTATGACTCCTGCCGACTTTCACTCCATTACCGGGCTCCCTATTGCCGGTGATCCGATTGAGGTTGATACGGACTTTTCTCCTTGTAGTGATGATATGAGGCGCCTTCTGCGCTTCACAGTGCGTACCCTGGGCATGGGTGTCCCTCTCAAGGCCTTGAGGGATAAGGTGGATGCTTATATCACCGCCAATGCGGGTCAGATGCGATTTGTCAACACCCGCATCGTAGCTATTCGCGGCTTTCTGTGGTGGGCATTTTCTGAGACGCTGTTTGCCAACCATGCGTTGACTGCCTTATTCACTCTACTGAGCTGTTTGAGGGACATGCAGCATTTCACGGATGCCATTTGGGGTCTATCTGGCGCCCATTGTTACGTGGCTATGGATGAGAGTTCGCGGGATCGGGCGAACGCTGGCCTACGCGGCTACAGCCATGCTTGGGAGGTACAATACTCATTCTTTGCTGCATTCCCCTTTTTACTTTTAGCCCCAGTTTACTTTGTCTTGATAGCGTGCTCATTTTAGCTATTATATGTTGACATTTTCCATATATCTCCCATTTTCAGGCTTGGGGTTACGCCATGTTCGGCCTCTACAACTTTGATCTCTGGGACAACACCATCAGATTTCTGGACACATTGAGGTGGCGTAGGGGTAACAGAGATACCCATGATGAGCAGGCTGAGGGGGCAGACTTACCTGTGGAGCAGATGCGGCGATACCTTGATGAGTGGGTAGTCATCCCAGAGGTTGCTACTGCTAGAGCCGTCAATTTGGGCTGAGACCGTTGGGCTGGCCTGGCCCGCCATGGAAAAAGGGTGGGTTGGGCCTTAAATATACCAACCCAAATACAAGTGGGCCAATTTGGGCTAGCCCATTTGGGTCACGGGCCAAAGCGGGTTCGGGGCGGGGCGGGCCAACCCACCTTTTTTTTTTTTTATTATTATTTTCCCATAAACAAAAAAAACCCCTCCCCTCTTTTCAATTTCTTTCACAGTCTGCACTCTTTCTCTCGTGTTCACTTACCTCCCGCCACATCGCAGCCCTCCACCGCCCCCGCTCCCAGCCACCGCCGTTCATGTCGCCACCGCCGATCTCGTTGCCCCCTGCGACCTTTCCAGTTACGTATCCATCTCTATCTATCTCTCTCTCTTTCTCTCTCTTTCTCTCTCTCGCTTTCTTAGTCTCTTTCCCAGTCGTTTTTTTTTATGCAGATCTAGTGCATCTATGTGTGTGTGTGTGTTTGTATGTGTGCAGATCTATGTGTGTGTGTTCGTGTGTGTGTGTGTGTGTATGTTCGTGTGTGTGTGTGTATCCCTGTTTGTATGTGTGCAGATCTATGTGTTAAGGTGATCTGTAGCAATGGTGGCGGTGGCGGCAGCGTGGTGGAGGTGGTGGCGGCAGCGTGGTGGAGGTGGCGGTGTGTTGTGGTGGTTAATGGTGAACTGGAACATTTGGGCTCTTGGGCCGCCTGGCCCGCCTGACCACTAACCCAAGGTGGGGTGGGTTGGGTTGGCATTTTCTCAGCCCGCCAAGAATTTGGGCCAGCCCGCCCCGCCCCGTTTGAAGGTGGGCTGTGGTGGGTTGGGCCCAACCCGGCCCGCCAGCCCGTATTGACAGCTCTAGCTACTGCTCTTTTCCCTTTGAAGAGTTTAGGCATTGAGCAGGCTTATAGGTATGCGGGCCTGAGATTGCTGATGATTGGCCTTGGTGGAGGATGCTTTTACTTAGGAGAGAGGGTTTTTCGCCAGCAGGATGGTGGCAGGCTGGACCTCATTGTTCCTTTTGACCTATCGGCTCACATGCTTAACTCCTATACCATTGGGGAAGAGGAGAGAGAGGATCTTTTGATCGGTCAGGTCGCCTTCGACCTTATGCATCGTGAGGCGGATTATCAGGATTTTCTGACCCGTCTTATGCCTCGGTTGATTTTGGAGGGTGACCAGGCTCATGCCCAGGGGGTTATCCGTGTCACTTTTCGTCCGCAGCTCGGACCGGCATCTTTCTCCTACAGCATGGCTGAGGGGGTGGATAGCATCGGGAGTCTTCCCGCCGAGTATGATATGCCAGAGGGACTCATACCCCCGCTGATGCGACCATGGTATAACTCATGACTTTCTTTTATCATTTTCTGTCACTCTACCACTTCATATCTTTGCTTATCATTTGATTGAGGATTTTGATATTTCTTTTTGTTTCTTTCTCAACAGGTGCCCATTCCTGAGTACACAGAGCTTGCGGGATTGCTTGCCCAGTTCATGGCCTATGCCAAGAGGGTGAAGAGAGACACAGTGGGGCTCGTAGGCCGGTTGGCTCGCCAGACAGCGGAGTCGGTTGCTTGCGGTAAGAGACCTCGGACTGATGAGTGATGACGCGGCAATGGAGACGTCCCTTCGTTTGATGCTTGAGTAGATAAGATCCCCCATTCCCTTCTTTATTTTGTTGATGTATTTATTGCCTCGGCGTAGGCGAAGACAATTTTTCTTCCTTTCTTTTGGTTTGTACCTATGCAACAAATAAGTCCTAATTCTAGCACACATATTTTTTTCAATTTTAGTTTTATTTCTCACTGTATGATGGATTGATTCACATCCGGTTGGTCAACCGTGGGATCTTTTATGAGATGGATTCGTGTTGGGTCATTTATATGTGATGATGAACTGTTTGGGGATGAATTTCTGAAGTGATTGAGACATGTTTTGACTCGTTGGATAGCCTGAATTTTGAGCAGAATCGTTGTTGTCTGAACTGGGGAGATCCCTCGTACGAGATATATATGCCTCGTACGAGTCATCTCTTGAATCTGCGGCAGTTTCTCCTTTTTCCTCAAGGATTTGGTATCCAAACTTGTATATAAAGACCTCTAGTCCGTCCTAGAATGCCATGCAGCCTTAAATCAGTTCTGGGAACTTTTCTTTTAGAGTAAAATTCTTGTTGGGTATGCCCACTTATATCTTAGTTTCAATGTAATAGGATTGATTAGATTTGATTGATCTATCACCTAAGTTTTATTTCATGGACTTTAGACCCACATGTAAGAAGTATTTATACTTCATTTTTTAGGTTGTCCATTGTAATAGAATAGGCTTAGGAATAGGGCAAGAATATCAAGATTCAAGAAAATCACAAGTTTGGGCCAAGTCATGCGCCATTCGCCCAAACGCCTCACTCACGTGCCGCACCGCGCTACGCGCCTCACAGTGCGCCTGCGCCTCTTATGCGCCCGAAAAGTGTAACGCACCTCTCTTAGCTCACGCGCCTTATAGTGATTTATTCACTCAGTGATTTATTGAAGATTCAAAGACTTGAAGAGATTCAAACTTCGCCAATGATCCAACGGTGGTTAAATAACACGTATGCACCCGCATCTAAGGACACCTGTCCATAACGGTCATATTTGTGTTATGTGTCTAACGGCTATAAAAGGACACGTGCTCCACTCAATGAGCGACAGCACATCCATCCTTTCTCTGACTCACCAAGGATTTCCAACGGCTCGTTTTTGGGGCTCTACTATAAATACCCCATAACTTCAACCATTTGAAGTTGCTAAGCATTTCAAGAATTTCTCTCTCAAGCATTCGTTGAAGATTTGAAGATTGCCTTTGTTATTTCCAGAATTCTCAAGAACATCTTCATAACTTCATCCTTATCCCAGATCCTCAAGCAAAAACACTTTAGTTTTCTTGTGCTCTCAATCTCAAAGATCTAAAGAGCCTTGAATCAAAAATCACACACGCACCTCTTTAAGTTTGATCACTTAGATCTTTCTTTTATAGATACACCGGTTATTGTCTAGGATTTGTTCTTTCATAGAATATTAGATCTTGAGTTAGTGTATAAGCTCAAAACGATTGTAATTTGTATCACTCTCTCATTATATAAGATCTCCATTAGAAATCCAAGACTAACCATCTTGGTAGAGGACGTAGATCATTTTCCCGATCGAACCTCTCCAAATCGCGCGTACTTACTATCTTGCTATTTCCTTTCAACTTCATATCATATCTAACTATTTGTTTGTTTATTCATTGTAGATTGATTAATTGAACTGTGTTGTGTTTGTTATATCATTTGTCTCAGTTTCTTATTTCACCCACTTTGAGCCAAATACTTAGAGTGTGTGTGCGCCCCCTTTATCATACTTTGCGCCTATTTACATTACTAAATTCCGCTGTGCATTTCACTCACTCACATAGGCGCATATCATAACGCTTATTTGATAAAGTGCTCATTTGCAATTGAGTTTATCAAGGGTACTAAAAGAATTTTAAAACAGCTATTCACCCCCCCCCCCCTCTAGCTATTTTTCATACCCTTGTTGCCCTTTGGGACCAACAATTCTCAACCTTTTGCTCCCAATGGCCCCAAGCAAGTCCGTCCCTTCATCAATGATTGTTGATGAATTCTCTTTAGACTCGGAGTTGGTGGGACGCTACAAGGGTGAGTTAGCAGCGTTCTTTCATTCGTTTGATAAGTCTCATCAAGGGAGATTTGTAGAGATGTTTGGATTCAAGATTCTTTTCACCTTGAAGAATCTAAAGCCGGATTGGGACCTCTTGAAGGGAGTTGCATGCTTTTGGGATCCTTTGACCCATCTTTTCAACTTTTCACTTAATAAGATGGTCCCTACTATAGAGGAGATGGCGAGTATCTTGGGTATGCCATTGACCGGTGTGATCGCGGTTCTTAAGTATGACAAGGTACCGGCTGAGTCTCTTAGGGACTTGTTGAGCATAGGCCTTCCTGAGGCGAGGGGTTATATCCACAACCGTCATGTTGATTTCCACGCTTTTCCTAGGAGATTTAGGGGTTGCGTGACACGTACTCACGGTGTGGATTCCCAATGTTGTCTCTTGGCATTGTGCTTATTCCGGGACGTATTTTTCATGAGCAAGTGTGGCATGGCGGACACGGATCTCGTGGACATCGTTTTGCAAGCTAGGGGAAGGGCCTTCAACGTCGTTCCTCTTATTTTGGGGGAGACTCTTCATGGTATTGACGAGTTGCACCGAACCGGCTCTATGACCCGGGAAGTCTGCTTCTGTTGACTATTTGGCTTAGAGAGCATTTTAAATTGTTGAGCTCTCCGACCGAGTATTCCCCTTATACTTTCCATGGGCGGAGATTGTTGGTGAAGGATCTTAGCATTGAGGAGTGGGCCCATCTTTTCGCAAGAGCGAAGACCGATGATATTGTTTGGTGTCAACCCTTTTGGAAGGTGAAGAGGTTCATGGATAATACCCTCGGATACGATATGGTCGCCCTTCCGGGTTTGAGAGATTCCTCTTTTTACTTTGCGCGAAGGTGATGCGACAATTCGGTCAGCAGTAGGACACTTTTATGCTAGAGGGACATGCTCAGGACACTTCTTTCATGGACTCAGAGTTCGCTACGATCTTGGCCCGTGCTTGGGGACAGGGCACCACTATGGACCGTTGGACCAATCTCCGTCATGATAAAGGGAGCATTTACTTATCGGATAAATATTTGGATTGGTTCCTCAAAGAACTTTGTCCCAGTGTCGAGGGTATCGACGAGATTCATCGTCATCTGTTGGGGGACCAATTCGAGCCTAGCTTGAATTTGAGGAAGCAAGAAGCTAAGGAGGATCCTTCTAATGTCAGCGTAGATGCTACTCAAGACTTTTTGGACAGTGAATTCTATGAGAATAGAGCAAGTGGACTACCCAGTAAGTTTCAAGCTCTTGACATGCCTCATGTGTTCGCCAGATTGACTCTTCAGTGTTCAGCAGACTTGATGTTCCTCCCGTTTCGAGATACCTTTGCACAAGAGGAAGAGGAATAACAAGACGGATCGTGGTCAAGCCCGTACTAGGTCAAGGAAGAAATAGGTCTTTAGGAGTATCGAGAGATTGCAATAGATAGACAATATTTAGATTTTTAGTATTTTATTTATTTTAATTATTTTCTTTTGCAAGTTGGTAGTTCATATTGGGAATTTTTCTATTGTTTTCTTGAAATGCATTCAATTAATAAAAGAACAAGATTTTTATTTTTATTTATTGAATAGACCGGACCAAAAGGCTGTCTACGTTCTCCTTTTACATCAATTAAATAAGGAGCTCAGGTCATCGTAGTTCTTGTTCAAGAAAGAGAAAATGTGTTTGCTGACTGCTTGACATGTCTTGTACGAGGCATGGATGTCTCGTACGAGACTGTCCCCTATTTTTTTTATTTTTTTTTATATGCACACCCTGAATTTTGCCTAGATTTCCTTTTCAGGTTTTCAATCCAGCGGGCTTCTTTTTTCGTGCTCTTTGCTCTAACTTTGCCTAGGCTGCCCTTGCAGGTTTTCAACTAGCGAGCTCTCTCTCTCTTTTTTTTTTTGAAATAGGGGACGGATCTATGAGTAGTACTTCTTCAGCTTGTCCAAGTTGATGGGCTTTGGCAGTTGATCTCCATCTAGGTCTGCGAGTTGTACGCTTCTACGGAGAAGATCTTCTTGACTATGTAAGGACCTATCCACCTTGGTCCCATTTTCTCATGGGGTTGAATGGTGTAGGACGATGTTCACGTAAGACAAGGTCCCCTTCTTTGATGTTTCTGGATTTGACTTTCTTATTGAATGCTCAGGCCATTCTCCGTTGATATGCTTGGATATGCTCGGCGCTCAAAGTCGTCGTTTGTCTAGCAGGGCTAGCTGTTCATAATGGCTGTTCAACCATGCGACTTTGTTTACTTGGTTTTCTAGTAGAACCCTTAGCGACGGTACCTCTATTTCGATTGGTAACACTGCTTCCATCCCATCGGCTAGGGCGTATAGAGTTTCACCGGTGGCTGTACGAATTGAGGTGCGGTAGCCCCAGAGTGCAAAAGGTAGCTTCTCAGGCCAGTCCCTGCCAGTTTTAGCCATTTTTCTGATGATGGTTTTGTTAGCAGCTTCAACTGCTCCATTGGTCTGTGGTCGTTACGGTGACGACTGATGTCTCTCTATCTTATATTTTGCGAGTAGTTGGTCACATTCTTTCTCAAAATGTGTGCCATTGTCGGATATTATCTCATGAGGTACCCCATATCGGCATATGATGTTGGTCTTAATGAACTCAGCCACCTTATTGACATTTAGGACTTTGTAGGATTGAGCTTCGATCCATTTGGTGAAGTAATCTACAACGACCAATACGAACGAGTGTCCATTATAACCTATCAGTGAGACTTTGCCAATGACGTCTATTCCCCATCTAGAAAATGGCCAGGGAGATGTCATGGGGTATAACACAGATGGTGGTGCGTGTTATAATTTGGCATGTTTCTGGCATTTGTGGCATTTCTTAACCATGTTGGCGCAGTCGGCTTCCCATTGTGGCCCAATAGTACCCTAGTCTAATAATTTTCTTTGCTAGCATGTTGCCATTCATGTGGGTTCCACAGACTCTTTGATGGACTTGGTCCATGACTTCTACGGCTTCGTGCTCATCAGCACAGAGTAGACACTGCTTGTGATGTTTCTTGTAGAGGCGATCACCTATAATTACGAATTGGGCAGCGAATCGTTTGAGAGCTATCTTTGCTTTAGGTGATGTGTCCAATGGATTTTTTCCGTCTAGGAGGAAACTCCATACGTTGTAGTACCACGGTTTATCGTCTAAGGTATTGACGAAAACAGAGTCACACACCTCCTTGCGGTCATGCAGGTTTATGATCGAGTGATAAGAGGGAATCGTTCGTTTCGCGACTTTGAATGTTTTGACTTCAGTCCATTCGGTAATCTCTACAAGTGACACTAGCATGGCTAGTGAGTCTGCTAGGCAGTTCATATCTCTAGGAAGATAGTAGAAGGTGACTTATTTGAACTGTTTGACCAAGTCTTGAAGATGGTCGTTGTATTTCTGAAGTGTAGGATCTTGTATCTTCCACTTTTTGAGTGACTGATAGATTATGAACTGTGAATCTCCGTACACCTCTAGTTCGCTCACATTTCTTTCTAAGGCTGCTTCAAGCCCCGCTATACAAGCTTCGTACTCGGCAATGTGTTAGTGGCCTCAAAGTCAAGGCGGATTGAAGGTGGAGTGTAGAAAATCTGAGGGATCTACTAGTAGCATGCCAATACCATACCCTCGCTTGTTGGCTGCGCCGTCGAAAAATAATTGCCACTTATTTTCTGCTATTGCCATGATGTCTTCATCAGGGAATCGCGGGCTCCCTTCGCTTCGTCACATGGAAATTCGGCTAAATGATCAGCGAAGACTCTTCCTCTTACGGATTTCTGTGTGATGTAAGTGATATCATATCCCGCGAGCATAAAGTACCACTTAGCTATTCTAGAAGATACATGCGATTTCTCGAAGATGTACTTCATCAGGTCTATTCGGGCAATCAGTTGTATGGGAAATGCTTCCATGTATGGTTTTAGTCTCTCAGCCACCCATACTAGTGCAACACACGACTTTTCTAATGCGGAGTAGTTCAATTCAGCCCCTTGAAAGCGATGACTGAAAAAGTAGATGGCATTCTCTTTCCTCGAGTCGGGTTGCTCTTGTGCTAGCATAGCCCCTAGTGCAGAGTCATTGACTGTAAGGTACATGATCAACAGTTTTTTGTTTATGCGGTGGTGTAAGGATCCCGACCCAAAACAACAAGTTTCAAAGGCGAAATACCAAACACGGTTAACTTTCCTAACGAAAAGAAATGGAGTCGCCACATTTGTTAATTTTAAACCCAACAAATGAAAATGGTTAGAGAAGGTGAGTTCGGAGGTCAGGTTACACTTTGGGAAGAACATATTTGCGGTTTACCCAAAATGCCTCGGAAAGAACCGAGTCTCCCTTGTTAGTTTGAAAATGTACATGTGTGTGTGTGTGTTTAACGGAAAAATTTCTGTTATTGGTTTTATTTGGAAAAACTTAACTGGAAGGGTCTGTTTATCAAGAAACAGAACATTCTGTTGAAACTGGACAGAACTGTTTTGATTCCAGTTTGTTTAAACACTTTATAAATTTAAATACAACATTCCTATGCTAAATGATCATCACTTAGTCCCCAAAACAATTATTTGGGTGTGATCATAAGCAATCATGGGAGAAAATTGAGAAAAGTTGATGAACATGCCCTTTGGGCCAAAATTGACCATTTGGTGGTTAAAGATTGAAACTTTATCCCCAAGATGGCATTTTTATGACTTATTAACCTTCAAAGAGTCAAATCAACACATAAAGATTGGATCTTTATGGCCCCAAAGGGGACTTTAGAGCTAGATCAATATTGGATGATAAAGATGGAGGCTTTATCATCCAAATGATCATTATTTCCAACAAAAGCATCATTCCAACTAGACAAGAATGTAAATGACAATCAACAAGCCATGATCATCTAGGTTTGAACCTCTTCCACACAAGGCATGGAGGGCACCTTGGATCATCTCATGGCTTGGACAAGAGTAATATATGTATATTTGCTTGAATGGACAAGTCTTGCATAAATGTAAAGTTGCTTGAATGGACAAGTCTTGCAAGTAATGTAAAAGTGCTTGAATGGACAAGTCTTGCATGTAATATAAAGATTAACATAGCTTAAACAAAGATTAAAGATAAAATAGAGTTATAGATGAAGAGAAGGGAGGGGGAGAAGGTGGATTTACCTATTTTGGTTTAGCCAATCTTCCTTTCTCCATTTCACTCTTTGTTTCACTCCTCTCACACTTCTGTAGTGATTTTGACAGAGTAATCTCTCTTATGTTGTTTCTCCCCCCCCTAAATGATCATCATGGGGTTCAATTTATATAGAGGCTGAGGGTGCCCAAAGTAGCCGTACGGCTAGGGACCTCATGTGCCTAAACCATCCGTACGACTCGACTTGGCGAGCTTCTGGATTTTTCCAAGTTTAATTCCCTTTCAGTCCTGGAATATCAGGTTTATCTTAGTGAGGTCCTGGCCCATGGTTTATCCTTAAATGGTACCAAGAATTCCTCTAAAGTAGGTCGATTTCAGATTGGGGTACTTACAGAGCCCCTCGGCAACGTCGCTTTTAAAGAAAACGGGGTTGTCGATAAATGCATCCCAATCTGATGGGAGGACGGCATGGCTGATTTGTTCTATGGCTGCACCTAGAGGTATAGGATTCCTACGTATCCCTATTCGAGGGAAGCAAGCCTATCGTAGTTCAAAAGGGTGAGAGATTTTAAGGCTACTCAAACCTATAGGCGACCGTCGAGGTCGAATGGAGAACTTAGCGTCTTAAGCCTAAGGGTGACCATTCAAGGTCGGGTGGAGAACTTGGCGTCTCAAACCTTTGGGACCTAGGTGTATATTTTTCATCCTTTCCTAAGGAACGGGCGTGACTCTCCTTTGGTCAGAGGCGGGAACTCGGGCATGACACTCACTTGGTCAGAGGCGGGGACTCGGGCATGACACTTACTCGGTCAGAGGCGGGGACTCGGGCATGACACTCACTTGGTCAGAGGCGGGGACTCGGGCGTGACACTCATTTGGTCAGAGGCAAGGTAAAGGTTCGGGTGTGACACTCATTTGGTCAGAGGCAAAGACTCGGGCGTGACACTCATTTGGTCAGAGGCAAAGTTTTGGGCGTGACACTCATTTGGTCAGAGGCAAGTTTCGGGCGTGACACTCATTTGGTCAGAGGCGAATTTTCGGGCGTGACACTCATTTGGTCAGAGGCAAATCTCGGGCGTGACACTCATTTGGTCAGAGGCAAATTTCGAGCGTGACTCTTATTTGGTCAGAGGCAAATTTAGGGCGTGACACTCATTTGGTCAGAGGCGAATTTTCGAGCGTGACACTCATTTGGTCAGAGGCAAATTTCGGGCGTGACACTCATTTGGTCAGAGGAAAATTTCGAGCGTGACTCTCATTTGGTCAGAGGCAAATTTCGGGCGTGACTCTCATTTGGTCAGAGGCAAATTTCGGGCGTGACACTCATTTGGTCAGAGGCGAATTTTCGGGCGTGACACTCATTTGGTCAGAGGCAAATTTCGGGCGTGACACTCATTTGGTCGAAGTCGGGATTTGACTCTCTTTTGGTCAATCAAATAATTTTTAATTGGGCTTACGTTAGGGACGGTCAAAAGGGACTTTCTCGACACTCATTTGGTCAAAGTCGGGATTTGATTCTCTTTTGGTCAATAATAATTTTTAACTGGGCTTACGTCAGGGACGGCCAATTTTCTTGGACGTTCAATTTGACTCTCAATGAGTCAAAGTTGGGGCTTGACACTCTTTTGGTCAACCGGATCAACATGGGCTTACGTCAAGGACCACCTAATTTTTCTAATCATCTTTGCAGGGCTTAAGTCACGGACGGCCTAATTTTTGTCTCAGAGGGTCGCTCGGGGGACCTAGACTTTTCTCAAAATGGGTCACGCGGGGGACCTAGACTTTTCTCAAAATGGTCACTTGGAGGACCTAAGTTTTATCTTAAAAGGGTCACTCGGGGGACCTAAATTTTATCGCAAAAAGGGGTCGCTCGGGGGACCTAGACTTTTCTCAAAATGGGTCACGCGGGAGACCTAGACTTTTCTCAAAATGGGTCACGCGGGGGACCTAGACTTTTCTCAAAATGGTCACTCGGGGGACCTATGTTTTATCTTTAAAGGGTCGCTTGGGGGACCTAAATTTTATCTCAAAAGGGTCGCTCGGGGGACCTAGACTTTTCTCAAAATGGGTCACGCGGGGGACCTAGACTTTTCTCAAAATGGTCACTCGGAGGACTAAGTTTTATCTTAAAAAGGGTCACCTGGGGACCTAAGCTTTCTCAACAAGGGTCACTCGGAGGACCTAAGCTTTTTCAACAAGGGTGGCGAGGACCTAAACGTTCTCAAAAAGGGCTTGACTCTCACTTGGTCAACCGGGTCAACATGGGCTTACGTCTAGGACCGCCTAATTTTTCTCCAGGTCGCGCGGGGGACCTAAATTTTCTTATCTCCTATGGGCTTATGTCACTTGGGGACTTCCGGGCAAAGGCTTTGACCTAAAATGACCACTCCGGGTACAAAGGTTTTCTTAACCTAACATAATCGCTTCGGGTCAAAACTGGTCTTACGTCCACTTGGACTGTCGGGACACATTGATAGGTTTTCTCTAACCTGGCCACTCTCGGGGACAAAGGTTTTCTTAACCTAATCATGACTATACTGGTCTTAGGCCCTACCAAGGGCTGCCGAGGCGATAACATCTTAACTTTCATCCTAGACTTACGAGGTACGGCCGGGACTTTCACGATTTCACTTTCTACCCTGGACTTACGAAGTACGGCCGGGTCAACAAAATCCAATGGTCTTACGTCACGCTGGACAGCCAAGGACGAATCTCACAGAGCCTAATGGACTTATGTCATTCCGGACTGCCAAATGACGAATCTCGCAGATCCTAATGGTCTTACGTCACGCCGGATGGCCAAAGTACAAGTCTAATGAAACCTAATGGACTTATGTCATTCCTGACCACCAGAGGACAAATTCAAACTCTTAACCTGGACTTACGAGGCGTTGTCGGGTAATGCTAATTTTCACATTCTTAACTGGACTTACGAAGTACGGCCATGTTATTTTCACAAAGCTGGTCTTACGTCCATCTAGGGACTTCCCGGACAAAACATTCGAGTTAACTCCACCTTTGGGGAGTTTGAGAAGGCAAACTGGTCTTACGTCCCACTAAGGACTGCCGGGACAAAACATTCGAGTCAACTCCACCTTTGGGGAGTTTGACAAGGCAAACTGGTCTTACGTCCCACTAAGGACTGCCGGGACAACAACGGATTTAACTTTCACTTGGTCAATCCTAAAGGTTTGCTCAACACTAACTACGAGATGGTTGACTAACAAGGATGGTCTTACGTCATTTTGGACTGCCGGGGACAAACACTTTATCCTAAAATGACCATTCTGGGTTAAAGCTTGACTTGGGTCAACTCCATCTTTGGGGAGTTTGACCGGGAAAATTTTAACTTGACCTCTTTGGTCAAAGTTGAACTTTGGTCAACTCAACTCTATGGGAAGGTTGACACACTTTCTTGACACCGGGGGAAGCCTATGGTGACCTTTTAGACACATTGTGGATGAAAAAGTCCAATCATTTTGAGAGAAGATCAAAAAAATTTTGCTTGAAACATTGTTTTTTGATAAATGAGGCCAAAAGGGCAAGCTTAAAAATGCTTATTCCTAAAGGCAAATCTTTTAACGAAGCATGTTAGTCAAAATTTTTATTTTAACTTAACCATGAGGTTTGTCATGCATAAATTCCTTGGAGCTTTGTCCATTTCTTAGCAGTGATCGGGTATAGAGAACCCTTTTGTCATTGATATTGGGGTAGCCCCATGTCCTTCTCGCTGTTGATGTTGGAGGTAGCCCCATGTCCTTATTGGTGTCGGTGGCGGCATAGCCCCATGTCCTCGTTGTCATCGATGTCGGGGTAGCCCCATATCTTTGTGGAAGTATCTCCATGTATTTGTGGCGGTATCCCCATGTCTTTGTGGAGGTAGCCCCAATGTCGTTGTGGTCGTTGGTGTGGAGGTAGCCCAATGTCGTCCTTCGACCTTGATGCTGGCGTAGACCCAATATCATCTTTCGGCCTTTGGCGTTGGCGTAGACCCAACATGACCTTTAAAGTGAGGTTAGGAACCCATCTCTTTTTCATGACGCACCCTTTCTTTTGCCTAGGCCGCCCTTGCGGGTTTTCACCTAGCGGGCTACTTTTTTGCGTCTTTTATGGCACACCCTGTCTTTTGCCTAGCCTCCCTTATGGGTTTTCAACCTAACGGGCTACTCTTTGGTGCCTTTTTTTTTTTTTTTTTTTTTTTTTTTTATGAGTGTGTAGACACAGGGAGCGCATTTCTATCCTTTGTAATTTCAAATTCCTGCTTTATCGAGTCTTTGTTTTCTCTTGTCGATGTCCTCGGCGGTTGTCTTTCTTTCGTCGACGCGTTTTGCCTCGCAATCCACGTCGCCGAGGGGCTCTGTAGACACCCCGCCTTGGACCTCTCACCCCGATTGCATACAAAAGTATTTTTATTTAACTTATTTTCATTGATTTCTGTTACTTTGGTTAAGTTCCTAACTGATTCCGTTAGTTTTGGACTGAACTGCATAACAGAATTAATTTTAGAGTCATTTCTGTCTTTCTGTCATTTTTAGAATCGCGTGCTTCCGGCACTGCTAACGGGACGCGCGCGCCTCCCGTCCCAAAGGCGGGACTCGCGCGCTGTCCGATATGGCAGTAACGGATTGCACCTTATTTCCCTCCCTTTTTTATTTGCAACATCTCTTTTTGATCACAAAAGACCTCTTTTCTCATCCACATTCATCCCCCCTTTTCTCATTAACTCCCAATCCCAAATTCTAAGCCTTTTCCCAAAAAACTAATATTTATTTCATTTATTTCTTTTATTTTTTCTTTTATTCATTTATCTTATTTGTGATTGGCCCATTCCATTTCACATGGATGACCAATTTCCCTCCATCATTTCCTCTCTTTTTCACCTATAAAAACCACCATCTTCTACCTTAGAAAGGACCTCATTTTTAGACTTGGAACTTTCTCTCTACACAAATTCTATATCATTTTCCCTACACAAATTCTCCCAACAAGAGTTTTACACAACAAAACTCTACACAAATCTCTACACAACAACATCATTTTCAAGTCAAATTTGAAGTCTTCTTTCTAAAGGTACAAGTCTTCTTCTTTTATTCTCTTTTATTCTAGTCTTACTAGTATGCAATCCCCATCAATTGGGACATGACCAATATGACTACTTCACATATTGAAGTTAGTTAAGGTTATCTCCCTACATTTTAATCTTAACTTTAATTCACCATGTTAATTTCTCTTCATCCCTTAATGTAATTCTTAACATTACTTGTTACATGTAATCTTTATCATTAATAAATAAAACAATTCCATTTTATTTCCCCTTTTCTTCTCATCACAATTGTTAGCACATTTCTATTTAATTATTGAAGGACATGTAAATATTAGAACACCAATAGTAGCAAGACCCGCGTAAGCGGGGCGGAGTGGGTGTTTAAGTACTTCCCACTCCGTCACCTAACCCCCGAACCCTTCTCTCCCGAATCTCTGGGTTTTGTACATAAATTAGGCTATTTCTGGGTTTTTTCTTATGTTCCTTTAAAAACATAGGTGGCGACTCTAAACAATCTAAAACAAGTTAGACATCCTAGGATAATTCACCGCTCTAGCCAAGCCGTGGTTCCCCGGGGTATCTACAGTGGCGACTCCGCTGGGGACGATTTAGAGGGTTAAACTTGTGTTCTTAACTTTTGGTGCTCTTTTATTCTGTTTTCTGGGCATTCTGGTAAAAAGGGTAGGAAGCGCGCGCCTCCGGCCTTCTTGGCCTAAAGCGCGCGCGTCCGACCCTTATTACCAGAATCGCCCGCCTCCTTTCTTGTCCTTCAATTCCATGTTTCTGTGCTAACAAATTCTGCAGGGGAAAGTTTTCTTAATTAAGGGTCAAGGCAATCCCTTGAACCCACTGATTTGCAGGTTCTCACCCAGAAGCGGGCGCCTCTGCCCTTCTTCCTATAACGCGCGCGCCTTCCGCATAGGCAACCCAATGCGCGCGCTTCTGGGCGCATTCCCGGAACAGAACAGTGCACAGAAACAGAACAGAATGACAGTGTGTGGGCATCGGGCCTGCATACAATTTCTTTTACTTTCTGTTTATTTTTATCGGTCACACGGGTGATTCGAAAGTTGTAATTATGTGCTTATTTGTTTTTTTTTTATTTCTTTAAAAAAAAAAATGTTTTGTCACATGTTAGACCTCACACTACATGCACATATTCTTATCAACTGCTCACTATCGAGTCGCACAAGTCCAACCCCAAACCCGTCGAGGCCCGTCCTAGGAAGTTTCAAGCTCCACCTGACCTTGACTCTTCCGAAGCGGTCAACCTCAGCCCGTGGCGTAGTTCATGACTACATGCCGGGGGTGACCTTTGAGCCTCATATTCAAGCCAAGCACAAACCACACAATTCTAGTTAGGGTCTAACACTCCGTGACTCAAGTCGGTTTCCATGTGCCGAGATTTCCCTAAACTAATGTCTTCAAATCATACATGCCAACTTGTTGCAATGGACGAAATAAAACTCCGTCCCAAAAGTGGTTATTATGGACGAAAATAAAAATCCGTCCCCGCATGTATGCTTTACTACATTAATTTAGTTTAATCCCGACACATGTAGGATTCACAAGCGTGGTGGAATCCGATGAGTATATGGGACCGCGAGAAGGTCAATATACTAGTGTGACGATTCCACTATTTTTCTAGAAACCCAAAAAGGACCATGTCCTTCCGACTTTTGTAAATAAAAAAAAAGAGTCATTTTATTATGTGGTTGAGTCTTTTCTTGTTTATGGGTGAAATCATTTCACTCAAAAGGTGTTTGTGGGGCCATCCTAAGATCGACCGTGTTCTCTCAATAGGTCCAATGGCTTCAAACGGCAACGACGACGGCATTCCGTGCCCAACGATGGTTATTCTGCATGGTGAAAGTATTGAAAGGGCAAATTGATACACTAGCCGAGGATGTTCGCCGCAAGGATGATTTATGGCGAGCCCGTTACGAGCATATAGAAATGGCCCATAAAAGAGAAGTATCCAAACTCGAGGACCAATTGAAGGGGCTCACGAATGAAATAAAGGTCCAAGGCATCAATACCGGTTTGGTCAACACTCTCATGTCCTACATTGACCAAAGGCTTAGTGGGCTAAATTTGCACAAGGGCCCAAACACCGATCTTCATCAAGCTTCTCTCCTCCTGAACACAATGGAGGCTCTCCCCGAAAAGTTCATGATGCCCGATATGGGCAAGTTCAATGGCAACTCTTGCCCCAACGTTCATGTCGACTCCTACATTTGGGCCATCCTACCAAAGAGAGTGTCTCCTCAAATAATGGCACAATGCTTCCCGCTTACTCTCGAGGGGGTCGCAAAAGATTGGTATATGGGTCTTCCAGTTTCCACCCGCCTCAATTGGGATGCCGCGATGCTTGCCTTTAAGTCACAATATCAAGGCAACTCCATATTCCGCCCCACCAAGAAGGAATTGGAGAGCACCGTGCAAATGGGTAATGAATCATTTGGGGACTTCCTTTGCCGTTGGAATGACAAGCTAGCCGAGACGGTTGATAGCCTTCCAAGAAGAACAAATGGACATCTTCTTGAAGTGTTTGAAAATGGACTACCGCACTCATCTTAGTGGGGCTTTTCACTCCAATTTTTCAAGCATGTATGATGCGGGGGTTAGAATTGACTATTTGCTCCGAGAAGTGGCCGAGTCCTCCTATGACACAAGCTTCAACGACAAAGGGTTCCAAACAATGACATGGAAGAATGTAATGACATGGAAGACTACAACGACAATGAGGACTACAACGACATGGGGGATGACGACAACAATCTCCGTTTCTCTTTCTCTACCTAGAAATAGGATTAAAAAAAAAGGAGTCAAAAGTCCTCTAATGTGTGCATTAATGTTTTCTCTCGTCCAATGATAAATTTTGAGTCAATCATTAAATAAAAGTCGTTCTTGTCCTCATACACTCTTCCAAGCTGTTCAATTAATTCTTGGCAAAATGATGAAAAAAAATGTCTAAACAAGTTTTGGAATGAAGGCCATTACTTGAACGCCTAGGGGCTAAACATCGACGAAGGCATCAACAAAGAAGACATCAAAACATCAACGGCAAAATCAAGCCAAAGAAAGGTAAAGCAACAACCATGGAGAAAAATCAAGCAATGTTTCAAACGGGGATTAAAAAAAAAAAAAAAAAAAAAAAAAATGCTCGCTAGTTGAACTCTTCAAATCAACCTAGGCAAAAGTTAGAGCACAAAAAAAAAAAAAAAAAAATCCCCCTCAATCAAAGAAGTTCACATCAAGATCAACATCATTTCATCCACCAAAGGAGGACGAAACTACACGACGAAGCAACAATTCCATCATGAAGAATGGAGAATCCACAAGAACTACGGTGACCTGAGCCTCTACACTGGAGGAACGTAGGCAACCTTCGGGTCCGGTCTCATGCAAGAAAGAAGATATGTTTAGCCCTAGCGCGTTATGGTGATTGGCCTTCATCTCGAACTTGTCAAAGACATCTTTGTACGATTCATTTGCCAATGAATTAATCACCAAAAAGATTGAACAACTTTCTTAGATTTGGAATCATTTCGCGTTCCTTGTCGAGTCTAGGGACTTCTATTCTTTCTGCATACTCCCAATTCCTTGCAATCAAATTGGGGCTTTCCTTCTCTTCTCTCTTAATGACTTACTTTCCTTCGTGAGTCATTCAATCCAATAAAAAAAAAAAAAATACATGTCAATACTAGGGACACTTCCCTAGTCGAGTCAATGTCACTCATCTTTAGTGACAAAAGGTTTTCACCGCAAAATCACATGTCTCTCATCCTCAGCTAAACTCAATGCACACTTCCTCATTAATCGAGTCAAAAAATGAAGACGCAAAAGAGATGCCCGCTAGATTGAAAACCCGAAAGGGCGGTCTAGACAAAAAACAGGGTGCTTCATAAATGAGAGAGTGAGAGAGAGAAGGGAAAGAGAAATGGAGATCCCCGGCCTCTAAAGAAGACAAGTTCTACATTGAATCTCCTCAGCAAGTCAATTCCCCACCGAGTCAACTTTGGGATTGCAAAAGGCTCGACAAGATATAGCACCGTCAAAGTTTCTCTTGGGTTATCGGCTTCATTCTCCAGCAGTGTGCATTTTTGGGTTCATGAAAAGAAGGCCCGTGGTAGCCAAGACCCATCCGAGAACGAGCCTATCATAAAAGGGCACGAGGTTGCACAAATAATCCCTAGCTAGTCAATTGGCTTGGGCAACAAATAGCAACAACATGTGTCTCAGTTTTCAAAGCTTCTTCAAGTATGTGCTTCTAATGTACGCCGAAAGGCTCCCGAGAAATGGAGTAGCTCTTGCCCTATCCTCTCATGTTTATTCCCTCACACGAGGACGAGTCACTCTTGCTTTGCTCAACAAATGGTGACACCCTATGGCTATGTGACTCAAGAAAAAGGGCTTGTTTTGCTTCTTTGACAATCAACAAGCCCTAGGGGCTATGCTCGAAAAAGATGTGTGAGACTATCCTCAAGTCTCTCAAAAAGGGATGTAAAAAACGCCCTCTTGTCACGTGTGCCCATGCTCGTTCCCCCAATAAAGGATGGACCTTTCTCGCAATCAATGATGGCACTCTAAGGGCTACGGTCAAGTCTTAAAGGCTCCCTCGTCAAAGAGCAATTAACTCCCAGCGGTATCCCCAGCAAAGTCATGTGCAACATTGGAAGCTTCCTCAATTCGGCACCGAAGGTCTCAACGGGCTTCGCAATCTACAATCTTTTGGGTTACGGCATTACAGTAATTCAAGCAAAGGGCAGTATTAGGGCTACGCGACCGACAGTCTTTTGGGCAACAATACTCGAGCAAGTGCAATGTGGAGTAGTCTTATGGCTCCATGAGAACAATCAAGCTTCAAAGGTTCTCTCAACACTTCAAGTCAAAGCCTCTTGGTTTTAAATGAAGACTTCGATGTTATGAATGAAGTTGATGATTTTTGTTAGAACTCACAGCGAGATTTGAAGGAAGTCTTAGAGAAAAGGAAAAAGATTCAATATGCTAAACTCTAATCAAAACAGGGTTATAGCGGGAAATGCCACGGCCAATCCCAATGTTTCTGCAATTCAGCACCCCCTTCTCCAAGATCAAAAGCACAAGGTGCAGCTCAGATAAAGTTGGGCCACAGCACTAGTTGCATCCGAAGATCCGTCATTAGTTTAACTCAAGAAGAGTCAAGCAAGCATACTCATTTGAGACTTTATCACGCCAAGACCTTATCCTCCGCGACCTCGACAACACCGTAAGACATTACTGCATCCTTTGACATAAGCCCTCAGTCATTTGGGTATCGACCACAATGAGGCCATTCATCTCCCCAGAAAGAGCAAGAAGGAGATCTCTATCAAGAATTCTACCAAACGGTACATCCGTTCTCAATGCCGAGCCAATCACGAGGTAATTTGGGGCTTACAATGAAAGGTCTTCACATCCCGCCATCTACAAGCCCACGACACTTGGGGCTTTGCAATCTCTCGAAGCTTGGCATCAACGATTTCCTCTTGGGGCTTGCTCACTACAACAACAAAGGGCGATTTACTCGAATGGGCCAAGAGCTGATTTATCTTGAGCTATGCAAGTCCCTCAAAATTTGGCATCAAAGGCATTCTAGGGCTTTACAATCAGCAACCCCTCATCTCGGCATCAAAAGCCTTTTGAAGCCCCATAATCGACAAATCTCTTGGGGCTAGACATCAATCTTCGTTGGGCACACCGGCGACAACAGAATTCAAGCGAGGCAATCCGGACTTCGACTGAACATGACTTGATCTTGGGTTGGCTTCACAAGCACACAATGGTTAAAATGGTTCACCCACGAACTAAAAAAAAAAAAAAAAAAAAAGATTTTTTTCTTTCTTTTTCTCCTTCTATGTGCAAAATTATGTGCTTTACTTTGCTTTGCTCCTAGCCTCTCCTCCAGCGTTCTCCATCATCCTTGAACTACGCTGGTCTGATTCTCTTCAAGGGATACGTAGGCAGCCTTTTGGCACGACCAACCCATCATCCAGAGTACCATCTCGCCAACCCAACATCAAGGGCATTCTCTCATCAACATCTAAAGAATGGACATTCTCCATCAAAGCATCCTCCGCGGACATCAAGAATCCATCTCCACTCAAGCGGCAATGGTAAGTGAAGTATGATACATCCAATGCTTTCCTCAAAATCACACCGCACACAAGATCACTTTCCACATTCTTACTTCTCTCTCATTACAAAGGTGCTTTCAAATCACATATCACACCACAATCACAATTTTCTCTCGCAATTCCTATTTCACATCTCACACAAGCACGTATATCTGCAAAGCATACACATAACAGGTGCCGGACAGAGCACCAGGTGCCGTACAGAGCACCAGAATCAACAAGTGTCGCACAGCGCATCAGAATATGCCGCACCGCGCACCAGAATCAACAAGTGCCGCACAGCGCATCAGAATATGCCGCACCGCGCACCAGGTTCAACAAGTGCCGCACAGCGCATCAGAATATGCCGCACCGCGCACCAGAATCAACAAGTGCTGCACAGCGCATCAGAATATGCCGCACCGCGCACCAGATTCAACAAGTGCCGCACAGCGCATCAGAATATGCCGCACCGCGCACCAGAATCAACAGGTGCCGCACAGAGCACCAGGTACCGCACAGAGTACAAGAATCAACAGGTGCCGCACACAGCACCAGGTGCCGCACAGAGCACCAGGTGCCGCACAGAGCACCAATTTTGGTCCATGGTGGACCATTAAAATCACCATACCTCTTCCATCAACGGGTGCCGCACAGAGCACCAGGTGCCGCACAGAGCACCAATTTTGGTCCATGGTGGACATTTAAATCACCATACCTCTTCCATCAACATGTGCCGCAGAGAGCACCAGGTGCCGCACAGAGCACCAATTTTGGTCCATGGTGGACCATTAAAATCACTATACCTCTTCCATCAACAGGTGCCGCACAGAGCACCAGGTGCCGCACAGAGCACCAATTTTGGTCCTGGTGGACCATTAAAATCACCATACCTCTTCCATCAGCAAAAGTCGCTCACACAGGGAGCGCATTTCTATCCTTTGTAATTTCAAATTCCTGCTTTATCGAGTCTTTGTTTTCTCTTGTCGATGTCCTCGGCGGTTGTCTTTCTTTCGTCGACGCGTTTTGCCTCGCAATCCACGTCGCCGAGGGGCTCTGTAGACACCCCGCCTTGGACCTCTCACCCGATTGCATACAAAGTATTTTTATTTAACTTATTTTCATTGATTTCTGTTACTTCGGTTAAGTTCCTAACTGATTCCGTTAGTTTTGGACTGAACTGCATAACAGAATTAATTTTAGAGTCATTTTGTCTTTCTGTCATTTTTAGAATCGCGCGCTCCGGCACTGCTAACGGGACGCGCGCGCCTCCCGTCCCAAAGGCGGGACTCGCGCGCTGTCCGATATGGCAGTAACGGATTGCACCTTATTTCCCTCCCTTTTTTTATTTGCAACATCTCTTTCTTGATCACAAAAGACCTCTTTTCTCATCCACATTCATCCCCCCTTTTCTCATTAACTCCCAATCCCAATTCTAAGCCTTTTCCCAAAAACTAATATTTATTTCATTTATTATTTGATTTCTTTTATTTCTTTTATTTTTCTTTTATTCATTTATCTTATTTGTGATTGGCCCATTCCATTTCACATGGATGACCAATTTCCCTCCATCATTTCCCTCTCTTTTTCACCTATAAAAACCACCATCTTCTACCTTAGAAAAGGACCTCATTTTTTAGACTTGGAACTTTCTCTCTACACAAATTCTATATCATTTTCCCTACACAAATCTCTCCAACAAGAGTTTTACACAACAAAACTCTACACAAATCTCTACACAACAACATCATTTTCAAGTCCAAATTTGAAGTCTTCTTTCTAAAGGTACAATCTTCTTCTTTTATTCTCTTTTATTCTAGTCTTACTAGTATGCAATCCCCATCAATTGGGACATGACCACATGACTACTTCACATATTGAAGTTAGTTAAGGTTATCTCCCTACATTTTAATCTTAACTTTAATTCACCATGTTATTTCTCTCCTCCCCTTAATGTAGTTCTTTAACATTACTTGTTACTGAATGTACTTTATCATTAAATAAATAAAACAATTCCATTTTATTTCCCCTTTTTCCCCTTTTCTTCTCATCACAATTGTTAGCACATTTCTATTAATTAATTGAAGGACATGTAAATATTAGAACACCATAGTAGCAAGACCCCGTAAGCGGGGTGGAGTGGGTGTTTAAGTACTTCCCACTCTGTCACCTAAACCCCGAACCCTTCTCTCCTGAATCTCTGTTTTTTTGTACATAAATTAGGCTATTTCTGGGTTTTTCTTATGTTCCTTTAAAACATAGGTGGCGACTCTAAACAATCTAAAACAAGTTAGACATCCTAGGATAATTCACCGCTCTAGCCAAGCCGTGGTTCCCCGGGTATCTACAGAGTGATCCAGCCGACTCGATGGGACGGGACTTATGATGTCTTTTGGAGAAAACATGCAGGGGCATTTATTTAGGCGGAGAGAGTCCCTCAATTGTATCATGAAATAGGAGGAAGCCCCTGCTTGATAGAACATAAGTGTTTAGCTCTTTCCTAGGATGTAGAGAAGAAGACTTGTCGAGACATTTGAAATTTGTCTTAGTTAAAATTATCAAAATGATTGCTTGGATGGACCATGTTCATTATTAAGTTAAGATTTTAACAAGGAATTAGCCTTAACATGTATAAATGTTGTGATCAATTAGGATTAAGATTCGATCAATGGCAAGATCAAAAGGTGTTTACGGGGAATTGGTCCTTGTTTGGTAAATTGGTCATTGATGGGACCAAGGGGGAGAGGTTTGGCTACTTTGGGAAAGCCATGGCTTGACCGTTCTTTCTCATGATGTGACCGACCCGAAAGTTGCCTACGTTCCCCTCAGTTAGAGGAGCTCAGGTCGCCGTAGTTCGGCCATGGGCCGTCTTTTGCTGGAGTTGTTTCCTTTCTTTTGACGTTTCCTTGGAGGACGTTGTTGCTCCTTTGACGTAGATCTCTTTGCTTTGTGGTGGACTTCCTTGAGGTGGACCTCTTCGGGTGGACCTTCTTTGGTGTGCGCTCCCTTTTGGATGACCGGGCTCTTTGTGGTGAGCTTTCGAGGCAAACTTCCCGTTCATTTCCTTTCCTTCTTTCCATTCATTCATTTCCTTTCCCTCTTTCCATTCTTTTTTTTTTGAAGAAGGAAACATTAAACCCAACTCACTACCTCTGGCATTGAATTCTTTCAGGCACCTTAGTGGCATGAATATCTGGGAAGCCCTTTGCTTGGTTGCGCACACACTATCACGGTTGAATCTTGGTTGTTGAGCAACAACGTCCTCGTCTTTCCATTATCCTGGGATGCTTTTGATGTGCATCCAGAATTTTCTTTGGAAAGTTGTATCGGGTTGTGTATCGGGGAAGTGTATGAGGGAAGACTTTCCATTAGTGGTTTCTTCATGCCAATTGATCACAACATTTATTCACATCAAGATTATTTGTTTGCATTTATCATTCTTCATTTGTGTTTGGTCCATTCGTCCTTAATGAGTCGTCATTGACTAGTATGCTTAGAAGTCAATTCATCATTTTGGGGATGTAGCAATCAATTGATCATAACAAGCAAGGCAATTTCAAGAGTAAATGTATATTGCAAATAATGTCTCAAGTCTAGGGAGAAGAGAATGAAAATGATTCTTTTATTGAGATAACTTTGTGCATACATGTCCAAGTGCGGACCTTCGTAAAAATAAAAGACACAGTCCGGACGGATTTTGATGAAAGTCTAGATCCTACGAGTCTGGAAGACTCATCATTTTTTTTAGGGATGGGCTCCTATAAAGTGCGATGGTCTGTTTTTCTTCCTCAATTGTTGGAGGGTTTGTCGGTGGCACATTCCATGTCTTCCACGGGGAACTCGGGTTCCTTGTCGTTAGGAAAGACGTCGCGAGGTCTCCACTTGGCTTGGCATTGCAATCGCCGGACTCGTCTTTGGCAATCTCCTTTTGGTGGCTCCCTTTCAAGGGGCGTAACCTCACGCATGGCATTCGGCGAAGGTACGGATCTCCATTTGATGTAGCCTCCTTTGGGCCTCCGGGGCATGGGTCACTTCTCGTGGATGGTGTCCCAATCCTGCTCACGTGGATGGAAGTCTCAGACGCCATTTCAGGTGTGGGCTCCTTGGTTGATGTTTCCGGTGGACAAGACCGCAAAGGACTTTAGCATTTTAAACCTCGAGGTGAAATTATAACCATGATTTGAGAGGAACGCCTCATTAGCGGATTAGCCTTTTGGAAAAGAGTTGACCTCTTATTTTAAGAAAACTTGATCTCCGAATTTCCCATATTTTTTTTTCTAAATGAGGATTGACACACACATTTTTTTTCATTTGAGTAAAAGACTCACACATTTTTTTTTTAGGATTGACCGGGCCGAAGTTGCCTACGTTCCCCTTACCACGGAGGAGGGGGTCCCACGCGATGAGAGGCTCAGGTCACCCTAGTTCAGACCGGTTTAGAATTATAAGAGGAGAAGAAGGACATGACTGACTTCTTGGGAGATAACGGGATCCACCCAAAGATTTGACTGACTTCCTAGGGGACCGCGCCTAGGGTTCCAACGAAAGTCTTAATGGGGACCTAGGGGACAACGCCTAGGGCTCCTCAAATTTTCAATGGGAAACTTAGCGGGAATCTCGACGGGAATCACAACGGGGAACTAGGGACTATGCCTAGGGTTCCAACGGGAATCTCAACGAGGATCACAACGGGGAACTAGGGACTATGCCTAAGGTTCCAACGAGAATCTCAACAAGGGTCACAATGGGGAACTAGGGACTATGCCTAAGGTTCCAACGGGAATCTCAACGAGGATCACAACGGGAACTAGGGACTATGCCTAAGGTTCCAACAAGAATCTCAACGAGGTTCACAACGGGGAACTAGGGACTATGCCTAAGGTTCCAACGGGAATCTCAACGGGGATTACAATGGGATCACAATGGGGATCACAACGGGATCAAAACGGAGATCACAACGGGGATCACAATGGGGATCACAACGGTATCACAACGGGGATCGCGACGGGAGTCTCGGAGGATAACGGGGATCCGTCCGAAGACTAACAAAACTTTAACAGATGTCTTGGAGGATAACGAGGATCCATCCAAAGACTAACAAGACTTTAACAGATGTCTTGGAGGATAACGGGGATCCGTCCAAAGACTAACAAAACTTTAACAGATGTCTTGGAGGATAACGGGGATCCATCCAAAGACTAACAAGACTTTAACAGATGTCTTGGAGGATAACGGGGATCCATCCAAAGACTAACAAGACTTAACGGATGCCTTGGAGGATAACAGGGATCCTTCCAAAGACTTAACGAAGCGACGTTCGTTAACGCAAGACTGCGATGTGTCAAAGGCAAGAAGCAAGAACGGAGCAAACTCATGCAATGTGCAATTATTTATCCATTCAAGTTCACTTAAAAAGCATTTTTATTCCTAAATGGTTGGAAAAGATTTCTCTTCTTTTTCACAACTATTCTAAATCCTGGATCAGTGGAGGCCATCACTACGCCTATAGACCCCTCGTTTTTCACCTGTACTGCACACTCCCAAGGACGGACTATCCCGGGCGAGGGTCCTATAGGGAAAGCGGCTTCCACCGACCGAAATAAATGATCCTAAGGCCTAGCACGTCGCAATCCTAATCATGATTAAGCCCCAAACGGGATCGAGACTGTTCCGAAGGCTGCACCGATATTCTGACATGACCCCATTTTGAATGAGGTGTTTCGATTCTTGACCATGGGCTTCAAGATGATTATCATGACCCGTTCATTAAGGCTTAGCGACACGGTGTTACCCCATCTTTAGCACATGACCTTCGTTAATTGTGGTCGTCGTTAACGCACGAGTTATAGGCGGGTTAGGCCACGCTTGCATTACATCAAGGAGTCGTAACCCGGGCATTAACTTGGCCACAATTGACTTTGGACACATGCTAAAAGATAATGGCAACGTGAACTAGACCAAAAACCAACCAAAGTCACGGTATTTGTGTGTCACGGACATGTGTGGTTGACTCGGCTCGGAAGGGGAGGTGGAATGGACCCGTGCGCGCTCGAAGGGAACAAGAGCGCCAATCGAGCTGCATCTGGCATCCATCCCGGGTTTAAAGGGTATTTGGAACGTGCAAGGCCAAGTGCGCGTCATGTGAAGTCAATTCTATATTCCCTTTTTGAGTCAAATAGAGATTTTTATTTTGCTTTTCAACATGATGAGCATGGCATAAGCAAGATATGAACAAGTATAAACAAGCGAGTAAGAATATTATACACACAATGAATCAAAAGAACATGATTGAACAAAGACCAAAACTTGTATATGTACCAAGTTGTGCACAACCAAAAAATTTTCGAATCAAACATTTTGTCAAAGAACAATCTTTACATTGAAACCGTTTGTACAAAGCAAGTTGTGCACAATGCGAAGAGTCAAGGAATTTTTACAAAAGGGGTTATGCACAATGAGATTTTGGAAACCATTTTTATTGACAAGAGATCATGCATAACCAAGTTTTAAAAACTAAGTTTTGGCCAAAAGAATAAAGGTAATGTGCACAAGTAAGGCTGTAAATTTGGAACCTGGACAAGCAGAAGCAGAAGGCAATTCAGAATGTTGCTGCCCTGCACAAAATTGTTAATTTGCAACATTCTGGCCTTTTACCAAAGTAGCCGTACGGCTAGATCAAGAGGGTTGAGATTTTATCTCAGTTTCTCCAACTTCTGATCATCATGCTCCAATTCATTGCATTTCCAGAACGTATGCACTCAAACAGTTCAAACAGAAACAACAAAAACACAATCATGCACAAAGTTAACTAACGGAGACGGGAGTTTGACCCACACAAAAGTGCTTCCAAAGCTTCTAAAGAGAAGTTCGTAAGCACTCTTATCCCCAGCAGAGTCGCCACTGTAAGGATCCCGCCCCAAACAACAAGTTTCAAAGGCGAAATACCAAACACGGTTAACTTTCCTAACGAAAAAGAAACGGAGTCGCCACATTTGTTAATTTTAAACCCAATAAATGAAAATGGTTAGAGAAGGTGAGTTCGGAGGCCAGGTTACACTTTGGGAAGAACATATTTGTGGTTCACCCAAAATGCCTCAGAAAGAACCGAGTCTCCCTTGTTAGTTTGAAAATGTGCAGGTTGAGAAGATGAAGAAGAAGAAAGAAAAAAAGTTTGTAATGTTCTTAGCAAATTTGACAGAGAGGGTGTAGTGTATATATAAACATAAAATTGATTTTTTTTTTTTGTTTTGTCAATTTGTTGTCTTAAAAAAAAAAATTACAAGTCACGAGCTGCCAATAGTTTAATAAAGTTAGGGGAAAAAAAGAAGATAAAGAATCACGGGTTGCAAATGTTAAAGATTGCAAACAAAACAAATAAAAATAAAAGAATCACGGATTGCCAGAAAAAGAAGAAGATAAAAAGAAGCCATTTTATCAATAACAACTAAAAAACGAAAAAAAATGCCATTTCAAGCATGGGGGACAAAGACTGTTGTATGTTTTTTCCCATGTCCCTCCTGCATGTGCATTTGAAAAGAAGAGAAAAGAGTTAAGGAAAGTATCAAATTTTGTATCTTCCTTAACTCTTGCTCAAAAAATGATACCTTTACATTTCTTTGTTGGAGATGCTAACTCCTTTGGTAGGTAGTTTTGGTACCTACCATTGGAGATGCCCTAAGGAAACTATGTCACAAACTTACAAGGAAACTATGGATCCTCCACTTCTCATCTAAGGAGTCGATCCTGCGACCTCCACATCAGACTAGAATGACACGCCCCAAGTCCCGGGATTCCCTAATAGAACCTCGAACCTGGTGCGCGTAACTAACAAGAAACAAGAAACTAATGGGAAACAGGAACAATACCTGTTAAAAACAAAACTGACATGATATATATACTCAAGAGTAGGGAGCTAAGATAGCTCACACGAGTTCTAGACCAAGAAAATTAAAACCAAAATGGTTACATACAGCGGAAGACATGCCTAGCAAATAAGCTAGCAACAAGAACTGTCTAGGGACAACAAATACTACCCCAATACAAGCCCAGAGTTTATTAACTCATACAAGATCGTCCTTACCAAAGTATAAAAGGACACTAACTTCGAACAAGAATATCCTGCTGAGTAAATTCCCAGCTAAGTCGAGCCTCACTACGTGCTATCCCCTGTTTTCCTGGGGGGGGGAAACAATTAAACAAATAAAAGGTGAGATAAATCTCAGTAAGCTATTAACATGCAACTATATGTCATGTTATCATGCAATACAAGTAGATACTCAACTAAACATATATCAAGTATCATCAAGTAACAAGTATAGGAGAGCTAAGCCAACCCAACAAGTAATCAAGCTCAAGAAAGGCTCAGGTAACAAGTAGTCAAGTAGTGTGAGAGGCTAGACCAGCTCACCAAGATGCACATAGGCCTATCACGCATTTTTACCTGAATCCTTCCTTATTCCTCCCAAGAATACCATTGTTTGTCGATGCTTTTCTAGCTGAGGACAACCAGAACAGGAACAAGAACTGCTGTGCAGTATATAAGAAGACCTGGTAACCAGTGTCATCCACAAGAACAAGATCCACGTGGTATACAAGACAGGAGTTAGCATTCACTTAGGTCAGGCTTATTGCTCCAACCAAGGAAGCTATGCCCTTACTATGGCCGGTAGTAAGGGGTCAGGCGGAAATACATAGGGACCCGATTGTCACTTAAACCCCAGCTCTCGCGACAAGCGTGAACCTATATATTTTCGAACAAGCAAGGAGAACCAGCTGGACTCACCAGAATGCACAAGTAGATGTTTACTTGAACTACGAGAATAAAACTCAGTCCCTTATTAGTGGACTATTCTTTATGCACCATGTAATCATGTATCATGTGCTCACGAGAATATGCACCATGTAATTATGTATCATGTGCTCACGAGAATATGCACCATGTAATTATGTATCATGTGCTCACGAGAATACAAGTACCCATACGCAATTATTGCGAATACAAACCAAGATAACACTGACACATAAGGTGTCCATGTAACACGATCAATCCAAGTAAGAGTCTATTAATAACAGACTTCAGTCAAGTAGTAGGGTATATCACTTTGTCACATGCCAAGTTTGCACGTACATATTCATATCACGTTTAACACATTAAAGTGTCTATCACGATACCCTTACTATCAAATAGAGCCCAATACCTTAGACTCTAAACACGTAGTAGAATAGGTCACATCATACCTAATCACAGTCATATCTCACGTATATTATCGTTAGTAATCGAATACATTTTCTAACACATATTGTGTTCTGTAATTATTCTTTATGCTTTATATACTTCATTGAGTATATACACGATTAAAACCAATCACTAGTACTTTAGTGTTTGTTCATAACACTTACAATACACACGTATCAAGTTCAAGTATGTAGTAGAGTTAATCATTCTCTAACTAGTTTCATAACCCAATTCTTTGGTTATTCAAGCCATGTACCAAGTAATCAAGAAGTAACATTTTATCAAGTAAATATATGCAAGATTTGCATATACACATCAAGAATCTTTCAAGTTATTACCATATTCATGTAATGGTTTCAAGACATTCAAGACAGTCAAGACTTTTTCAAGATTTTATCATCTTGTATCCAAGTTCTCAATCCATTTTTCTTGGATGGTTAAACATGTACAAGAGTTAATTAACTCATACTTAAGTTATCAATCCAACTCTTTGGTTATTTAAGACAAGTACATGATTTATTCATCTTATATTCACGTTTTAATTAAGAAGATGAGCTATACATCTCCCAATCGAGTTCACGATCCTATTCCTAGGATATTCAGTTCAAGACATTAGTTGGTGTCCTTTCGGTACACAAACTTTAGCTACGAGAGGGGAGACTAATCCAAGATTCGTGGACTAGCTCAACGGGAAACAAGCTTCAAGTAATCAAGAAGTCACATTGTTATCAAGCAACTATGTGCGATGATTGCACATACAAGTCAAGAATATTTCTTATTCACGTTAAGGCTTGTTCTGAGCACTTTCGAGTTTACACCTTACCCATATATTGGTGTCAAGGCATATACAAGATTTATTAATCTTATATTCAAATATTAATCCAATTATTTGGATATTCAAGTCATGTACAAGATTTTATTATCTTATATTCAAGTAATAATGTCAATCTTTGGACATTAAATCATGTATAAGAGTTATACACTTTACTCTTACCAATTCTCAATCCTATTCTTAGGATGTTCACGTTCAAAACATTGTTTTATACCCCTAAGGTACACAAACTTTGATTCCAAGACACAATAAAGAGTTTTTATTCTTGTACTTAATCAATTCAATGTCTCAAAACACCTATCTAGGTGCCCTAGACAAACACCCAAAATCTCATTAGGTAGTTAAAGTGTGCTTTGAATAGCTCTCTAAGTCTAGCTTATTCAGCTTCTTTCGGATCTTGATTCCGACTCTCCTATAGAAAGTTATGGAGGAAACAATTCAGGAAAACAAATAAGAATTTTCGCTTGGCACGACCGTGCTCTAGAAATTGGCACGACCGTGCTAACACTGCCGAGGGATTTTCACACAAAATTCATTTTCGGCACGACCGTGCCCAATAAAGGCACATGACCGTGCTCAGCCCTGGCACGACCGTGCTCTACAATTTGGCACGACCGTGCTAACACTGCCGAGGGAATTTGCCTAAAGGTAACATTTTGGCACGACTGGGCCAAATAAAGGCGCACGACCGTGCGGTACAAATTTTGGCCCTTTTCCCCTGAATTCAAGTTTCATTAATTCTCCGTCCCACACGTAGGAGTAACATTTAACTAACACTCCTAACATTCTCAGGAGTATACTAACAAGTTTAGAACTCCTATTTCAAGCCCAATTCACTTCTTTTACCGTCCCATAAATAATAGGACAATTTCCTTTTATTCCACTTAAATATTTCACCGTCCCAAAAGTATAAGTACAATTTTATATTATACTAATATACCCATCTAGGGATACTTCCATTCATTTCCCCGTACCACAAATAATGGTACAATTTTTCTAATAATGGTACAATTTTCTAATAATATTTAAATCAAGTTAATATTTCTCTCGTCCCACGAATAGGAGTATAATTTCCTTTACTAATACCTTTCATTCATTCTCAGATTCAAGTTTAAAGCATTTGTTTTCATACGAATACTCCCTTCGTCCCAAATTTACAAGTATCACAAAAATTGCTCAAAACACAATTTTAACAAGAACAAGTATCGGGAATAACATATATGCATGTTATTACAAGTAAGGGGAGTCAATAACTTACCTAGTCAAGAATCAAGTTGACCCAAACTAATATCTTTCGGCGGAAACGCTCTATTCAACGCCACGAATATTTATCCGGGACCAGAATCACGAACGGAGGGATAATTAAGCTCGAGGAGTCGAGAATAGGAAGAATTCCTAACTTAGCTTTGGAACAGAAGGAGAGTACGAGAAGATTTGAGAATTAAGCTTTCTCAGAGAAAGCAACAACTTGATATACATGGAACTATCCGAAAATGACCCGTAGGCCCCTCAAGTTCTAACTTTGACAAAAGGCCCCTAAACTTTCAACTTTGACTTTTAACTACCTTAATTTTCTAAAGCAATTAAATAATTAACTCAAATAAAATAGCATATAAATATGCTAGCCAGAATTTAACAAGCACGTTAAATATTTAACAAGAATAAAGATAGGCGTTACATCCTCCCCACCTTAAAGAAAATTCGTCCTCGAATTTTTACTAGATCAATATTATAACATATATAATCAACAAGTAGAACTCAAGAACATCACGACTATGCACAGATACTCACAAATATTCTATGCAATTTAGATGTATCAATTATAACATCAAAACACATAAAATCAAACAGACTCGATTAGTCAATCCACTATATCGGTGAAACTTGACATATCCACTAAAATAATAGAACTGGTCATATCCTCTAGATCACTGTAATACTAGTCAAATCCACTAGGCAATCTATGATACTGAAGTCGTGGTTATCCATCGTTTCAATATTCAGAACTGACTTTACGTATATCAATCCATCAAGACAATCCATCAAAAGATGTAGCTCTCGGTGTCAAATAGTTAACAATGGAGCTGCCTTCGAAATTCATTCATGAATCTCTAACAAGACCACGAAATCTCAAGAACACACGTACCTTGGTTGTTTCCACTTATAGGTCAACACAGATACTCACTTCAGACATCCACTACAAGGTAGATATATCCTCTATCAAGAAATTCTCAAGTTGAATCTTCAACTCGTTTAACTCAATCGAGGTCAAGAACATTAATCCAGGTGTCAGCACTGTATTTGCACTGTAACCACTCAAGATAACCCAGTTTCTCATCAAGAATGGATACATCCATCTAGTTTGGTGTAGAAACTCCACTGTCAATCACATAGGTTAAATACCAGTACAATCTCAAGAACCTTTCTAGACTTTCAATGAAGAACATAAAGGTTATGCATACATCTATCATGCTCACATATATAATCAAGCATATTAGCATAGTAATTTATCATCTAGTGTGGTAAACAAGAATGACCTAACACATAGAAAGTCAAGTCATGACACGTATCACATCAATGTCCCATACCGGTGACACGAACAAATTAACATAGAACATATGGGTGTTATCACCCACACTTCTATCAAGCTCTTATTCATAACAATATCAAGCACGTAGTCTCTTACTAGAGAATACACTTCCACGTAATTCACGAGATAAGGACAAGCATGCATATATAGCACGAAACAATGTCCACTAGACAAGATAGATACGCCTAAGTCTTTAAAGACTCGCGCTCTCGATTCTCAAACCATCTAATCCAATTGGATTTATACTATTAATACCAGTCATATGCCTGGTATAACAACAAGTAATGAAGCACTCGGCGTCGAAAACACACCCAAGACTAACCCAACCTAGCCATATACCCTATCCAGGCTTACAGCTAAACCATAGCTCTGATACCACACTGACACGCCCCAGTCCCGGGATTCCCTAATAGAACCTCGAACCTGGTGCGCGTAACTAACAGAAACAAGAAACTAATGGGAAACAGGAACAATACCTGTTAAAACAAAACTTACATGATATATATACTCAGAGTAGGGAGCTAAGATAGCTCACACGAGTTCTAGACCAAGAAAATTAAAACCAAAATGGTTACATACAGCGGAAGACATGCCTAGCAAATAAGCTAGCAACAAGAACTGTCTAGGGACAACAAATACTACCCCAATACAAGCCCAGAGTTTATTAACTCATACAAGATCGTCCTTACCAAAGTATAAAAGGACACTAACTTCGAACAAGAATATCCTGCTGAGTAAATTCCCAGCTAAGTCGAGCCTCACTGCGTACTATCCCCTGTTTTCTTGGGGGGGGGGGAAACAATTAAACAAATAAAGGGTGAGATAAATCTCAGTAAGCTATTAACATGCAACTATATGTCATGTAATCATGCAATACAAGTAGATACTCAACTAAACATATATCAAGTATCATCAAGTAACAAGTATAGGAGAGGCTAAGCCAACCAACAAGTATTCAAGCTCAAGAAAGGCTCAGGTAACAAGTAGTCAAGTAGTGTGAGAGGCTAGACCAGCTCACCAAGATGCACATAGGCCTATCACGGATTTTTACCTGAATCCTTCCTTATTCCTCCCAAGAATACCATTTGTTGTCGATTCTTTTCTAGCTGAGGACAACCAAGAACAGGAACAAGAATTGCTGTGCAGTATATAAGAAGACCTGGTAACCAGTGTCATCCATAAGAACAAGATCCACGTGGTATACAAGAGAGGAGTTAGCATTCACTTAGGTCAGGCTTATTGCTCCAACCAAGGAAGCTATGCCCTTACTATGGCCGGTAGTAAGGGGTCAGGCGGAAATACATAGGGACCCGATTGTCACTTAAACCCCAGCTCTCGCGACAAGCGTGAACCTATATATTTTTGAACAAGCAAGGAGAACCAGCTGGACTCACCAAGAATGCACAAGTAGATGTTTACTTGAACTACGAGAATAGAACTAAGTCCCATAATAGTGGACCAGTCTTTATGCACCATGTAATCATGTATCATGTGCTCACGAGAATATGCACCATGTAGTCATGTATCATGTGCTCACTAGAATATAAGTACACGTACTCAATTATTGCGAATACCAATCAAGTTCAACTATGGCACGTAAGTGTCCATGTAGCACGATCAATCAAAGTTAGGGTCTATTAATAACAGACCTCAATCACGTATTAGGGTATATCACTTAGTCACATGCCAAGTTTGCACGTACATATTTATATCCGTTTAACACATTAAAGTGTCTATCACGATACCCTTACTATCAAGTAGAGCCCAATACCTTAGACTCTAAACACGTAGTAGAATAGGTCACATTGTACCTAGACACAGTCACACTTCACGTATATGTATCGTTAATAATCGAATACATTTTCTAACACATATTGTGTTCTGTAATTATTCTTTATGCTTTATATTCTTCATTGAGTATATACACGATTAAAACAATCACTAGTACTTTAGTGTTTGTTCATAACACTTACAATACACACGTATCAAGTTCAAGTATGTAGTAGAGTTAATCATTCTCTAACTAGTTTCATAACCCAATTCTTTGGTTATTCAAGCCATGTACCAAGTAATCAAGAAGTAACATTTTATCAAGTAAATATATGCAAGATTTGCATATACACATCAAGAATCTTTCAAGTTATTACCATATTCATGTAATGGTTTCAAGACATTCAAGACTTTCAAGACAATCAAGACAGTCAAGACTTTTTTCAAGATTTTATCATCTTGTATCCAAGTTCTCAATCCATTTTCTTGGATGGTTAAACATGTACAAGAGTTAATTAACTCATACTTAAGTTATCAATCCAACTCTTTGGTTATTTAAGACAAGTACATGATTTACTCATCTTATATTCACGTTTTAATTAAGAAGATGAGCTATACATCTCCCAATCGAGGTCACGATCCTATTCCTAGGATATTCAAGTTCAAGACATTAGTTGGTGTCCTTTAGGTACACAAACTTTAGCTACGAGAGGGGAGACTAATCCAAGATTCATGGACTAGCTCAACGGGAAACAAGCTTCAAGTAATCAAGAAGTCACATTGTTATCAAGCAACTATGTGCGATGATTGCACATACAAGTCAAGAATATTCCTTATTCACGTTAAGGCTTGTTATGAGCACTTTCGAGTTTACACCTTACCCATATATTGGTGTCAAGGCATATACAAGATTTATTAATCTTATATTCAAATATTAATCCAATTATTTGGATATTCAAGTCATGTACAAGATTTTATTATCTTATATTCAAGTAATAATGTCAATCTTTGGACATTCAATCATGTATAAGAGTTATACACTTTACTCTTACCAATTCTCAATCCTATTCTTAGGATGTTCACGTTCAAACATTGTTTTATACCCTAAGGTACACAAACTTTGATTCCAAGACACAATAAAGAGTTCTTATTCTTGTACTTAATCAATTCAATGTCTCAAAACACCTATCTAGGTGCCCTAGACAAACACCCAAAATATCATTAGGTAGTTAAAGTGTGCTTTGAATAGCTCTCTAAGTCTAGCTTATTCAGCTTCTTTCGGATCTTGATTCCGACTCTCCTATAGAAAGTTATGGAGGAAACAATTCAGGAAAACAAATCAGAATTTTCACTTGGCACGACCGTGCTCTAGAAATTGGCACGACCGTGCTAACACTGCCGAGGGATTTTCACACAAAATTCATTTTCGGCACGACCGTGCCCAATAAAGGAACATGACCGTGCTCAGCCCTGGCACGACCGTTCTCTACAATTTGGCACGACCGTGCTATCACTGACGAGGGAATTTGCCTAAAGGTAACATTTTGGCAAGACCGGGCCAAATAAAGGCGCACGACCGTGCGGTACAAATTTTGGCCCTTTTCCCCTGAATTCAAGTTTCATTAATTCTCTGTCCCACACGTAGGAGTAACATTTAACTAACACTCCTAACATTCTCAGGAGTATACTAACAAGTTTAGAACTCCTATTTCAAGCCCAATTCACTTCTTTTACCGTCCCATAAATAATAGGACAATTTCCTTTTATTCCACTTAAATATTTCACCGTCCCAAAAGTATAAGTACAATTTTATATTATACTAATATACCCATTTAGGGATACTTCCATTCATTTCCCCGTACCACAAATAATGGTACAATTTTTCTAATAATATTTAAATCAAGTTAATATTTCTCTGTCCCACGAATAGGAGTATAATTTCCTTTACTAATACCTTTCATTCATTCTCAGATTCAAGTTTAAAGCATTTGTTTTCATACGAATACTCCCTTCGTCCCAAATTTACAAGTATCACAAACATTGCTCAAAACACAATTTTAACAAGAACAAGTATCGGGAATAACATATATGCATGTTATTAGAAGTAAGGGGGAGTCAATAACTTACCTAGTCAAGAATCAAGTTGACCCAAACTAATTTCTGTTCGGCAGGAAACGCTCTATTCAACGCCACGAATATTTATCCGGGACCAGAATCACGAACGGAGGGATAATTAAGCTCGAGGAGTCGAGAATAGGAAGAATTCCTAACTTAGCTTTTGGAACAGAAGGAGAGTACGAAAAGATTTGAGAATTAAGCTTTCTCAGAGAAAGCAACAACTTGATAAACATGGAACTTTCCGAAAATGACCCCTAGGCCCCTCAAGTTCTAACTTTGACAAAAAGGCCCCTAAACTTTCAACTTTGACATTTAACTACCTTAATTTTCTAAAGCAATTAAATAATTAACTCAAATAAAATAGCATATAAATATGCTAGCCAAGGATTTAACAAGCACGTTAAATATTTAACAAGAATAAAGATAGGCGTTACACCCAACACGATTCTTAAGGTATCCAAACATCATTTAACCAAAAAGGGGACCTAAATAACACCCTTTAATCACCCAAACCAACACCAAATCCCCACATTCAAGATTTCACCATTTTTACCCAAAAACTCAAATAAATTCAAAATAAATTCTAAACTCAACCAAACTTCAAATATAACACATCAAACATCATATAAACATGATATGAACATTTTAGCATCAAAATGGGGGAAAAGTAACTTACTTGGATTTTCTCAAAGTTGACGGATTTCAATTCTTTTTGGTTCTACGCGATCCTATCGACGATCTAAACAAGGTTCATGTTTTAAGAAATGAGAGATTATGAGAGGAAGATGAAGAAAATGAAGAGAGAAGTAAGGAAAGAAAACTTACCACAATGGAGGAGAGAGGGAGGGAGAATGGTGAGAGTGAGGGAGAAGGTGAGGGAGGAGAGGGGAGTAGGGGAAAATTATTTTTAAAAGTTACAACTAGACCCCTCCCCATCTACAAACACAATTACTCCCCACTAACAAATAAGACTCAACAATTCTACACTAGCACAAATGACCCAAATAAAACGCTAGGCATATATATTATAACACATAAAATGTACACATAATTATTTAAATAAATAATAATTTAAATAAATAAACAAGCAAATAAATAAATAATAATTATTTATTACTAATAAAATAGAGCCTAGATTTCGGGTCGTGACATTACCGGAAGTTGAATCAGGTTACGGTGAAGAACAAGTATCATCTACCGCACATTGATGATTTGTTTGATCAGCTTCAAGGGTCTGTGGTTTTCTCTAAACTTGATTTGAGGAGTGGGTACCATCAGTTGAAGGTTCGATCGGAGGATATTCCGTAGACTGCCTTTCGCACTCGTTATGGTCATTATGAGTTCTTGGTTATGCCGTTTGGGTTGACTAACGCGCCGGCCGTGTTTATGGATTTGATGAACCGGGTTTTCCATCCCTATCTTGATTCGTTCATGGTAGTCTTCATCGACGACATTCTTGTTTATTCAAAATCTCGAGAGGAGCATGAACAACATTTGAGGACAGTTTTATCCGTTCTTGCGAGGGAGAAATTTTTTGCGAAGTTTAGTAAATGCGAATTTTGGCTCGAGAAGGTGTCATTTCTGGGTCATGTGATTTCTAAAGACGGGATTTCTGTGGATCCTTCGAAGATTGAAGCCATAGTGGATTGGAAGAGACCCGAATCAGTGACAGAGATTAGAAGCTTTCTTGGTTTAGCCGGGTATTACAGAAGATTTATTGAGGGGTTTTCGAGGATCGCTACTCCGATGACTCAGTTGACCTGGAAGAATGTTCCGTTTGTGTGGACCGAGAAATGTGACAAGAGTTTCGAGGAATTGAAGAAGAGGTTGACTACCGCACCGATCTTGACTTTGCCTAATGGGAGCGATGGCCTAGTGATTTATAGTGATGCTTCGAAAGAGGGTTTGGGTTGTGTGTTGATGCAGAATGGAAAAGTAATTGCGTATGCTTCGAGGAAGTTGACCCCTAGTGAGCAAAATTGCCCCACTCATGATATGGAGTTGGCGGCGATAGTCTTTGCGTTGCACAATAGACAGCGCCGATGGATGGAATTTTTGAAGGATTATGATTGCACGATTTCCTATCATCCGGGGAAGGCGAATGTGGTAGCCGATGCGATTAGTAGAAAGTCTTATGTGGCTTCGATGATGGTCCGTGAATGGAAAATGCTTGAGGATGTTCGAGATTGGTCTCCTCGTGAATCGAGACATGGGGCTATTTTTGCGAATATTAGGGTGTCTCCGACCCTAATTCAGAGGATAAAGGAAGCTCAGAAAGAAGATCCCGAGTTGGTGAAGATAATGGGTAAACTGAAAGAGAAGAACTTCGAGGATTTTTCTATTAGCCCGGTGGGAGTGTTGACTTTCTGTGAAAGATTGTGTGTTTCGGATGTCGATGGAATTAAACAGAGAGTTCTTGATGAGGGTCACAAATCGAGATATACTATTCATCCGGGTAGTACGAAGATGTATCAGGATTTGAAGCAACAATTTTGGTGGATTAATATGAAGAGGGAAATAGCTGAGTATTTATCGAAGTGTTTAACTTGTCAGCAGGTCAAAGCCGAGCATCAGAGACCCGCGGGACTACTTCAACCGTTAGAGATTCCCGAGTGGAAATGGGAGCATGTGACTATGGATTTCGTTACGGGACTACCTCGTACCCGTAGGAAGTATGACAGTGTTTGGGTAATAGTGGATAGATTGACCAAGAGTGCCCATTTCTTGCCTATTGACATCAGATATTCGATGGAGAAGCTTGCGACCCTTTATATCGATGAGATCGTTAGACTGCATGGGGTTCCGGTGAGTATTGTGTCAGATCGAGACCCGAGGTTTACTTCTAGGTATTGGAAGGCGTTTCAGGAAGCTTTGGGTACAGATTTGCGATTCAGTACGGCTTTTCATCCTCAGACCGATGGTCAATCCGAGAGGACTATTCAGATTTTGGAGGATATGTTGCGAGCTTGTTCGATAGACTTTTCTGATTCTTGGGATTCGCACCTACCGTTAGTGGAATTCTCTTACAACAACAGTTATTAGGCTAGTATCGAGATGGCACCATTTGAGGCCTTGTATGGAAGAAAGTGTAGATCGCCTATTTGTTGGGATGAGGTCGGTGAATCGAAGATCGTGGGTATTGATTTGCTTCAGGATTCAGTTGAAAAGGTTAGAGTTATCCGGGATAGATTGAAAACAGCCCAGAGTCGACATAAGAGCTATGCAGATAACCGAAGGCGAGATCTTAGTTTTCAGACCGGTGATTTTGTGTTCTTGAAAGTGTCTCCGAAGGTGGGTATTCGTAGGTTTGGGAAGAAAGGCAAATTGGCTCCGAGGTTTATTGGTCCGTTTGAGATTTTGGGAAAGGTTGGACTTCTAGCGTATCGTCTTGCGTTACCGTCATCTTTAGACCGGTTGCACAACGTGTTCCACGTTTCTATGCTTCAGAGGTATGTTCATGATCCATCTCACGTGTTACCGAGGGTACCGGAGGGTATTGAGCCCGATATGACTTATGAGGAACGACCGGTTCGGATCCTAGATTCTAAAGTCCAAGAGTTGAGGAACAAAAGCATTGCGTTGGTTCGAGTTCTTTGGAGGAATCATAACATCGAGGAGTCAACGTGGGAGCTCCGAGATGAGATCGAGAGGAAATTTCCGTGGCTTTTTGTTTAAGGTGAGTCTCGTTAAAATTCGGGTCGAATTTTCTTTTAGGGGAAAAGAATGTCACGACCCGAAATATAGGCTCTATTTTATTAGTAATAAGTGATTATTGTTTATTTATTTGCTTATTTATTTATTTAAGCTATTATTTATTTAAATATTTATGTGTGCAATTTATGCGTTATAATAATTATGCCTAGCATTTTATTTGGGTCATTTGTGCTAGTGTAGTATTGTTGGGTCTTAATTATTAGTGGGAAGTTGTTTATTTTGAGTAGTGTAGGGGAGGGGCCCTAAGTGAACCATTTTGAAATAATTTCCCTACTCCCTCTCTTCTCCCTCACCTTCTCCCTCACTCTCTCCATCCCTTCCCAGCCAACTCTCTCTCTCTCTCCTTGTGTGGTAAGTTTTTCCTCCCTTCCTTCTCTCTTCATTTACTTCCTCTTCCTCTCATAATCTCTCATTTCTTAAAACATGAACCTTGTTTAGATCGTCGATAGGATCGCGTAGAACCAAAAAGAATTGAATTCCGTCATATTTGAGATTTATCAAGTAAGTTACTTTTCCCCCAGTTTGATGCTAAAATGTTCATATCATGTTTAGATAATGCTTGATGTGTTATATTTGAAGTTTGGTTGGGTTTTGAATTTGTTTGGAATTTATTTGAGTTTTTGGTTAAAAATGGTGAATTGATGAAGGTTGGGTTTGATTCTTGGTTTTGGGTTGATAAATGGTGTATTTGAATCCCCACCCTAGTTATAAGTGGTTTTGGTACATTTTGGAATGTGTAGATAGAGTTGAAATGGAGTATTTTGTGTTTTGGTGAAATTTGGGTCGAAATGAAGAACCCAGCTCTGTTCTTCCCGGCCAAAACCCAGGCCGAGCGCCCGCCCGCCTTGACCCGAGCGCCCGCCTACATGCCCTTTTTTGATGGCCAGACCTTCTGGTCATTCAGGCGCCCGCCCGCCCCCTATCAGGCGCCCGCCCGCCCCCTGGTTCAGAATTCTCCCTTTTTGTTTGGTTTAGGACTTAGGGCCTAAATAGTTTAAGTTTATTTCTTCTAATTAACTTAAGATAACATCGTGGAATACCTTATTAATTGGATTTGATTCTTTTGTGAATAAATATGTTCTGGAATTTGATTAAGTATCATTTTGGGAATGTGGTTGATCTTTGATGTGCTGTTTGTGTTGGTTTACCTTTGTGGTGATTTATTTGGATTGGTTCCCTACTTTGGAACCTTAAGTTGTTTATTTAAGTTAGTATTTATTACTTAGCAGTTATTTGAAAGTCCAGCTGGTATTGTGTGTGTGTTTGGGCGATGCGAAACATTATGATGGCACGGCCAAGTCCATTGTGATGTTGACCATTATTTTGCCCCATTATTACCCTCCTCCAGATTGGCCTTGGATGTGTTGGATGTGAGAAGAGCTAGCTCCTTTGTGTCCACTTTAGCTTTACTTGGAGCATGACTTTGTGGCATGTCTCCCGTCCCTTGTGACACTTCATTTGATTATTGGTTCCAGTACCGGGGTTTTCTCTTCGGCTTTCATGCTATTATGAAGATGATGATTTGTTGATTATTGAAGCTGCGCAGCGATCCTTTATTTGGATGTACTGGTTTGGAAAACCTTGGCTATATCCTTTGTTATGTGTTTATTTCCGCTGCTATCTGTTATGTGATAAATGCTATGTGCTAGGTGATATTTATTAATGCTTATCGATTCGTGCATCATAGGATGTCATGTAGTTGCATTAGTAACTTATTGAGATTTATCTCACCCCCTTTCCTTTTATCTTTGTTTTTCCTTAACCCCCCCCCCCCAGGTGCTAAGGATTAGTCTCGCTGATCACGAGAAAGAGGACGTCGAGTGTGGATACATTCTTTTAGGGAAGGTTGTTATAGGTTGGTTTACATTATATAAATGTGTAACCTTTTTGGGATAGTTGTACCAATCATTGACGTCATTAAGAATTGTATATTTGTGTTTTGTTGGGCATGAACTTGTGGAAGTTTATGATGGTTGTATTTAGTTTTTGTCAAACTTGGATTTGTAAAACTTCGGATCATCACCTTTTGGTATCAAATGGAATTTTTAACTTCAGTATTTCTTAGTTTTGGTCTTAAGTCGACGTCCAGATCGCGGTCTCGGGCCCGCGGGGTTCGGGGTCGCGACATAAATACTAGGATTTCAATTAAGAAAAGATAGGTATAACTCTACCCAAAGGAACGGTCTCAAACAGTTTTAAGAAATTAGGAATGGAGAATATAACAATCCCCCTACAACAATAGACTAAAGCAATAGTAACATCAAAATCTTGTAATAGCAACATGGCTAATCTAGCAGGTGAGACATAACCCTACTTAAGCACATCATAAGCACATCAGACTTCATCAGATACCCTAAACTCCTCCATAGGAGTAGACACCTACTACACATAAGTCAAAGACTCAGAAGAAATAAATGCAACTAAATGCACAGAAACACATAAATGCGATGATCCTAAAATGCACGCGCTCGCTCTCACGACGCAAAATAATACCTCCTGAAATTATCCGTTACCTGGTGAGTGCTGATTGATCGCAATTACTCTACCCTATACCTTAGGGTTCCCCGAAGCATCTCTCTTCTGACCCGGTGAAGTACTGGTTCCTGTTCCTGATGATTGAACCTTAAACCTCGGACAATCTTTTATGAAGTGACCCAGTTGACCACAATTGATACATTTTCCCTTCTTCTTCCAACACTTATCCTCCAAATGGCCTTCCCTCTGACAGTAAGTGCAAAGCCACCTACCTTGTTTCCCTTGTTTCCCCGGAGTAGTACCCGGATTCCCTAGCGCGGTTTGTTCCTTAAACTGAGATGGTGCTCCCAAATTACCTCGGTTATCTGAACGGTGTTGTGGTTGAGATTTAGCATGGCTTACTTGTTTACCCGTATTTGCAACCTCGATCAAGTATGCCCGGTCTACCGCATCCTGGAAGGTCACAATCTTCTGGGCAATAAGCTGAGTACGGATGGATGTCTTTAAACCGCGGATGAATCTCATGGCTTTCTGTTCCTCAGTCCTCACGAGATAGTCACAGTACCTGGCTAATTCTATGAACTTAGCCGAGTACTGAGCTATAGACAACAAACCTTGCTCCAGGTTGAGCAGCTCGATCTCCTTTCGGTTTTGTTCCACTACCGGAATGAAATGCTCCTTGAACTTTCGCACAAACAACTCCCATGCATACACTGTGTGAGTATCATCCCAACTCACTTTAACACCCTTCCACCAATGCTCGGCGGCACCCACAAGTTTATAAGCCGCAAACCGGACCTTGTCTTCATCGGTGCAACCAAAGACATCATAAATTTTCTCCATCGAATCAATCCATAGCTCGGCCTTCCTTACATCGGGTTCCCCATTGAACTCAACCGGTTTCAATTTCAGAAATTGTTCCAATCCGTAGCGGGGTGGTGGTGCTTGTTCTACCCTCGGACCTTGATCATGTATGGCCTTCATGGCCGCCTCAAACATGCCCTGAAACATTGCACGGGCTTCATCCCTTGTTTCATTCTGATTTGCATTACCGGTATTACTTTCACCACTTCTCCTTCGAGCCATTTCAAACAAGTACCTGCATAAAACAACAATTGTTACTCACTCCGAACACACTACCCTCCTAGGTCATACTAATCCACCTATACTTATACATAGAGCTAAACCATAGCTCTGATACCAACTGTCGCGACCCCGAACCCGCGGGTCCGGAATACGCGAGCTGGACGTCGACTTAAAACCAAAACTCTAAAATATAGAAGTTAAAAAATTCCATTTTGAACCAAAAGATGATAACACTAGGTTTTACAAATCCAAGTTTAAATCAACAAAGTACATCTAACATAAGCTCCACAGCTTATACCTAAAAGAATAAAATATACAATTCTTAAAGACGTCAATAATGGTAAAACTATCCCCAAAAGGTTATACGTTTAAATAATGTAAACCGATCCATAACAACCTGCCCCAAAATCTCAATCCTCTCGACGTCCTCCTCGATCCGCGAATCCTAATCCTTTTCCTCCTGGGGGGGGGTTAAGGAAAAACAAAGATGGAAATAAACGGGGTGAGATAAAATCTCAGTAAGTTACTAATGCAACTACATGACATGCTATAATGCAATAAGCAATAAACAATGATAAATATCACATAGCATGTAACAATTAACAGTCAACAGATAGCAGCGGAAAGTAAACACATAACAAAGGATATTAGCCAAGGTTTCCCAACTGATAGAACCAATTAAAGGATCGCTGCGCAGCTTCAACAATTAACCAATCCATATCTTCAAAGTAGCATAAAAGCCGAAGAGAAAACCCCGGTCAGAAGCGACCAATCAACCCATCAATCTAACAAACTATCTTCATAGTAGCATAAAAGCTGAAGAGAAACCCGGTACCAGAACCAATAACAATGTAAAGTGCCACAAGGGGTGGGAGCCATGCCACAAAGTCATGCTCCAAAACGATTAGCTAGAATACCCACAACGGAGCTAGCTCATCCCAACCAAGGCCAATCTGGATGAGGACAGAAGGACCAATGGGCGATGCTATACTGGACTTGGCTTGTGCCATTATAGTATTATCCATTGCCTGACTCGATACACAATTTAACCAGCTGGACTTTCAATAATGCTAAGTAATGAATACTAGCTTTAAAAACATCAAAAGGGTTCCAAAGTAGGGAACCGCACCAATTAATCACCATAAAAGATGCAAATGATTACTCAAGAAGAGTTCAACAACAATAAACACAAGGAGTTTCTCATAAAAGAGTCCAACAACATTGACCATTAAAACATAATGATTCCAAGATAAGGCACGTACCAAATACATCCTAAATATGATACCCACAAGTTAATCATAAAGAGCACAACCCAAACGGTCGCTCACAAATGGCATAATGACTATTACCAAAATGACCCTAAACATTTACTCATAAGGATATACTAGGACTATGAACTCAACCATCTCATCACACCTGGAATTCCAAAGTAGTAAATCAGAATGAATACACCTTAAGGTTAATCAAACCGTAAGTACCCAATCGCCAATTCACGCTTTACCTCCGTCCATAACGAACCAATTCTAAACACCCCAAACGAATCCAAAAGGTTACCCTTATTAGAACATGATCACGACCGGACTAAACCCTACACTTTAGTGTTCCAAAACCACCCTCTAGGTACTATAGGATATCACCTAAAACCTAGACCAAGTCTTATTCTAAAATCAATCCGATCAGTAAAATAACTTTCAATTAAAGGGTCTCAAAGTATGAAATCCTCACTTATATCACAAATATGATCATAACAACTCAATAAAGTCAATCAATTGGATTTACAAAACTTGTTCACAATGGATCGATACAACTCCTCTTAACCCCAAACACCCAATAAAATCCCGAAGTATAAAACTTATAACTTAACTGAAAAACCTATACCATCTTGTATTACTCGAATAGAGCTTCGAAACGATAGTTTACACGCCTAAAACGGAGTCCGGATGAGAAAGTTATGGCCTCCGGAAGATCGAACGAAAAACGGACAAACTGGAAAAAGAGGGGTGCGCGCACCTCCCTAAAAAGGGGTGCGCGCGCCTCCCTTGATCAGAAGGCTGCGTTTTTGAAGCAGAAAAGGGTGCGCACGCCTCCCAAAACATGGTGCGCGCGCCTCCTTGCCCGGAGGGACGAAATCCGGCCAAAATTCTGGGTTTCTTCCAAAAATCGACCCAAACTAAACCCAAACCAAAATCTAACACATCCAACAAGTATAACAAGGTACTAGAACAACTTATAAGTCTAAAATGACTCATATAAAATCTATTAGACAACCTAAACCAAGAGATGATCCAAACACCCAATTCTCACAAAAAAATGAATAAATTGCAAATAGGTTCCAAATCAACCAACGAAGCCATATATATCAACTAGAGTATCAATGGAGTTAAAGATGAACATTTTTAGCATAAATGGGGGAAAAGTAACTTACCCGGATTTTCTCAAAGGTGACGGAACTCGAAATTTCTTGGCTTCCTACGATCCTATCAATGATCTAAACATGATTCATGTTTTAAGAAATGAGAAATAACAAGAGGAAGATGAAGAAAATGAAGAGAGAAGGAAGAGAGAAAAACTTACCCAAATTCCATGGAAAGAGAGAGAGATATGCTGGGAGAGGGAGATGGAGTGAAAGACTGAGGGAGGTGAGGGAGGAGAGTAGGGAGGGAATAAGGAGAAATGATTTCAAAACTTACACATAGGCCCCTCCCCCTAATACTACCCTTTCAAATAAACTCCCCACTAACAAATAAGACTCAACACTTCTACACTAGCACAAATAACCTAAATAAAATGCTAGGCATAATTATTATGAAACATAAAATGCACACATAAATATTTAAATAAATAATAATTTAGATAAATAAATAAGCAAATAAATAAATAATAATTATTTATTACCAATAAAATAGAGCCTAGTTTTCGGGTCGTGACATTTCCCCTCATAAATGCCCATATCTTCATATTCCCATTTTTTAAATCTAAACCTATATTGCCTTCAACACCCTATTTTTTTCCACTTTCATGATTACTTTCCATTTTCTCTCTCTATAACTCCCTCACCTTCTCTCCACCAACTCCTGGCAACAGCCTCTCCTATACTCTCTCCCAGTTTCGTTCTCTCTCTTTTTCTCTCTATTTTAATCATTTCTTCTCCATTTTCTCTCCTATATATATATATATATATATATATATATATTAATGGGTCCTAAGAAAGCTTCCAAGACTAAGCAAAACGAAATGGTATGAATCTCTCACCTCTAAACTCCCTTATTTTCTGAAAAACATTTCTGGGTTTTATGTTTTTCGAAAACAGAAAATGGTATTCTTCTTGTTTGATCTTGTTTTAGTTGTCCGTTTTCGAAATCGTTTGTTAAGTTTTGTTCGTATTATGATTTAGAGTCTTTCAAACTAAACTTTTCGACGATCAATTCGTTATATTTTGCGAATCTAAAGATTTTCCATTTTTGAACTTTTCAAATTTTCGGATCTTTGAATCCATTTTCTGGATTTGTTGTTGTTTTGTTCTTGTTTTGGTTTGCATATCTGTGATCCTTGTGTTCTTGCGGTCGTTTTGACATATTTTTTGTTTGATTTGGTGAATATTCACTTTTTATGTGTTCTTGGTGTTCTTCGAGCACTCAAGACATGTTCTTCGTGTTCTTCATTATTTTTGCATGACTTGGGTTTCAAAATTTTCAAAACTTGTTTTTCAAAATTTTGCATGTTTGATTCTTATTCTTTCATGTCAATGTTTTTTACTTGTTTGTGATATTTTGTGTGCTTTTAATGCTAAGTATGAATTACACATAGTTATGCACCTAAGTATTGTTTTATGCGCCTAGAATGTTTATGCGCCTATTGTCATTTTTGCGCCTTAAGTGATTCATGCGCCTCACATGTGTATGTGCCTCTGGCTATTACATGTGTTATGCGCCTCAACCATTTCTGCGCCTCATAACTTTATGTGCCTAAAATATTATGCGCCTCAAATTATACTTAGTCAAATTTTATGTTTAATTTTTTCCTTAGTATTTTCAATAGAACCATATATGCACCTTGTACCTAAGAGCCTCTAAAATTTCATGCAACTACTTCAATCATGCGCCCTGAATCACTGTGCTCTCTTATGCGCTTTTGATTTTCTGCGCCTGATTTTTCTATGCGCCTCCAATTCTTCATGCGCCTATATTACTTTGCTCATTTTATGATTCTATGTGCCTCATTCTCTTCTAACTTAAATCATTTGTTTTGTAGGATATTGCAAATTTCAGACCTGGCGAGACAATAAATCTAGCAGAGCTATCTTTAGATCCAATGGGGCTAGAAATCATCTCAACCATTCACACTACTGGACTTACTCCCTTATTCACACTGGATCAACCATTCTACTCACCTCTCCTTGTTGATGAATTCTTCTCCACTGCTGCTCTCGTTGAGATACCAACTGATGAAGGATTCGTGCGTTACAGGATACGCGTCACTGTTCAAAATGTTGATATAACCATTTCCGTTGGAACAATCAAGAACATAGTTAGTTTCAGCACTACTGACCCTCAAAGCGTCTCCGGTCAAGCCAACACTTACACAGTAGCCGCACAGAACATTGTTGTGCGCGCCTATCTCAATATCCCCACCCTTCACAATAACATCAAAATTGTTGAGATTAGAGAAGGGGGAGATCTCTTAGCACATATAGCGTATCTCGTTGATGCGTCTATTATGTTCAAATCTGGAAATGTGAATAGATTCACGATGGAGGAGCAGTGGGAATATACTGCTGCTGTTATGGGAAGGCTAGGTTGAATTGGCCTCAGATTTTGTTCAAGACTTTGTCTTAGCAGATTGATAACTACAACAAGAATAAGAATGAAGGAAAAACGAAGTTCAACACTCATTGTCGTATTCTTACGAAGATTTTTCTCACCTACCCCGCTCTTGCACAGTTCCTTAATAAGAATCCCATCTATAAAACAGATGATGTACCAATTTTTGGTAAGGATAGATTGGTATTAAAAATGCTCAGGAAGCGCATTGCAAAGCGCGCGCCACGAGTTAAGGGTGCTCAATTGGTTGATGAAGAAACTAAGATGAAGGTGTTGCTGATGGAGCTGCAGATAGCGCAGCAACTGAGATTGCACCTGGCGCTGGGACTAGCGCAGGTACTGACAAAGGCAAAGGTATTGCAATTGTTTAACGTGAGGGCAGACCACCAAAGTGCCCCAGAACTGAAAAGGAAGACCAGGAAGCTATCAAGCGCGCTCAGGAAGCTAGTTTGGCTGAAGCGCAGAGAAAAAGAGATGAAGATTATTAGATTAAGCAGGCTGCTGCTGTGGCGCATAAAGAAAGGCAAAGAGGCACAGGATCAAGCGCTGATGTACACGCCCCTGCTCCCTCTGCGCCTATTGCTCCTCTTAGTGTTCGTGAGCCTTCAACAAAGACTACTTCAAAGAAAACCTCTTCTACGCCTCTCAAGAAAGTTACCATTGTGCCTGCTCCAGTTATTCAACCCATTTCTACTCCATCTCCAGTTACACTCACTGCTAAACAACAACAACTCAGAGATCAATTATCTGCTGAGTTATTTAGAGATCTAAGTGAGGATCAAGTTGAGGGGGAGCCATAACCTTTAAAGAAGCGCAAGTCTGCTACTGCGCCTACTGCTCCTGCGCCTCAACCAAATACAGAAGATCCTACTTCAAGTGCTGAGTATCTTCCATCTCCTCCCAAGAAATCTACTGCTGATCCTAGTGCGCCTAAGTCTCCTACGCCCACTCCTACTATTGCTAATCTGAGTATGTGTAGACACCCCGCCTTGGATTGCTCACCCCGATTGCACATTTGATTTTGGGTTTCTCCCTATTTTAAGTGTTTCTCGTTAATTTTTTGTTACTTTCGTTAAGTTCCTGACTGACTTCGTTAAGTTCAGGGACCAAACTGAATAACAGTGCTGACTTTCTAGTCCATACTTATCATTTTTGCCTGATCTACTCCTTTATGTAGTTTATTTCATGATCAGTGGTCGTTACATGTGTTTTTCGTCAATTTCTGGGCTCTTTAACTTCCATGGCAGACGAACTATTTTTCTTGATTTCTGGGTTTATTATTCAACTGTTGACTTTATGCTTTTTATAGTTTGAATCGTCTGGTCAACGCGGTCTTTTTGATAAACATTTCGCTGAATTTTGTCAACTTTTGTTTTTCGGTGTTCTATGGGGTTCTTCATGTTCTTAAATATTCTTTCTTATTTTTTTTAATATTTTATTTGGTCAATTGGTATATCCCCTAGTATTTGTTTTCTGCGCATAGTTTCCTGCGCATATAGTCTTATCTAATTTTTTCTACGCACACTTCTTTTCAAATATTTATTCTCTCTGCGCATTATCCCTTACTTTCTGCGTATGCATTCTTATTTTTGCTTATCATGGAACTTGTGCCAAGGTATATCTGCATTATTTGCAAATGCGCACAGCTCCATGTGCAATAGGTTGTCTAATACTATCCATTGTTTTACGCAGGAACACATTTACTTCATACCTGGTTGGGAACTGATTCAGGCAGATCTTTCTCTAGACGCAGTTGGACGTCGTCTGCTGCACCTTCTCAGTTCCTCTGGCATTCTTCCGTTATTCACTCTTAATCAATCCTTCATAGTGCCTGCGCTGGTAGATGAATTTTTTAAGACAGCAAAAGTTGTCCTGGCACAACTTGAAGGAAAGCCAACGGAAATGATCATGGCCACTGTACAGCGCAGTGATGTAATGGTTCATCCTAACCACATTCGCAGTCTCCTAAACTTCAACGTTGATAATACTTCAGTCAACTATGATGAGGTTCATCAAAATGCACTTGCACAGAAGCTTATTGGCATTCCTTCTCTAAACAAGAAGTGGCCAATGCATAACAGAAAGGAATTTGGTGAGGTGATGTATCACATGTGCACCATCATTGGACACTCTCTCAATTGCAAGAATGGGAATAATGGGCATTTCATCTCAAAGCAGTGGGAATACTGCGTAGCCATCTTCAACGAAGTTCAACTCGACTAGCCGCAGATTATCTTCAATGATATTGTGACGGGAATGACAAGCTATGACAAGAAGCTGAAGGCAGGGAAAACTAAATACCAAACTCACTGCAGATTGCTAACTAAACTCTTATTGACTTATGGCGAACTGGCCACCTATGTTGAAGAACAGTCAATCAAGAAGCAGTCTTGTGACGCAAAATACTACTCCCGAGTGCATCTCCAGAATTTGTGCAGTGAGATCGGTAACACTGAATACTATGAAATCTGGCTGTCTGATTCCGCTCCCAACAAGGAACCTTGGATAGGCCCAATTCCTGTGGCCAAGTCCAAAAAGAGTGCAGGTAGATCTCTACCTGATGCTGTGCAAGAAGCCTCAAAAGATGCGTATAAACGCAAGGGGAAGGGTATTGCTACGCCCAGTGGCAAAAAGATCAAGGACATTCCTTTGGTTCAATCCACCAAAGGGATTTCATTCAAAGAGGCAGATTCTACTAGCAAACCAGCTCCTGCTCCCTCAAAGCCAACCACAATGAAGCGCAAGGCTGATTTTCTTGGTTATTCAGATGATGCTGCAGTTCAGGGGGAGCAAAGGCACGAAGCTACTCAAGAAGCTATCCCTAGTGCTGATATCGCACATGTTTCCTCTCGTCTAAAGCAGAAGGTGCGCAGCAGCGCAAAATGATTAAAGAGGCGCCGCACTAGTTCCGCAGCCTCTGACAGCAGTGATCTTTCTCCAGTTAAACCTTCATCTACAGCTCCTGAGATTCCTACTTCCTCTTCGGATGAGCTGCGACAGATCGTGCAAGCCTTGCATTCTGTTCAAGCAAATCAAGTCGCTACGCAGTTGCAGCTGAATCAACTCCTTACTGCTCAAACTGCTTTGCTGTACCGTCTAGATATGCAGCGTTTGGAGATTGATACCATTAAGGGGGAGAAAGCGAAGGAGGAAGCAAAGGCAAGTGCAAAGGAGGCAAAGGAGAGCACGGAGAGTGCTAAGATAGAGGCAAAAGCAAAGGCAAGTGCAAAGGCAAGTTCATCTGATCATCTCTCTGAGCCTGCGCAAGAAAAGGCGCAAGAACAAGTCCCTATAACTTTGGATCAACTTATCCTAGACACCCTGAGAACCATCAGCGCCCAGCTCGAAAATGTCACCGCACTACTCAATAATGCGTGCACCTTTGGAGCGATTGATGGTGGATTCAGGGACATACTGAAAAAGCTAAAGAAAACCCTCACAGATGGGTTACTTAAAGGATTTGATGATCTTCAAGCTCAGATGGAGAAGATTGGAAAAGGAAGCTCTGCACATAGAAGTGAGATTAATATTGAAGAAGTGCGTAAATGCATTACTAAGTCCATGACAGATTTTTCTTCTGCGTTCAACGACAAGATGGACTACGCAATGCTAGATATTCAAGCCAGCGTCAACACTCAGCGCCTTCATACTGACACAAGACTAGAAGCTACGCAGACTGCCATCCAGACGGACTGCAGACCAAAGTTCAGAGAGCTGGTGGATGACAATGCCGATATGCGCAGAGGCATGAACACTTACGTTGGCAAAGCTGTTGAGTTCCAGGACAAGTTTCAAGATTTAAAGGTGGAACTCATGAACAAGTTCAACAACCTCCAGAACGAGCTGCGTGAAGCCCTCTGCCGCATCAGAATAGACTAGGCTTCTTTTGTAAGAATTTTGCTACTTTTTGAGATCTTTTGATTCTCGTTGCGCATAGTATGTTTTATGCGCTTTTATTTCGTGCGCTTTTGTTTTTGTGCGCACCTCTTTTGTTTTTTCCTCTTTAAAGCTTGTACTCTGTAACTGACAATCCTTCAAGTTTTAATGAGAAGAATGCATCATTATGCTTTCACAAAACCTTGTTCAATTCAAACCATTCGTTTGTGGAACATTGAATGCATTATTACTTAAACTCATGCGCATAATCTTTACTGCTCATGTTTTCTATGCATGATGTTTAAACATTCAGTTTAAATGCATACTTAAAACTACATCTCATATTATTTGTATGCGCTGGATGATATTTCTATCTTTCCTATCTTGTAAGTTTTAATCTTTTGGATAGATTAGAAATCTATAGCATTGGCTAGTGTGTCATTGACTTGAGGCATGATTTACCATTCACATTTTTATGGACATGTTATTATCAAGTACAATGAATTTCCTTTGCTATAGTAGGTAATGGCATCAATCATTTAGGGGGAGATTGTTGGGTATGCTTATCACTTAAGCCTCCTACATCTGTTAGAATTGATTGATACCATCACCTATGAGTATTTTTATGGACTTTAGGACCTCATGTAAAGAAGTTTATAACTTCAATTTTTAGCCAAGTCCTTTTTATAGTATAGGCTTAGATTATAGGACTTGAAGCTATGAAGGATCGAAGATTTCCTAAGCAGGATTCATTTCACTGCGCAGGATGTTCTCTGCGCAGGTCGCCACTGTGCATAGATATCTTGCGCAGCTTTTGACCCTGCTCAGTTTTCAAGGTCTTATTTTCCTAAACTCTGAAGAGATCTTTTAGTGACCAAGCATGGTGCGCATGCTGCCCATGCGCTGAATCCATGCGCGCTGGCAATGCGCATGCCTTTGTGCGTGGACACTCAACCTTGGTCAAATTCCTCATCTCCTGATCTCATATTCTAGAAGCTTGGAAAGGGATAAGACAAGCTACGCTTTTTGGATTAAGTCAGAGTGCTGAGGTGTGCACAAACGACAAAATAAGCACACTCAGCAAAACCATTGGTGGAGACACGCTTCAAAGAAATATCTCAAGTGAAGACAGCTGTCAACCTTCTGGAAGAAGATTTGAATTTGGTCTTCATGCTCAGTCTTCAACGGGTACAAAGGACACCTGTGCACCAATCATATTGTGCCAGCTCATTGTCCTTGCTCTGTCTCCAACGGCTATAAAGGACACCTGCGCGCCAATCATATTGTGCCAGCACATCGTCCTTGCTCAGAGCTCTAACGGCTAGTTTTTGAAGCTCAGCTATAAATAGCCTACTCATTCCCATTTCCAAGTTTCTTAAGCTTGTATTCTTCAAGAGCTCGAGTTTCATGCTTCATTGAGATACCTTAAGATATGAAGACTGCTGCTCAATATTTCCAGATTCCTTAGAACAGTCTTCAAGATCTTCAAACCTTCAAACTCCTGCTCAAAATCGCAAAGCCCTATATCACCAGAATTCTTGGTGCTCTTCATCTTTCATATTCATCGAGCCCAGAATTTCTGTCACACACATACCTCTTGAAGCTTCGATCATTTAGATCTTACTTCTTGAGATACACCGGTTTAGTCTAGGATTTGTTCTTCATAGATAATAGATCTTGAGTTAGTATTAAGCTCTAATGTTGTAATTTGTAATACTCTCATTTTATAAGATCTCCATTAGAAATCCAAGACTAACCATCTTGGTAGAGGATGTAGATCTTTCATCGATCGAACCTCTCTAAATAGCGTGTTCATTATATTTACTGCATATTTCCTGCTTAACTATTTATGAACTGTTTTGTTTGATCTTTCAGATTGCTTCACTTTACTGTTGTAATTTTTTATTGCTCATTTGCCTTAAGAACCATTTTTGCGCCACTCTTTGGCCTCAAACTTAGCGCGTGCGTTTTTATCTCTGTGCAGTATACCCTGCGCAGAGCTGCTTTTAAATTCCGCTGTGCATTTCACACTCTTGCTGCGCGCTATACTTAGCCAAAATAAGAGTTGTGCGCATTTGCCATTGAATTGCAAAAGGGTTTGAAAAGAATTTTAAAACGATATTCACCCGCCCCCCCCCCCCTCTAGCGATTTTTCACACCCTTGTTGCCCCTTACGGACCAACACTTTGTATGATGCTTTCGTAGTGGTCCCTCATGATATTGAGGTGGTGGCTATGTTCCTCTTCCATCTTCCCTTTTAGGTCTTGGTAGAGTAGGCTGATGCAATGTTTTATTTCTGTATCGATGGTTTCTTCTTGGATTTCTTCTAGGTCTTGGGCCCTCTTGACAGCAGCATTGTACCACTTATTCATTTCATTGTACTCGGCTTGTAATATTTCAAGCTTGATACCGTCAATCATTTTCTCAATCTCAGCCAAGTCTTTTTCGCTTTGCTCATTATGTTTTTTGACTTGGTCATCAACGTCTTGGTTGTGAGCATAGTAAGAGGCATAATCAAGCCTCTGAAGCAGAATTCCTGTACAACATTGATTTCTGAGGCCTCGCCGTTGGGCAGACCTTCCTTCCACCCCCCAGTGGCTTCCATTTTGAAACGCAGGCTTTGGGAGATCTCTCGGAGGGACATTCCTTCAAATGCGGGCATTGTGTTGGGATCGTGGAGCTACCTTACTGATCGGACGGACCTAAAGTTCAGCAATCGTGTCAAATCCAGGCTGGGGTCCCAACAAGTCGGCTTTTATGAGATTAGGGTTGACCAACACGGCAGAAACACAGAAAAGGTAGGATGTCTCGTACGAGACATGGATGTCTCATACAAGGCATCCAGCCTGACAGTCAGATTTGCAGATTTTAATCCTATTGGTTGGATGGAATTTAATCCATTTTGAGGGTGACTACCTAGTTCATCCTGGAACAGTGGATTCTGTCACCCTAGAATATGAGCCCCTTGTTTTTCACCTGTATTGCACTCTCCCAAACGGACAATTTGGACAAAGGTCCCATATTCTCATCGAAATCCACCATTCAGTTAACCAAACCTAAGTGATTATGTAATTGTTTTGCTTTTTGTTAAATAACGCCCTTAATGCAATCAAACGTTATGAATTCTTGTAAGGGACAACCGAAAAGGACATTGTCAAACGCAGGATCTTGGTGGTGAAAGAGACTAGACTCGATGAACGTAGAAAAATTCTCAATTTCACCATCGCAATCCATTGTTAGTCAATTTAACCGAAGGGACATTCATCAAGAATTCATGAAGGGAGTATTACAGATTGTAGTGAAAGCGTTATCTTGGGCAAAGATTAAAACAACCCTAAGAATCGAACCGACCGGTCTCGAGGAGTGTCCTATTGACTAGTATGTATGCATGAGGCTGATGCAGGGCTTACGGCTAAGGCACCCCATGAATACAGTCTAGGAGTGTGTCACGGGAGTGGGTACACCATCATTAGAGAGACCGGCAAGTGCCACTCATAGAGTGGGTGTGCTGACCGATATCCGTCCTTCGATTGGGACTCGGGTTAAAGAGTATGTAGTGCAATTATTCTACATGCGTGCACGTGTGTGAGATTCAAGTTCTAGGTGTCAAAGAGAAAATAGAAGGTTTTTTTTAACGCAAAACAGAAAACATGCAATGGCCGGGCCAAGTGGCTGCCTACGTTTCCCTCTTGTGGAGGAACTCAGGCCGTCGTAGTTCACACTTAAAGCATAACAAGAACAAAGCAAGATATATTTCACAAGTTATTCAAATACTCCTTCAAAGCAAAGGTTAGCTTTATGATATAAGTGGAGTTTCTTCATCATTAGGAGGGTCCTAAGACTCAGAAACAGAGGGGGGAACAAATCTGAAACCCTGTGTACGTGTTTGAACCGAACGGAGTTCCTTTTGCAAACCAGGAGAACAGATCTGCTGGACATAATTGAGATGTCTCGTACGAGACATGGATCCCTCGTATGAGGCATCCCAGCTGGGATCAGAATACAGTACAGAATGCAGAATTTTAAAGAACAACGATGATGATTTCAACACAAGTCTAACCTCTTATGATGATCTTCCCCAGTGGAGTCACCACTGTGAGCGCGTCGTCCTCCGGGTCGGTTTGGTTGCCACCGCTTGGTTAGAAGGACTTGATTGTTGCTCGATTGTTGTGAGTTGCCACTATGTTTGACGGAACAGACCGTGAGATTCTTTGAGTTCAGGGGTTAAGTTATGGATTGGGAAGGTCAATGAGCACCCAATCCACCCAATCTAGGATCGGTCTTGTTTACGAAATCATCATCATCATCTTTAAAATTATGCATTCATGTACAAAAGGAATGCAAACAAATAAATGATTTCTTATTTATTTGGAATGTCGGATCATGTGCTTCGAGACCATCTCCATGAATTGGAGAGGCTCTAGGCTGATCCTTTTGATAGAATCACACTACTTCAAAGCAAAGAAGGAGATGAGAAGAGAGGAAAACAAAAGAATTACCTAAGCGTTCCACGAGAATCCTATGGATGGCCTTGACTAAAGGCCTTGATGATCCAAAGAACTTGACTTGAATGGTGGTATGAAGGTTTGAATTTCGTGGGTGAGGGAGAGAGGCTGATTATGAGGACCTCTTTTATCAGATTTGAATGGTTTTTGGGTGAATGACCATTCTAGAGCCTTTTTAGGTTCAAGAACCTCTATATTTATAGGATTTCTTGACCTAGGGATCAAGCCAAGGAGGTAAGTTTGGATGGGAATCAAAGACTTGATTCACAAGGAGGTATTTTTGGAATCTAGGATCGCACATTAGATTTTTCCCGGATTGCACGAGTGTTTGCCAAGAAACGGGGTTGAGATCAACAAGGAAACTGACCAAAACCCGACTGTCAAGGGGATGTCTCGTACGAGATATCCAATGTCGACATCTTGTGTCTGAATCACAAATTTCCCTCCTACAGCAGTTTAAATGTTCATTTTGACCCCTGACTAACGGAGTCAGTCAGAAACTTAACGAAACATGTCAAACTTAACGAGTTTCGACCCAAATCAAAGGTGAGACACAGAAGTAGTGTGATCATGGATAAATGTTCAAAATAGGGTGTCTACAGAGCCCCTCGGCGATGATACTTATGAAAGAAGTAATGTCGTCGATAGAAAAGACACCATTTAGAACTTTGGGTATGGTCGTGCTGAAAAGCTGCCTACGTATTCCTTGGAAGGAAATCAGACCAAAGGTAGTTCGACTCCAAAATACGCAAAAAAACAGAGGCTTGAGTTATTTTGAAAATCATTTTTGAAAACAATACTGCAGTAAGTAAAGTTTAGAGTTTAGAGAGTAACACATACTGAGGAATCAACGACCTTGGTCACACTTGCTTTCGCAAGGAGTCATGAACTTGGGCATTATTTTGACTATAATTAGCCTCGGGCACACATTAAGGGCAAGATGACGTGAACTAGACCAAAAAACAACCATAGTCACAGTATTTACGTGTCACGGACAAGTGTGGTTGACTCGACTCGGATGGGGAGGTGGAATGGACCCATGCGCGTGAGAAGGGCACAAGAGCACAAATCAAGCTGCATCATGGCATCCATCCCGGGTTTTGAGGGCTATTGAGACGTGCACAAGGTCAAGTGCGCGTAGTGTGAAGTCGCTTATGTTCCTTTTTGAGTAAAAATATGAATTTTCAATGCGCTTTAACATAATGAGCAAAAGTAAGAACAAGTATTGAGCAAGTAATTTGGACAAGTAGTAAACAAGCATATAAACAAGTAAGAATCTTGAAAATCAAGTTTTGTACATGGAAAAGGTTGTGCACAATCAAAGGTTTTCAAAACCAAAAAATTTGCAAGAGGAGCAAGGCCCTTTGAAAATCAATTTGTACAAAAAGATTGTGCACAACAAAAAGAATTTGGAAAACCAAACTTTTCATGAAGAGGGTTATGCACAATAAGGTTTTGAAAACCCAAAATTTTATGTCCCAAATTTGTGCATAACCGAGCTTTGGAAAACAAGTTTCGGTTCAAGAAAACAAAGGCATATGTGCACAAATAAAGGCTGGAAATTTAGAACATGGACAAGCAGAAGCAAAGGGGACCATCAGAATGTTTCTGCCCTATAAGAAATTGTTAATTTGAAACATTCTGTGGGCCCAGACAAACCAGCCGTACGGCTAGTAGAGGAGTCCCATTATTTTTGCAATTTTCCAGTTTCTGATCCATCAAGCCCTAGTTTATTGTGTTTCCAGAACAGTTTCATTTTCAAAAATCAAAACAGAAAGATAAAAAACACATAATATATGAACAAAGTCAACAAACGGGGACGGGAGTTTGACCCACACAAAGGTGCCCCCAATGTTTCTAAAAAGAAGTTTGGAAACAACTTATTCCCCAGCGGAGACGCCACTGTAAGATACCCATGGGAAAAAACGGAACGTGTTCCCACACGGAATCAAACACGGAACTTTATGTTCAAGAAAAAACAGAGTCGCCACGTTAAATCAATTTTAAACCTAATTTAACGAAAATGGTTATAGAAAATGAGTTCGGAGGTCAGGTTACGTCTTGTGAAGAACTTTTGAGGGTTCACCCAATCCGCCTCGGAAAACCGAGTCTCCCTAAGTTTGTTGACTAAAAAAACGTGCAAGTGTGTGTGTGTGTGTGTGTGTATTTTTAAAAGGGGAGAAACTGACTTTTAACAGAAATCAGTTCGAAATCTAACAAAAAAGAGTTTATTTGCAAGGATCGCAACAGAATGGGGTTAAAACTGAAAAAAAAAAAACAATTCCCTGGAGAAACCATCCGTACGGCTGGGGATGGTTGTCCTGGGGATTTACATATTTATCAGAAAGCAGTCCAGTTTCAGGCAGGAACAAAGCATCCTGCTGAAACTGGGCAGAATGGGACTTTTCCAGATTATTTTGTGGTACAAAAACATGCATAACAACATCCCTATACTATTGATCACTAATTAGACACCAAAAACAAGTGATTTTGGGCATGATCAAGGCAATGATTGGGGAAATAATAACAAAGTTGATGAACATGGCTTTGGGTCCAAAACAACCATTTGGATGGTTAAAGATGGAGACTTTAACCCCCCAAATGGATGATTCATCCAAGGCAAAGCCTTGCGACATCAAAAATCAACATTTGGATGGATAAAGATTGAGTCTTTATCATCCAAAGGGATATTATTAAGGCTTAAATCAAAGTTTGGATGGTAAAGATTGAGACTTTACCTCCCAAACCTGATCATCATAACATAAACATAAATATCATAAATATGCAAGGGCTCTCTCCATATGTGTAAAGACATTATTTCACAACAAAGGTCCGTAGGATTAATGGTACAAGAAACTATTTCTAGTTTTACTAATATCATCTTTATCCAAACAACTCCTTAATTACAACTCATGCAACTAAATACCCAATTTTATTCGTAGAAATATTAACAGTGTATTTGTTTGGAACTATTCCAACTAATAGCACTTATTTTAAATATATATTCATACTGTAGACACCTCGCCTTGGACCTCTCACCCCGATTGCATACATAGTATTTTTATTTAACTTGTTTTTGTTAATTTTTGTTACTTCGGTTAAGTTCCTAACTGACTCCGTTAGTTTTGGACTAAACTGCATAACAGAGTTAACTTTTAGGGTCTTTCTGTCATTTTGTCATTTTTAGCTACGGGCGCCTCCGGCACTACTAACGGGGCCACGCACACGTCTCACCCCTAAGGCAGGACTCGTGCGCCGTCCGTTTTGACAGTTACAGATTCCAGTATTTCTCCCTCCCTTTTCTTGATTAGAAAGACCTCTTTTTACCTCCAAGTTCACCCCCCTAGATTTGTAACCTCCAATCCAACACTTCTAGCCTTTTCCCAAAAACTAAATATTTTATTTATTTATTATTTGATTTTCTCTTTATTATTGATTTTTCTTTATTCTCTTATTGGTTAGAAAAGCTTCTTTTCCTCCTTTTTTCACCTATAAAAACCTCTTTTTTTTTTTACCTTAGAAAGGGACTTGAATTGTCTCTACACTATACACATTTCTCTCAAGAATTCTCTAACAAGGATTCTCCTAACAAATAACTCAGGCATCAAAACTCTACACAAAACACTTTTCAAGTCAAAGTTTGAAGTCCTTTTCTTAAGGTGCAACTTCACTTTTCCTCTCTTATTTTATTCTTCTTAATATATGCAATCCCCATCAAATTGGACATGACTAAATGACTACTTTACTACATTAAAGTTGGTTAAGGTTATCTCCCTACATTTCAATCTTTACTTCAAATTATTATTCATCTCTTATGTAATTGTTTAGTATAATTGTTACATATAAAAGAATTCATCTTTTTCTCTATTGCAATTCCCCTTTTCACTTAGATGTAGTTGTTAGCACTATTAATAAATTGAATGACTTTTTACATTAGAACACCTTTAGTAGCAAGACCCGCGTAAGCGGGGCGGAGTGAGTGTTTAAGTACTTTCCACTCCGTCATCTAACTCCCGAACCCTTCTCTTCCCGAATCTCTGGTTTTGTATATAAATTTAAGCTATTCTCTGGTTTTGTATATAAACCCAAAATAGACATCCTAGGATAATTCACCGCTCTAGCCAAGTTGTGGTTTTTCCGGGGTATCTTCAGTGGCGACTCCGCTGGGGACGACATAAAGGGTTAAAAAAATGGGTTGGAAGCGCGCGCCTCTGGCCTTCTTGGCCTAAAGCGCGCGCATCCGACCCCAACCACAGAATCACCCGCCTTCCATCTTGTCCTTCTATTCCATGTTATTGTGCTAACAAATTCATGCATGGGAATTTTTTTGAAGATGACTAGTAAATAGAAAGGGATTATCTTTTTGTACATTTTAATTTTGTATCCTATTTCTCCTCCTTTCATTTCTCTTCCCAAAATCTTTTGATTTTTTTTTTAAAAAAAGGGCCTGGATCCAAAATATTAGAAAGGTCACTGAACTTCCAAAAAATTACAATTTGGTCCCTGGATTTTAAATAACTGCAGAACAGTCCCTGGATTTCAAAAAGCTGCAGAACAATCCCTGGACTTCAAAAAACTGCAGAACAGTCCCTAGACTTCAGAACAGTACAGAACAGTCCCTGGATTTCAGAACAGTGCAGAACAGACCCTGGGTTTCAGAAAACTGCAGTTTGATCCCCGGATTTCAAAAAGTTTCAAAACAGCCCCTGGAGTTCAGAAAATTGCGATCTCACCCTCACCCTCCTTTGCTTTGACCGGTCATTGGTTGACTCGGAAGTTGTAATAATTTAGGACCTTAATTCTCCCTCTCCTTACATGCACATTTTTGCTTTATTTCTTTAATACATACATATATATATATATATAGGGTCGCGCTACTGTGAGAACCATTTTATATGAGAACCGTGAGAACCAATCATAACCATTAGATTAGAAAAAAATCAAGGGTCCAGATGTTAGATACATTGGATACACTTGGATACATTAGTTAATTTTTGAAAAACAATTGGATACATTAGTTTTTAACATAGTGTATCCAAGTGCAACACTTAGATACAATACTTATTAACCTATTGTATCCAAGTGTAATATCAAAATTTTTTGTAATGTATCTAAGTGTATCAATTGTATCTAACATATGGCCCCTTGATTATTTTTCTAATCTAATGGTTATGATTGGTTCTCACGGTTCTCACGATATTTAGCTTCTCATTTGAGCACCAACCTATATATATATATATATATATATATATATGTCACTTGGCTTGACCTCACACTACATGCACATATTCCTATGAATTGCTCACAATCGAGTCGCACAAAGTCCATAACCTCAAACCCGTCGAGGCCCGTCCTATAGAGTTTCAAGCTTCACCTGACCTTGACTCTCTCAAAGCAGTAAACCTCAACCTGTGGCGTAGTTCACGACTACATGCCGGGGGGGACCTTTAAGCCTCTCTTTACCGAGCACAAGCCAGAACATTCTTAGTCTAGGTTCTAACACTCCGTGACCAAGTCGGTTTTCGTGCGTCGAGATTTCCCTAAACTAATGTCATCAAATCATACATGCCGAAACAAGTGGTTATTATGGACGAAATAAAACTCTGTCCCCAAGTGGTTATTATGGACGAAATAAAACTCCGTCCCATCATGTATACTTTATGACATTAATTTAGTTTAATCCCGTCACATATAGGTATCACAAGCGTGGTGGAATCCGATGAGTATATGGGACCGCGAGAAGGTCTATATACTAATATGACGATTCCACAACTTTTATAGAAACCCCAAAAAGGACTACGTCCTTCCGACTTTTGTAAATAAATAAATAAATAAAAATCATTTTTCTCTATCTGGTTGAGTCATTTTATTGTTTGTGGGTTAAATTATTTTACTCAAAAGGTATTTGTGGGGCCAACCTAAGATCAACCGTGTTCTTCCAATAGGTCCAATGGCTTTGAATGGCAACAACAACAAGGGTGAGAACATTTCCGTGTCCAACAAAAGGCTTTTAAACATAATAAGAGTCATGGGGGAACAAATGGATAGACTTGCCGAGAATGCCCGCCGCAAGGATGATTTGTGGCAAGCCCGTTTTGCTCTTGAGAAAAGAATTCACGAGGAAGAAGTTTCCGAACTTAAGGCCCGTCTGCAAGAGTTCCCCGACAACAAGGCAAAGGTCAATGGTAAAGCATGCTCAAATTTCTCTCCCCTCAAAAGCCACAAAGGTGCCACCGACAAGTGAGTTTTCACTCCTCTCTTAAGGATGACCCAAGCCGAAGCATTTGAAACTTTAGTGGCAAGTGGAAAGGTCAAGCCTTTGGAATGGTACAAGCCGAAGATGATACCAAAGAATCATGCATTTGGTGAGTGGTGCAACTACCACAAGCATAGCGGCCACACAACCGAGGGATGCTTCGCTCTCCAAAACATCATCCAAGATTTGATCGACAATGGGAAATTTACCGTGGGTGAAGAGCAACCGTGAAGCAAGGAATGACTTGGGTTTGAAATGGGGAGAACTACAACAACAAAGACTACGACAACAATCTCCATTTCTCTTTCTCTACCTAGTTAAAAAAAAAAAAAAAAAAAAAAAAAACCTCTAATGTGTGCATTAAGTTTTCTTCCTGCTCCTTAATGTCAAAGTTTGATTTGGTATTATCAAATAAAAAGTCGTTCTTGTCCTCATACACTCTTCCAAGTTGTTCAATTTAATTCTTGGCAAAATGATGAAAAGGCATCTAAACGAGTTTTGGAACGAATGCCATCAGTTGAATGCCTAGGGCTAAACATCAAGAAGACGAAGTCAAGCCATCAAGTGCCAAAGCAAGGTGGAACTACAACCATGGAGAAAATCAAGCAATGCTTCAAAGGGGGATTAAAAAAAATCTCGCTAGGTTGACTCTTCAAAACAACCTAGGCAAAAGTTAGAGCACAAAAAAAAAAAAATCCCCCTCATTCAAAAAAGTTCACATCATCATCATCATAAATAACCATCACAACGAAAGGAGGATCCACAAGAACTACGGTGACCTGAGCCTCTACACTGGAGGAACGTAGGCAACCTTCGGGTCCGGTCTCATGCAAGAAAGAAGATATGTTTAGCCCTAGTACGTTATGGTGATTGGCCTTCATCTCGAACTTGTCAAGACATCTTTGTACGAGTCATTTGCCAATGAATTAATCACCTCAAGATTGAACAACTTTCCTAGATTTGAAATCATTTCACGTTCCTTGTCGAGTCTAGGGGCTTCTTATCTTTCAGCGACGCTCCCAGTTTCTTGCAATCAAATTGGGGCTTTCCTTCTCTTCTCTCTTAACGACTTACTTGCCTTCGTGAGTCGTTCAAAAATATATGAAGTCAATACTAGGGACCACTTCCCTAGTCAAGTCAATGTCACTCATCATCAGTGACAAAAGGTCTCTACCACAATATCACGTGTCTCTCATCCTCGGCTAGAGTCAATGAACACTTCCTTATTAAATGAGTAAAAAAAATGAAGACGCAAAAGAGATGCCCGCTAGATTGAAAACCCGAAAGGGCGGTCTAGGCCAAAAACAGGGTGCTTCATAAAAAAAATGAGAGAGAGAGAGAGAAGGGAAAGTGAAATGGAAATCCCCGGCCTCTAAAGAAGACAACTACACAAGTTCTACATTGAATCTCCTCAGTAAGTCAATTCCCTAGCGAGTCAACTTTGGAATTGCAAAAGGCTCGACAAGATATGGCACAATCGGAGGTTGTTTTGGGTTATTGGCATAAGAGAGATTGTTCTTGTAATGTGCATTTTTGGGCTCATGTGAAAGAAGGCCCGTCTGAGAACGAGCCCATCATTGTGGGGTACGAGGCTGCACAAATAGTCCCCAGCAAGTCAATTGGTTTGGGCAGCAAGTAGCAATAACATGTAATTCAGTTTTCAAGCTTCTACAAGTATGAGCCTATCAAGTGTGTCGAAAGACTTCCCGAGAATGGATTATCTCTTGCCATGTCCTCTTATGTTTGTTCCCTCATACGAGGACGAGTCTCTTGCTCGACAAATGATGACGCCCTAGGGGTTATGTGACTCAAGAACGAGAGCTTCTTTTGCTTTATTTGACAGTTAATGAGCCCTAGGGGCTACGCTAAAGAAAGATGTGTGAGACCATCCTCAAATTCTCTCAAGAGGAATGTCGAAAAGCCTTCATGTCATGTGTGCTCGTGCCTGTTCCCCCAATCAAAGATATGCCTTTCTCGCTATACTTACAATCAAGTTTTAAAGGCTCGCTCAGCAAGAAGCAATTAACTTCACCTCCCAACAATGGCCCCAGCAAGGTCATATGCAACATTGGAAGCTTCCTCAATAAGTTTGGCACCAAAGGTCTCAAGGGGCTTCGCAATCTACAATCTTTTGGGCTACGGCATTACAGTAATCCAAGCAAAGGGCAATATTAGGGCTTCGCAATTGACAATATTTTTGGGGGATGATACTGTAGATTCCCCGAGAAACCACGGCTTGGCTAGAGCGGTGAATTATCCTAGGATGTCTAACTTGTTTTAATTTGTTAGAGTCACTACCTATGTTATTGAGGGAACATAAGAAAAACCTAAAGAAATAGCCTATTTTAATTATTATGAAACTAGAGGTTTGGGAAGAGAAGGGTTCAGGGGTTAGGTGACGGAGTGGGAAGTACTTAAACACCCACTCCGCCCTGCTTATGCGGGTCTTGCTACTTTTGGTGTTCTAATGCTAAATGTCCTTCAATTAATTAAATAGTGCTAACAATTATAACGGAAAGAAAAGGGGAAAATAAAAGAAAAGTAAAAGAGAATTGTTTTATTTATTGATTTATGCTAAAGATTACAATAAAAGAAGAATTTTACTAATTCATGCTAACAATTACATTAAGACAAGAGTGGTAAACTAAAGTAGTTTAGAATGTTGGAATGTAACCTTGACCAAATTTCAATAATGGAGTGGCCTTTTGGTTGTATTCCGTTTTATGGAGATTGCATACAATGACTAGACAAATAAAATAAGAAAAAGAAAAGGTGAAGTTGTACCTTAAGAAGGAGGACTTTAAACCTTGACTTGAAGATGGTATTGTTGTAGAGAAATTATTGTATAGAGATTTGTGTAGAGTTTTGTTGTGTAAAACTCTTGTTGGGAGAATTTGTGTAGGGAAATGATAAAGAATTTGTGTAGAGAGAAAGTTCAAGGTCCAAGAACTTGTGTATTGTTTTTGTAGGGAAGATGAAGTTGGGTCCTTTCTAAGGTAAAAATAAGAGGTTTTTATAGGTGAAAAAGAGAGGAAAAGAAGCCTTTTAGACCAATAGGAAAATAGAAGAATAAAATAAAAAATAAAAAATAAAATGAAATAAAGATAAAATCATTTGTTTTTGGGAAAAGGCTAGAATAAAGGATTTGGGAGTTACAAAAATAGGGGGGATGAACTTGGAGGTAAAAAGGATTGTTTGTGATCAAGAAAATGGAGGGAAAAGGCTCCAATCCGTAACTGTCAAATCGGGAAGCGCGCGAGTCTGGCCTATTAGACCAAATGCGCGCGCGCCCCATGACCATTACGGGAGGCGCCCGCGGGTAAAAAAGACAGAATGACAGAATGACCCTAAAAGTTAACTCTGTTATGCAGTTTAGTCCAAAACTAACGGAATCAGTTAGGAACTTAACCGAAGTAATAGAAATCAACAAAAATAAGTTAAATAAAAATACTATGTATGCAATCGGGACATGAGAGGTCCAAGGCGGGGTGTCTACAGAGCCCCTCGGTGACGTAGATTGCAAAACAAAACGCGTCGACGAAAGTAAAACAACCGCCAAGGACATCGACAAAAGAAAATAATGACTCGATAAAAAGTAGGAATTATTGAAATTGCGAGGGATAGAGATGCGCTCCCTGTGTGAGCGACTTTTGCTGATAGAAGGGGTACGGTGATAGAAATCAGCCCACTGTGGCCATTGTTTAGAGTCCGTATAGGGGACTTGCGAGATTCGAGTATTCGTCTGCTGATACAAAAAGTGCGGTGATAGAAATCGGCCCATCGTGGCCATTGTTTAGAGTTCGTATAGGGGACTATCGAGATCCAAGAATCCGTCTGCTGATTTAGAGTCCGTATAGGGGACTAGCGAGATCCGAGAATCCGTCTGCTGATGTTGCAGTCTGTTAGGGGACTGGAAGAATCCGTTAGGGGACTCGTTTGCTGATGTTGAAGTCCGTTAGGGGACTGGCGGAATCCGTTAGGGGACTCGTTTGCCGATGTTGAAGTCCGTTAGGGGACTGGCGTAATCCGTATAGGGGACTCATTTGCCGATGAAGAGGTGTGGTGGCATGAGGCGGCCCACCGTGGCCATAATTTAGAGTCCGTTAGGGGACTTTGTTGATGAAGAGGTGGTGATTTCAGTAGCTCACCATGGACCAAATTGCTGTAGTTTCTGTGTGCTTGTACTTGTTACGTGCATGCTTTTGTAGATATATGTGCTCATGCGAGAATATGCGTGAAGTGTGAAATGAAAACTTTGTGAGAGAAATTGGTCTTGTGGTGTGATGTGATTTTGAAAGCACTTTTGCATGAGAGAGAAGTATTGTGGGTGACTTCGTGTGCGGTGTGATTTTGAAAGGAGCTTTGATGAATGATGTTTATACCTTCACTTACCATGGCCGCTTGATTTGGGATGGATTTTTGATGCCGTGGCTTTGATGAAGGATGCTGACACTTTTGATAAAGATAAGTCGCTAGTACTTTGATGGAGTGTCGGTGAGATGACATTCTGGATAACGGGCTAGTCGTGCAAAAAGGCTGCCTATGTATCCCTTAAAGAGAATCAGACCAGCGTAGTTCAAGGATGATGGAGAACGCTAGGGAAGAAGCTAGGAGCAAAGCAAAATGAAGCACATGCTTTTATGAAAGTAAGGAGACAAAGAGAGTTTATTTGCAAGAAAAATAAAAAATAAAAAAAATTTGTCCTTTTTTTTTTTTTTTTTTTTTTTTAGTTCGTGGGTGAACATTTTAACCATTGTGTGTTCGTGAAGCCAACCCAAGATCAAGTTATGTTCGATCGAAGTCCGGATTGCCTTGCTGAATTCTATTGTCGCTGTCGCCGTTGTGCCCAACGAAGATTGATATCTAGCCCCAAGAGATTTGCCGATTGTGGGCTCCCATAGACTTTTGATGTCGAGATACCAAGGGGTTGCTGATTTTAAAGCCCCTAGAATGCCTTTGATGCCAAACTTTAAGTGACTTGCGTAGCCCCAAGATAAATCAGCTTTTGGCCCATTGCCTTTTGTCGATGTGAGCAAGCCCTAAGCTTCGAGAGATTGCTAAGCCCCAAATGTCATGTACTTTTCGTTAGCGAGCTTGGAGATGGTGGGTTGTGAAGACCTGTCGATATAAAGCCCCAAATTGTCTTGGAATCGGCTCGGCATTGAGAGCGGATGCACCGTCGGGTAGGATTCTTGATAGAGATCTCCTTCTTACTCTTACTGGGGAGATGAATAGCCTCATTGTGGTCAGTACCCAAATGGCAGAAAGCTTATGTCAAAAGATGTAGTAGTGTCTTGTGGTGTCGTCGAGGTCGCGGATGATAAGGTCTTGGTGTGATAAAGTCCCCAAATGAGTATGCTTTCTTGAGTCTTCTTGAGTTGAACTAAAGACGGATCTTCGGATGCAACTAGTGCTTGAGGCGCAAGAGCCACACTAAAGACGGATCTTCGGATCTTGGGATTGGCCAAGGCATTTCCCGCTATAACCCTAGAGTTTAGCATATTGAATTTTTTTCCTTTTCTCTAAGACAGCATATTGAATGTTTTTCCTTTTCTCTAAGACTTCCTTTATAATCAAGTTCTAACAAGAATCATCAAATTCATTCATAACTTCGGAGCCCTCCTTTCAAACCAAAAGACCTTTTGACGTGAAGTACTAGGAGACCCTTTAAGCTTGGACCACTCCCCACATCGCATTGATTGAGTACCATTGCCCAAAAGATTGTCAACTGCGAAGCCCCAATATTGCCCTTTTCCTGGGTTACTGTAATGCCGTAGCCCAAAGATTGTAGATTGCGAAGCCCCTTGAGACCTTTGGTGCCAAAATAATTTAGGATGCCTCCAAGATTGCATATAGCTTTGCTAGGGCCATTGTTGTAGAGTAAAGTGAATTGCTTCTTGCCAAAGGAGACTTTTAAACTTAAGCGTAGCCCCTAGAGTGCCACCATTGATTATAAGTGGAGCAAGAAAGGCACATCCTTGATTGGGGGAACAGGCACAGGAACACGTGACAAGAAGGCTTCTCGACATTCCTTTTGAGAGACTTTGAGGATAGTCCAACACATCTTTCTTGAGCATAGCCCCTAGGGCTTATTAACTGTCTAATGAAGCAAAATAAGTTCTTGTTCTTTGAGTCATCTAGCCCCTAGGGCGTCATCATTTGTCGAGCGAAGCAAGAGACTCGTCCTCATGCGGGGGAACAAGCATAAGAGGACATGGCAAGAGCTACTCCATTCTCGGGAAGCCTTTTGACATACTGTAGGGGAACATGCTTTGAAGAAGCTTGAAAACTGAATTACATGTTGTTGCTATTCACTGCCCAAACCAATCGACTCACTGGGGACTATTTGTGCAACCTCGTACCCCATATCGATCATGAGCTCATTCTCGGACGGGCCTTCTTTCACATGAGACCAAAAATGCACATTGCAAGAACAATCTCTCTTATGCCAACAACCCAAAATGACTTTTGATTGTGCCGTATCTTGTCGAGCTTTTTGTAATTCTGAAGTTGACTCGGTGGTGAATTGACTTGCGGAGGAGATTCAATGTATAACTTGTCTTCTTTAGAGGCCGGGGATCTCCATTTCTCTTTCCCTTCTCTCTCTCACTCTCTCTTTTTTTTATGATGCACCCTGTTTTTTGCCTAGACCGCCCTTTCGGGTTTTCAATCTAGCGGGCATCTCTTTTGCATCTTAATTTTTTTTTTACTCAATTGATGAGGAAGTGTGCATTGACTCTAGCTGAGGATGAGAGACATGTGATTTTGCGGTGGACACCTTTTGTCACTAATGATGAGTGACATTGACATGACTAGGGAAGTGACCCCTAGTATTGACATGTATTTTTATTTATTGAATGACTTACGAAGGCAAGTAAGTCATTAAGAGAGAAGAGAAGGAAAGCACCAATTTGATTGCAAGAAATTGGGAGCGTCGCTGAAAGATAAGAAGCCCCTAGACTCGACAAGGAACGTGAAATGATTTCAAATCTAGGAAAGTTGTTCAATCTTGAGGTGATTAATTCATTGGCAAATGGTTCGTACATAGATGTCTTGACAAGTTTGAGAGGAAGGCCAATCACCATAACGCACTAGAGCTAAACATATCTTCTTTCTTGCATGAGACCGGACCCGAAGGTTGCCTACGTTCCTCCAGTGTAGAGGCTCAGGTCACCGTAGTTCTTGTGGATGTTCCTTTCACCGCGAGGATTGTTGCATCGTCGTGATTTTTGTTGATGTCGCTTCGTCCTTGGAAAATGATATTGATTTTGTGCACTTTTTTAATTGAGGGGGGTTTTTTTTATTTATTATTATTTATTTTTTTGTGCTCTAACTTTTGCCTAGGTTGATTTGAGGAATTCAACCTAACGAGCCTTTTTTTTTTATCCCCCTTTGAAAACTTTGCTTGATTTCTCCATGGTTGTAGTTCCACCTTGGTTTGGAGCTTGATGTCTTGGATATGTCGTTGATGTTGTTTCCTTCGTCACTATGTTTAGCCCCTAGGCGTTCAAGTGATGGCCTTCGTTCTAAAACTTGTTTAGACATCTTTTCATCATTTTGACAAGAATTAGATTGAACAACTTGGAAGAGTGTATGAGGACAAGAATGACTTTTATTTGATAAGACCGACTCGAACTTTAACATAAGCAAGATGAGAGAAAACTTAATGCACAGTTAAGAGGACTTTTGACTTTTTTTCTTATTCCTATTACTAGGTAGAGAAAGAGAAACGGAGATTGTTGTCGTCGTCCTTGTTGTAGTTCTCCTTGTGGCATGATCTCTTGTTGAAGCCCCATTTCAAAACCAAGCCTTTTATTTGATGAGTTCTTGAATGTTCTCACTCTCTAATGGTTGCTCTTTACCCATAGTAAATTCACCATTGTCGATCAAATCTTGGATGATGTTTCGGAGAGTGAAGCATTCCACGGTAAGATGGCCACTATGTTGATGATAGCCACAATATTTGTGATAGGCATGGTTGGTATTGATCGTCTTGGGTTGGTGTAGATACCCCGGGGGAACCACGGCTTGGCTAGAGCGCGTGAATTATCGTAGGGTGTCTAACTTGTTTTTAGAGTCGCCACCTATGTTTTGAGGAACATAAGAAAAACCTATTGATAATAGCCTAAGTTTGATTACGAAAACAGAGATTATTTGTTTTGAGGTTCGGGGGTTAGGTTACGAGATGAGAAGTACCGAAACACCCATCTCGCCCAACTAAAGTTGGTCTTGCTTAATCAAAATCTACATGAATGATAAACGTTCTTCTTCTTCTTCTTTAAATCATAAAAAGGGGTTTTAAAATAGAGTTTGGAATGTAGAAGATAACTCTTTAACCGACCTCAATGAGATGAGGTGATCATTAGAGTCATGTCCCAAAATGATTTGGGTGATTGCACTTTGATAAAACAAAAGGAAAGAGAAAAGAGATGAAGTTAAGAAGAGGAAAGAAATAACTTTACCTAGACTTCAAGAGACTTCAAACACTTCTTGATGAATTCTTTGGAGAAATCCTTTGGAAATGCTTTGTAAGTGTGAAATTTTAGTGTCTTATTGAGAATGTAAGATTGAGAGCCCAAGGTCCTTGAAAATGGAGGTAAAAGGGGGGTTTTTATAGGTGAAAGAGAGATGTTTTTGGTGCCAAAACTCAGTCACCAAGAAATATTTCCCGGGCAAAATCTTGTAAATTGAGCAAGGGAGAGAATCCTGGCCAGAAATCTGTAACCGACGCCCAGAGGCGCGCGCTTCCTGCTTTGGGGGCGGGAGGCGCGCGTGTCTGGATCCTCCTGTCGGAGGCGCGCGACTCAGAGAAGGCGATTTTGTCAGAATGGACTAGAAAGTCAGCCCTGTTATTCAGTTTAGTCCCTGGACTTAACGAAGTCAGTCAGGAACTTAACGGAAGTGACAGAAACTAACGAGAAACACTTAAAACGGGAGAAACACAAGATCAAATGTGCAATCGGGTGAGCGGTCCAAGGCGGGGTGTCTACAGAGCCCCTCGGCGACGTGGATTGCAAAGCAAAACGCGTCGACGAAAGTTAAAAACACCCGCCGAGGACATCACCAAGAAAAAGCAAAGACTCGATGAAAGCAGGAATTTGAAATTGCGAGAGATAGTGGTGCGCTCCTTGTGTGAGCGGCTTTTGTTGATAGAGGGGGATGGCATGATCCGTTAGGTGAACCTGCCGGCTGAATATGTTGAATGAGGCCGTTAGTGAACCTTTGAACGAGGCCGTTAGTGAACCTTTGGAGAGGCCGTTAGTGAACCTTTGTGAACCTTTGAGGAGGCCGTTAGTGAACCTTTGGAGAGGCCGTTAGTGAACCTTTGAGGACGAATCCGTTAGTGAAATCCGTTGATGAGGCCGTTAGTGAACCCTTGAATGAGGCCGTTAGTGAACCTTTGTAGAGGTCGTTGGTGAACCTTTGGAGAGGCCGTTAGTGAACCTTTGAAGAGGCCGTTAGTGAAAGAGGCCTTAGTGAACCTTTGGAGGCCGTTAGTGAACCTTTGGAGAGGCCGTTAGTGAACCTTTGGAGAGGCCGTTGGTGAACCTTTGTTGACGAATCCGTTAGTGAAATTCGTTGATGAAATATTGCTTTGAAGTCGCGTGCCACTTGGAGTCACACTTGACTTTTTGACTTGTGGGGTGCGGGCACAGTTGACCGCGACCAGAAGAATGTTCCTGCTGGGGATGAAATGTTGAGATTGACTCTTGAGGGGGGTATGGCACCCGTGACAGAACTTAGGGAGTTCGGAATTGGAGAAGGATAGCCTACTTTTGAGTGGGAGTTTCTATCCTACTTTCAATCTTTGACATGCCTTAAGGGCAGACCAGAAGAAGGTGTGCCCAACTGGGTGTCTGAGGACCGGGGCTGTGTCTTGATTTAGGCTGGAGATTTCTGACAAGGACTTTTCTGAAGTGATCTAGACTTGGGAGGCGCGCGCTTTCCTCTGTAGGCTTGGGACGCGCACGCATTTTAGACCGCTGGCAGGTGGCGCGCGCGTCTGGGAGGCGGAATTCCGGGCTTGACATTTGCTGGCCAAAAGACCCCCCAACAGCTATAATATCAGCTTCTGTTCGACCACTTGATTCTCACAGCTCCTTTCTTCCATTTTGAACATCATGCTCACTTTGCTTGTGATCAACATTTTCCATGGCTTCCATTCTTTTGTTCTTGATGCCAAGGTTGTTAGTGGGTATGAAAGGACTTGGACACTTTTGTGTATTCTTTCAAGACCTATCCCAATAAGGCCTTCATTAAAGACTTCGGGTTCCGAATTCTTTTCACTTTACGGACGTTGAAGCCGGATTGGGATTTGTTGAGAGCTGCCGCGGCTTTCTGGGATTGCGATAGCCATACCTTCAACTTTTCAGCTAATGAAATGGTGCCGACTGTTGATGATTTCGGGGCCATTCTTGGCATGCCTTTGGCCGGTCGGAATGCTGTCCCTAAATATCACCGTGGTTCCATTGACTCTTGGGTTAAGTTACTGAATCTCCCTGTTGAGGACGTGAGGAAGATGTTGCACGGTACTGTGATTGACATAACTGAGTTGCCGATGTTCTTCAGTTTAGACTCGGATGATCCGGTGGTTCAATATTTCAAGAGGAATGCCATGGCCGCTTGTCTTTTTAGTGAAGTACTGTTTGTTACACCCTTCAGGACTGCGGATGCGCAGTTGGCTGAGATTATTTTGCAAGCCAAGGAGCAACAATTTAGTATAATCCCTCTTATTATAGGGGAGACGTTGCACGGCCTTGATGAGTTACATAGGACGGACAAGATGTGTTGGGGAAGCCCTTTGCTCTTGACCATATGGCTCCGAGAACACTTCAAGATTTATTCCCCGGATGGTGATTTGTCTCCTTTTGCTGTTCATAGGAGGAAGCTGTTGATCCGGGATTTATCTGAAGATGGTTGGAAGAAATTCTTTGCCTCTTGGGTAACCGTCGATATTGAGTGGTGCCCTCCTTTTTGGGGTATTCGTCCTTTTGTGGAATGGACTCTTGGTTTTGAGCACGTGGTTATACCGGCTTGAGAGATTCTTCATTTTACCAGCCAGAGCGGGTTCTGCGGCAGTTTGGTCGCCAACAGATAATTCCTTTTCCGAGGGATGGAATGCTTCGTCCAGTTGCTTACATGGGTCCGGACTTCTCGAGTGAGCTTCAGTCAGCTTGGGGAGATGATCCCAACCGTTGGGATTTTGCTCCTCTGCATTGGGGGAGTGTCTTCCTTCCCGAGAGCTACTTGGATTATTTGTTTGGCACCCTTTACCATGGCATCACTTGGGTCGATGTGCTTCGTGCCGAGTTGTTGGGAAAGGGTTTTGAGCCTAGCAGCGCTTTGAGATATAGGGAGGCTGTTGCTGATTCGATTAACATTCTTGCTGACCATTTCGGTACTCCTTTGGATGACTTTTATGCTAGGAGACGTGCCGCAACACAGAAGGTTTCGGTGCGTATTAGTGCTCCTCCGTTATCCAAGAAGAAAAGGATTGAGAGACGATCGGGTGGTCCTTTGAAGGCTAAGAGAAAGTTGGACTTTTCTTAGTACCCTAAGAGATTGCAATTAAATTAGACCACTTTGTTTTAGGATTTAATGTTTTGATGTCTTTTGTTGCTCAATAAATCCGTTGTAATGGCTTGAATAACTCATTGAATGAATAAAAATTGCATCTTGTTATTTGAAGTGAATTGGGTATTTTTGATATGTTTTAGACCGCACCCGAAGGTTGCCTACGTTCCTCCAGTTGGGAGGCTCAGGTCTCCGTAGTTCAAACAAACAAAGACCATTTTTTTTTTGTGCACCCTGTTTTTTTCCTAGACCGCCCTTGCGGGTTTTCAACCTAGCGAGCGATTTTTTTTTTTTTTTTTTTTTATGGTCTTTGTTTATTAAGCATAGAACCTCTTGAGCTTGTCGAGGTTGACCTCCTTTGGCAGCTGGTCACCATCTAAATCCACGAGTCGGACTGCACCGCCGTTTAGTATCTTTTTGACCACGTACGGACCGATCCATTGGGGTCCCCATTTCCCCAGGGGATTCATGGCATTAGGAGGATGTTGTCTTAAGACCAAATCTCCCACATTGATGTTTCGAGGCTTCACCTTTTTGTTGAAAGCTCTTGCCATCCTTTGCTGATACGCCCTTGTGCGTTCGAGTGCTCTTAGCCTTTTCTCGTCGAGTAAGGCTAGCTGTTCATATCGACTTTGCATCCAGTCGACCTCGTTGACTTGATTCTCGAGGAGGACCCGTAGAGATGGGACTTCAAGTTCGATTGGGAGTACGGCTTCAGAACCATAGACTAATGCATAAGGAGTTTCTCCTGTTGCTGACCGTATTGATGTGCGGTAGCCCCACAATGCTAATGGTAGTTTTTCGGGCCAATCCCTTCATGTTGAGGCCATTTTCTTGACGATGGTCTCGATTGTCTTATTTGCTGCTTCAACCGCGCCATTTGCTTGGGGACGGTAAGGAGATGACTTGTGCTTGGTGATCTTGTATTCTACCAAAAGTGAGTGAGAGCCGTTGTCGGAAATGATTTCATGAGGCACGCCGTATCGGCACATGATATTAATCTTTACAAATTCGGCCACTTTCTTGGCGTTGAGGGTCCGATAGGCTTGTGATTCGACCCACTTTGTGAAGTAGTCGACGGCCACTAGGACGAATGACTGCCCATTGCTTCCGGCAGGATGGACTTTACCGATGATGTCTATCCCCCAACAAGAGAAAGGCCAAGGTGTGACCATGTTGTAAAGTTGCGAGGGTGGAGCATGTTGCAGATTAGTATGGAATTGGCACTTGGCACACCTTTTGACTTTCTCGATACAGTCTCGTTCCATAGTGCTCCAATAGTAACCAATGCGGAGTATCTTCTTGACTAGCATAAACCCATTCATGTGGGGTCCACACTCTCCTTCGTGCACTTCACACATTATCTCTTGAGCTTCGGCCTCATTGGCGCATAAGAGATTGATCCCGTCGTGGTGCCTTTTATAGACTCGGTCCCCAATCAGTACGTACCGAGAGGCTAGCCTTTGTAGAGCCGCTTGAGACTTCTTATTGCTATTCTCGGGATAAGTTCCGTCTTTGAGGAAATTCATGATTTCTGAATACCACGGAGAGTTTGTTTGAACCTCGTTGCTCTCGATACTCATGCAGTACGCCGGACTGTTCCTTCAGGCAATTTTGAAAGGCTTCACCATTTTCCCTTTGGGCATTTCGACTAATGAAGCTATGGTGGCCAGTGCATCGGCGAAGCGATTTTTATCCCTTGGCAGGTAGTTGAAAGTGATCTCTTGGAATTGTTCAACCAATTCTTCAAGGTGCTGACCATACTGTTGGAGGGTCGGGTCTTGGATTCGCCATTTACCCGATTGCTGATTGATAAGGAGTAAAGAGTCGCCGAATAGTTCTAGTTCCGTGACGTTTCTTTTGAGATCTGCTTCGAGCCCTGCTATGCATGCTTCGTACTCGGCAATGTTGTTGGTAGCTTCGAATTCCAGACGGATGGCAATGGGAGTGTAGATGTCTTTTGGATCGACAAGCAATACTCCTATACCAAAACCGTGTTTATTGGCGGCGCCATCGAAAAAAAGTTGCCACTTATTTTCCTCGGTTGCAGTACAAATTAAATGCTCGTCGGGGAACTGTACGTCTTCCCCCTTCACTTCGTCACACAGGAATTCGGCAAGCTGGTCACTGAACACTTTCCCCCTGACGGATTTTAGTGTGACGTAAGTGATATCATAGCCGGCGAGCATGAAGTAACATTTGGCTATTCTTGTTGACATGAAAGGCTTCTCGAAGATGTAGCGGAGCGGGTCCACCTTTGCTACTAGCTTGACCGTAAAAGCTTCCATATTGTGTTTGAGCTTTTGAGTAACCCAAACCAATGCTGCACATGACTTCTCTAAGACAGAGTAGTTCTTTTCGCTTCCTAGGAATCGGCGACTGACAAAATAAATGGCATTCTCCTTTGTGGACACTCGTTGCTCTTGTGCTAACATAGCCCCTAGGGATTCATCATTGACAGTGAGATAGAGCAAAAGAGGCTTCTCCTTGTGCGGCGGAACTAGAATAGGAGGGCACGTCAAGTAATGCTTCACTTGGTCGAAGGCTTCTTGGCACGCGTCGGTCCATTCTAGAGCCACATTCTTCTTGAGTAGCTTGAAGATTGGCTCGCACATGGAAGTGAGTTGGTGCACAAACCGACTGATGTATTGCAGTCTGCCTATGAAACCTTTGATCTCTTTCTGCATCTTTGGAGGGGGCATGTCAATGATTTCCTTGATTTTGGAGGGATCTACTTAAATTCCCCTTGGAGTGAATGATCATGTCGTCCACATAGACCTCGATTTCTTTGTGAATCATATCGTGGAACAAGTCTGTCACGACTCTTTGGTAGGAAGCCCCAGCGTTTCTTAACCCAAATGGCATGACTATGTAGCAAAAGGTACCCCACGGTGTTGTGAAGGCTGTCTTATGTTGATCTTCCTCGGCCATGAGAATCTGATTGTACCCAGCGAACCCATCCACGAATGAGCGAACCTCGTAGGTAGCAGTGGAGTCGACCAGCATGTCGATGTTAGGGAGTGGAAAATCGTCTTTCGGGGAAGCTTTGTTCAAATCCCGGAAGTCCACACAAACTCGAACCTTTCCGTTTGCCTTTCTGACTGTCACGATGTTGGCTAACCATGTCGGATACTCGATAACCTTGATGAAACCCACACTGAGGAGCTTCTCGATCTATTCTTTGACTTGCAGAGACCATTCTGGCTTGATCTTTCTGAGCTTCTGTTTTACCGGCTTGGCATCTTCTCTGATCGGAATTCTGTGCTCCGCTACCTTTCTGTCCAAACCCGGCATGTCTTTGTATGACCATGCGAATACATCCACGAACTCCCGTAGTAGTGCAGTCAATCTGTCTCTGTCGTCCCCCTTGAAGAAGCTTCCGATCTTAGTTTCTCTTGGCTCTTCATCGGTACCCAGATTAACAACATGCAATTCTTCGTCAGCCCCTGGACCATTTTCACCACGACTACGGACCTGTTGAGCAAGTTCATTTAAGTATGTTGTGTTTTCGTGGTCTATTTCATCATAATTTGAATCGTTATTAACTTGTTTATTAAGATCATTATTAGTTAATTCATCATTTATGATATTTGCAATCTCAGGGTACTCAGAAATATCAAATTTTTCATTAGCAAAGAAAGGAAACACACGCTCGGCTATGGCCTCCTTATCCTCTTGGGTGAGGGTATTAGAGACACTCTCGGACTCGAAAGTAAGTGTGAGCCGCTCTTCCTTTGTTGCTGTGCGGGGTATGCAACCCATTTCTTGGACTAAGAATTCCTCAGATACCACGGGCCCTTTCGTAGAATACCAATTGTTTATCGGCTCGGAGCTTGGCGGGATCTCACTGATAGTCTCATTCATGATGACGGTGTCATGGATGGCGTTGACTTGGCATTCATTCATTATGGCAAGCTCTTCGAACATGGAGGCTAAATCTGTCGGTTCTTCCCCCATGATGATTTCTATCTCGGACTCTACCTTCCTTCCCCACCATTTACGGGGCGACATGGGAGTTGGTTCCCTTTCGGATTTCTGGATCTCACAATCGGAGAAGATTTCGAGACCGGGCTTTTTGACACCCTTATTGTTAACCCATGGTTCGGGAAAGATCATGTATGGAACGTCTTCCCCTTGGCGGACAAAATAGCCATTCAACGTCTTGCGGTAAGGCCTTAGATTAGGGACCTCATAACGACGGCCTTCTTTACGAGCTCGGGACTTTTCATTCTTGATCGCTTGCTCTTGTTTCAAGTCTTCTCTGGAAGGCTCGTACCCCAACCGAATGTGTTCTTGACAAATGGGACTCACACAGGATGTAGGATTCCTTGTTGATATTTCCCTAGGCCTAAACCAGGGAAGTAGTCCATATTCCTCATCATGCGGAGGACTTTGTGATTGCTGGGGGTCCATGATCCGTTTCCCCCTTCTTTGTCAATGGCGTTGATTGAGACGCCGGAGAGAGTGGAGTCTGGTAAACCATGCTGAACTTGGTGGACGGGGTCACCTTTTCTGTGGATAGTGACATTTTTGGCCATGACAGTCACTATTTCATCACCATTTCGGATCTTGACACATTATGGAGAGTTGACGGGACGGCATTAGAACTGTGAATCCATGGTCTACCCAAAAGCAAGTTGAACGAGGCTGGGATGTCAAGCACTTAGAATGGAACGGACATGACCATGCTCCCAAACTCATGTCTATTTCGATCATGCCCATGACTGTACGGGCGGTGCTGTCATAACCTCGGATTACTTGAGTAGAAGGCTTCAAATCGGAATCCTTAAGCCCCAGTATGCCCATGATTCTGCCAGGCATGAGGTTGAGTGCGGAACCACCGTCCACTAAGACTCTTGAGATGGGCCTCCCCCTTGCTCGTACCTTGAGGTAAACAGCCTCGTTGTGGTCGGAACCAAATGGTGGAAGGTCCATATCGGCAAAGGTGATGACGTTGCCAAAATGAATGTGACCGATCATTGCCGTGAGGTCCTCAGGAGTAGTATCGGGAGAAATTGATGTATCATCGAGATTACGGATGACAAGATCTCGGTGTTTCTTTGAGGATGCGATGAGAGTCCCAAATAGAGATATTGGCTTGAGTTTTCTTGAGTTGGACAAGTAGAGGATCTTCGGGAGTGTCGCGAGCTTGCGGCCTTTGAGAAGAGGAGCTTGGTGTGGAAGTGGAAGGGTTGCTTGCTATGACTCGACCGGATCGAGTTAGCATGTTGACGTTCCCATCTTGCTTCTTTTTCCTATTCTCTAGTACTTCCCTCATTACCTCATCGTAAGTCACAACATAACAAGAATTGTCAAGTTTATTCATAATATTGGGGCCCCATTCACAATTGGGATTGAATGGGTGGTCCCCTCGAGTTCTCCTATCTCTATTACATTGACATGTTCGCCATTAGTCACTACAAATTCTTTCTTGTCTATGAGATCTTGAATGACATTGCGGAGAACGAAGCATTCCTCGGTGGTGTGGCCACTATATTGGTGGCAGCCACAATATTTGTGCTGAGCATGATTGGGGTTGACCGTCTTGGGTTGGTACCCTTGTACGGGTGTGACTTAACCCTTTGCTTTGAGGACTTCAAAAGCTTCGGTTTGAGTCATGCCTTGGAGAGGCGTGTAGACACGGTCATTTCGAGACTTCTTCCCTTAGGGTGGAGGAACCTTTTTGTAATTCCCCTTTTCGATCGTGAAGGCGTTGACTGAGGCCTCTTTTATGGAGTTGGAAGCGGCCTTGTAGCGGTAGCTAGGAGCACTTTTCTTGACTTCCTTGAGCAACTCGTCCATTCGGACCCCCGCCTCATACATTTGGGATAAATCCGCATAGCAAGCCCCACTTAGGTGGGTGCGGAGATCAATTTTGAGACATTTGAGAAAGATGTCCATTTGCTCCTTGGTATTTGGCCTTTCCACAATCTCGGAGAGTTTATCATTCCATCTCCTTGTGAATTCGATGAAGGACTCGTGGTCTCGTTGAGTAGTTTTCTATAGCTCTTTCCTTGTGGGCCGGTGAGTAGTGTTGCCTTGGTATTGGTTCTTGAAGGCAAGCATGGCGGAGTCCCAATCAAGACGGACAGTGAGCGGGAGAGTAGCATACCAATCTTTTGCCGCCCCCTCGAGAGTGAGAGGAAAGCATTGAGCCATCACCTTGGGGGAGACCTTCTTCGGAACCATTGCCCAAATATAAGTCTCAATGTGAGCCATAGGAAAAGAGTTGCCCTTGAATTTGCTTATGTCGGGCATCTTGAACTTATCAGGAAGAGCGGCCATAGTACTCATGAGGATGGATGATTGATAAAGGCTTGTGTCGGAGCCTTTCCCCATGTTGAGCCTATTGAATTTTTGGTCGATGTAGGCCATGATAGAATCCACCATTTTGGGCTCATTGTTCTCGGAACTTGGCTCTCCCACTTTCTTGGTGCGGGTGTTGACATAAGGACTTTTGAACAAACCTTCGGTCCATTCGGATTCGTCATCGTCATTTTTTGCTCTTCCCCTTGGCAAGATTAGTGAGCTTTTCTTTCATTAGCTCCATCTCGGCCTCGTGGGCCTCCCTTTGGCTGTCGAGGTGGGATTGCCAAATGTCGTCTTTGCTTTGTGCCTCCTTATTAAGGGTGGAGACTTGCTCTTGGAGGAGTTGGACCATGGTTGCGAGTTGCTCGAGAGTCATGGTATTGTTGGTATTGGAGCCGCCGGCCATTGTTGATGTAGGAGCTGTTGGAGTGATATCTTCACGGACTAACCGATTTGCCGAATCCCGGTAGACTCTGTAAGTACCAATTGAACCTATATTGCAGAAGATGCCCTTGTCAGTCTTGAGTAACACTTGCGGTCCACGAAGAGGCTTAGAACACACAGTTGGGCACACGACTCGAACCACATAAGAAAAGACTCTTTTTTTTTTATAATTCGGAGGGAATGGATCCCTTTTGGGGTTTCTAAGAAAATAATGGAATCGTCACACTAGTATATAGACCATCTCGCGGTCCCATATGCTCATCGGATTCCATCGCGTTTGTGAATCCTACATGTATCGGGATTAAACTAAATTAATGTAGTAAAGCATACATGCGGGGACGGATTTTTATTTTCGTCCAAAATAACCACTTTTGGGGACGGATTTTTATTGCGTCCGTTTCAACAAGTTGGCATGTATGATTTGAAGACATTAGTTTAGGGAAATCTCGGTACATGGAAACCGACTTGAGTCACGGATTGTTAGACCCTAACTAGAATTGTGTGGCTTGTGCTCGGCTTGAATATGAGGCTCAAAGGTCACCCCCGGCATGTAGTCATGAACTACGCCACGGGCTGAGGTTTACCGCTTCGAAAGAGCCAAGGTCGAGTGGAGCTTGAAACTTTCTAGGACGGGCCTCGACGGGTTTGGGGTTGGACTTGTGCGACTCGATAGTGAGCCATTCATAGGAATATGTGCATGTAGTGTGAGGTCTAACATGTGACAAAATATTTTTTATATTTTTTTTTTCAAAAGAAATAAAAAAAAAAATAAGCACATAATTACAACTTTCGAATCACCCGTGTGACCGATAAAATAGAACATAAAATTAAAACAGCCTGAAGTTTAGAATAACCACTGATGTAGGCAACTGTGCCTACACCCCCATCATACTGCTCTGTTCTGAGACCTGTTTCTGTTCTGGGAACCAACCCAGAAGCGTGCGCCTCTGAGTGTTGATACGAGACGCGCGCGCCTGGCGCGATGCTATTGGGAGGCGTGCGCTTCTGGGCACACCTGTCGGATTGTCAGATTTTGGACTCAGGGGATTGCCCTGGTCCTATGTGCATATTGTAACCCTTGCAGAAATGCTTAGTGGAGAATAGCAGAAGAAGAAGATGAAGAACATGAAGAAGCGGGCGATTCTGGTCCTTGATGCGGGATGTGCGCGCCTTAGGCTGAAGAGGCCAGAAGCGCGCGCCTCCCCCATCAGGAGTCAGATTGCCCAGAAAAGATGTAGATTTTGATCAGAATGCAAGTTTAACCCTCAAACGTCCCCAGCGGAGTCGCCACTGTAGATACCCCTGGGGAACCACGGCTTGGCTAGAGCGCGTGGATTATCCTAGGATGTCTAACTTGTTTTTAGAGTCGCCACCTATGTTTTGAGGAACATAAGAAAAACCTATTGATAATAGCCTAAGTTTGATTACGAAAACAGAGATTATTTGTTTTGAGGTTCGGGGGTTAGGTTACGAGATGCGAAGTACCGAAACACCCATCTCGCCCAACTAAAGTTAGTCTTGCTTGATCAAAATCTACATGAATGATAAACGTTCTTTTTCTTCTTCTTTAAATCATAAAAAGGGGTTTTAAAATAGAGTTTCGAATGTAGGAGATAACTCTTTAACCGACCTCAATGAGATGAGGTGATCATTAGAGTCATGTCCCAAAATGATTTGGGTGATTGCACTTTGATAAAACAATAGGAAAGAGAAAAGATATGAAGTTAAGAAGAGGAAAGAAATAACTTTACCTAGACTTCAAGAGACTTCAAACACTTCTTGATGAATTCTTTGGAGAAATCCTTTGGAAATGCTTTGTAAGTGTGAAATTTTAGTGTCTTATTGAGAATGTAAGATTGAGAGCCCAAGGTACCTTGAAAATGGAGGTAAAAGGGGGTTTTTATAGGTGAAAGAGAGATGTTTTTGGTGCCAAAACTCAGTCACCAAGAAATCTTTCCCGGGCAAAATCCTGTAAATTGAGCAAGGGAGAGAATCCTGGCCAGAAATTTGTAACCGACGCCAGAGGCGCGCGCTTCCTGCTTTGGGTGCGGGAGGCGTGCGCGTCTGGATCCTCCTGTCGGAGGCGCGCGACTCAGAGAAGGCGATTTTGACAGAATAGACTAGAAAGTCAGCCCTGTTATTCAGTTTAGTCCCTGGACTTAACGAAGTCAGTCAGGAACTTAACGGAAGTGACAGAAACTAACGAGAAACACTTAAAATGGGGAGAAACACAAGATCAAATGTGAAATCGGGGTGAGCGGTCCAAGGCGGGGTGTCTACAGTTGGTACCCTTGTAAAGTCTTGATCCTTCCACTTTCCACCAAGTTTCAAATGCTTCGGCTCGGGTCATTCCTAGGAGAGGAGTGAAAACACGGTTGTTGGCGGTACTTTTGTGGCTTTTGAAGGACGGGCCACTTGAGCATGCTTTACCATTGAACTTTGCGTTGTTGTCGGTGAGCTCTTGCAAACGGGCCTTGAGCTCGGACACCTCTTCTTTGTGAATCTTCCTTTCGAGATCAAAACGGGCTTGCCACAAATTATCTTTTCGGCGGGCATCGTCGGCAAGTCTATCCATATGTTCCCTCATGCTTCTCATTATGTTGAAGAGCCTTTCGTTGGACACGGAAATGTACCCACCATTGTTGTTTTCGGAAGCCATTGGACCTATTGAAGAACACGGTTGATCTTAGGATGGCCCCAAAAACACTTTTTGAATAAAATAAATTAACCCACAAACAGGAAAAGACTCAACCACATAAGGAAAAATGATTTTTTTATTTATTTACAAAAGTCGGAAGGACGGAGTCCTTTTTGGGGTTTCTAGAAAAATAGTGGAATCGTCACACTAGTATATAGACCTTCTCGCGGTCCCATATACTTATCAGATTCCACCACGCTTGTGATACCTACATATGACGGTATTAAACTAAATTAATGTCATAAAGCATACATGCGGGGATGGAGTTTTATTTCGTCCATAATAACCACTTGGGGACGGAGTTTTATTTCGTCCATGATAACCACTTGTTTCTCTTGGAAACGGCATGTATGTTTTGAAGACATTAGTTTAGGAAAATCTCGACACATGAAAACCGACTTGGTCACGGAGTGTTAGACCCTAACTAGAATTGTGTTGGCTTGTGCTCGGCTAATGAGAGGCTGAAGGTCACCCCCGGCATGTAGTCATGAACTACGCCACGGGTTGAGGTTTACCGCTTCGAAAGAGTCAAGGTCGGGTGGAGCTTGAAACTTCCTATGACGGGCCTCGACGGGTTTGGGGTTATGGACTTTGTGCGACTCGATTGTGAGCAATTCATAGGAATATGTGCATGTAGTATGAGGTCAAGCCAAGTGATAAAACATTTTTTTTAATTTTTTAAATAAAAGAAAAAAAAACAAATAAGCACATATTTACAACTTTCGAATCACCCGTGTGACCGATAAAATAAACAGAAAATAAAAGAAGTTATGCGCAGGCCAGGTGCCCACACATTGTCCAGACTGTTCTGTTTCTGTGCTCTGTTATTTTTCTGGAAATGCGCCAAGAAGCGCGCGCATTGGGTTGCTTATGCGGAAGGCGCGCGCGTGAGAGGAAGGTGGGCAGAGGCGCCCGCTTCTGGGTAAAATACCTGCAAACTGATGGGTTCAAGGGATAGCCTTGACCCTAAATAATAAAACTTTCCCCTGCAGTAATTGTTCGCACAGAAAAATGGAATTGAAGGACGAGATGAGAGGCGGGCGATTCTGGTGGTGAAGGTCGGAGGCGCGCGCCTTAGTCCAAGAAGGCCAGAGGTGAAACGCTTCCCACCTTTTCCCACCAGAATGCCCAGAAAAAAGAATCAAGAACACCAAAATAAAAACGCAAGTTTAACCCTCTAAATAGTCCCCAGCAGAGTCGCCACTGTAGATACCCCGGGAAACCACGGCTTGGCTAGAAAGGTGAATTATCCTACGATGTCTAACTTGTTAGAGTCGCCACCTATGTTATTGAGGGAACATAAGAAAAACCTAAAGAAATAGCCTATTTTAATTTTTACGAAACTAGAGATTCGGGAAGAGAAGGGTTCGGGGGTTAGGTGACGGAGTGGGAAGTACTTAAACACCCACTCCGCCCCGCTTACTCGGGTCTTGCTACTTTTGGTGTTCTAATGCTAAATATCCTTTAATTAATTAAATAGTGCTAACAATTATAACGGAAAGAAAAGGGGAAAATAAAAGAGAAGTAAAAGAGAATTGTTTTATTTATTGATTTATGCTAAAGATAACATTAAAAGGAGAATTGTACTAATTTATGCTAACAATTACATTAAGACAAGAGTGGTAAACTAAAGTAGTTTAGAATGTTGGAATGTAACATTTACCAAACTTCAATAATGGAGTGGCCTTTTAGTTGTATTCCTTTTTATGGAGATTGCATACAATGACTAGACAAATAAAATAAGAAAAAGAAAATGTGAAGTTGTACCTTAAGAAGGAGGACTTTAAAGCTTGACTTGAAGATGGTATAGTTGTAGTGAAATTATTGTGTAGAGATTTGTGTAGAGTTTTGTTGTGTAAAACTCTTGTTGGGAGAATTTGTGTAGGGAAAATGATATAGAATTTGTGTAGAGAGAAAGTTCAAGGTCCAAGAACTTGTGTATAGTTTTTGTAGGGAAGATGAAGTTGGGTCCTTTCTAAGGTAAAAAGGAGAGGTTTTTATAGGTGAAAAAGAGAGGAAAAGAAGCCTTTTAGACCAATAGAAAAATAGAAGAATAAAATAATAAATAGAAAATAAAATAAAATAAAGATAAAATCATTTGTTTTTGGAAAAGGCTAGAATAAAGAATTTGGGAGTTACAAAACAAGGGGGGATGAACTTGGAGGTAAAAATGATTGTTTGTGATCAAGAAAATGGAGGGAAAAGGCTGCAATCCGTAACTATCAAAGTGGGAAGCGCGCGAGTCCGGCCTATTGGACCAAACACGCGCGCGCCCCATTACCATTACGGGAGGCGCCCGAGGGTAAAAAAGACAGAATGACCCTAAAAGTTAACTCTGTTATGCAGTTTAGTCCAAAACTAACGGAATCAGTTAGGAACTTAACCGAAGTAACAGAAATCAACAAAAATAAGTTAAATAAAAATACTACGTATGCAATCGGGACATGAGAGGTCCAAGGCGGGGTGTCTACAGATACCCGAGCAATTCAATGTGGGGAATAGTCTTCATGGATCCAAGAAAACTTCAAGAGTCTCTTAGCACTTCACGTTTGAAATAAGGGCTCCGATGTTATGAATGAATTTAATGATTCTTGTTATATTTTGACTTACGACGAGATTATGAAGGAAGTCTTAGAGAAAAAGGAAAAAGATTCAAGGAAATGCCAATACATTAACTCGATAAACAGAGTTATGTCCAATCCCAATGTTTCTGCAATTCAGCACCCCTTCTCCAAGATTAAAATCAAAAAGTGTGGCTCAGACAAAGTTGCGCCCAAGCACTACTTGTTGGTAGTGGTGCCCTAGGCACGTTTAATAAACGTTGTAATTGTTATCATTTATTTCATATCAATAAAGAGATGTTTTGATTATTATTGTTGTTCATGTTACTTATAATAATCTCCGTCCCTAGTACTTGTTAAGCACTAGTATAAAGGCTAAATGATCATGGGATGATCATGTTAGATTTATGGGTACTTGTTTGGAACAAGGTACTGGACATGACCCGCTGTATGAGATTTATGTCATGGTCTATGTCGAACATCTATCTCATATTAGTTATGTCATTCAAATCCTTAGACATGAAGTTATTATAGTCTTACACTTGATGAACATTATGTTTGACATATTCAAACGCTACCTTTAACCGGGTAGTTATAAAGGGTATGATTGGTATAATAAGATTCAAGTAGGGAAGAGTAATAAGCTAAATGGATTTGTCCCTCTTCGGAGAGATGTCAAGCTTGGGCCTCTCGTAGGAATGATGTTGATGAAATGTTCGGCCGGACTCAAGTGAATTGATTGGATCAATGTCATTTGGATTATCAACATATTCGGAATCGAGAAAGTATTGAACAAAGACAAGTTGACTTGTTGACCATGACTTGTGTTCAATGACATCGTGGACAAAGGGATTGTGACATGTTCTAAAAGGAATGCGAACTTGTATCTAGTTATATTATTTGGGTAGGTATGATGGTTTGCTGGAACCTAATCATATCTTATGGTTTCATGTTTGAACCCATTGCCAACTTAGTATAATCCTAGAGGGTCACACACAATAGAACGAATCTTTAAAAGGACTAAAGTGGAATTTTTCAGCTATTCTGGGCAGGCGGGCGACCGCCCAAAAGGGACCGGGCGACCGCCCAAAGTTGGGCGACCGCACAGCCTTCTTTGGGCGGCCGCACGGTGGTGTCGGGTGGCAGATTCCTAATTTGATTAGGAAACGAATTTTGGACGGATTTTGACACAAGTTTCCTATTTGGAATAGGTCCTACTTGTGTATAAAAGACCAAATTCGGCCAGCACTCTTCCCCAATGATTTTGTGAGTCTCCAAAGAGTTTGAGAGAGTTTATTTTGTTCCAAGACATCCTTTGATTGAAGAACAAAATAATACACAATTAAAATTCCATATTGTCATTATCAATTGTGAAAGTGTGTTTCATAATTGTTGGTCTAGCAACCAAGATCAAGAAGCTCCTTGATATTCGTTGGTGGTGTGGATACCGCTAGAGGGTGAAGCTCATCATCTTTAAAGTTCGTGTTCTTACTTTCTTCGTGATCAAAGCTTCAAATCTCCACCAAGATCAAAGCTAGAATTCAAAGTCATCAAGGGTTAGTTTCTCCTCAATTCATGTTGTTGTATTTGACTTAATCATATGAATGGATATATGGGCTTTGGGTTTCATAAATTTTAAATGCTAAATTCCGCTGCGCATGTTACATCGGAACCCAACACTACTTGCATCCAAAGATTCGTCATTAGTTCAACTCAAAAGACTCAAGCAAACATATCCATTCGAGACCTCATCACATCCTCAAAGGACCACTGAGACCTTGTGTAGACACCCCATTTTGGATGTTCATTTATAATCACACTACTTCTGTGTCTCGCCTTTGATTTGGGTCAAAACTCGTTAAGTTGGACATGTTTCATTAAGTTTCTGACTGACTCTGTTAGTTAGGGGCCAAAATGAACATTAAAACTGTTGTAGAGGGCAAAAATGTGATTCCAGCACATGGATGTCTCGTACGAGACATTGATGTCTCGTACGAGGTATCCCCCCTTGACAGTCGGGTTTTGGTCAGTTTCCTTGTTGATCTTAACCCCTTTTCTTGGAAAACACTCATGCAATCCGGGGAAAATCCCATGGACGATCCTAGAGTCCAAATATACCTCTGTGAGAATCAAGTCTTGGATTCCCACCTCAACTTACCTTCTTGGCCAAAACCCTAGGTCCAAAAACCCCTATAAATATAGTTGTTCTTGGCTAGAATGACTAATGGTGAATTAACGGTCAACTCTAGACTCCAAATCTGATCAAAGAAGCTCTCATAATCAGCCCCTCTCTGATACCCACGAAATTTGGAAGATCAAGGCCTTTAGTCAAGGCCATCCATAGGATTCTTGAAGAAAACGCTTAGGTAAAATCTTTGCTTTCTATCTTCTTATCTCCTTCTTTGCTTTGAAGTAGTGTGATTCCATTAAAGGATCAGCCTAGAGCCTCTCCAATCCATGGAGATGGTCTCGAAGCACATGATCCGACATCCCAAATAAATAAGACATTATTTATTTGTTTAATTTTTTTTCCTTTTGGTACATGAATGCCTGATTTTGAAATGATGATGATGATTTCTTAGCAAGACCAATCCTAGATTGGGTGAATTGGGTTCTCCTTGACCTTCCCAATTCATAACTTAACCCCCGAATCCAGACATCTCGGTCCGTGTTCCAATAACAACATGGTGGCGACTCTCAAATCAAAAAAAGGTAAATCAAAGGACGAAAACGTTCCTCAAAGTAAAACCACACGCGAAAATAGTGGCGACTCCGCTGGGGAAGAATCACAGTAAGTGGATTAGACTTGCGTCGAAAGAAATCATTGCTGTTTCAAAATTCTGCATTCTATACCGTAATCTGTTCCTCAGGTGAGATGCCTCGTACAAGGGATCCCTTGTTTCGTACAAGACATCTCGGTTCTGCCCGGCTGATTTGATTCTCTAGTTTGAAAAAGGAATTTTGTTCGGTTCAAAAACGTACACAGGGTTTCAGATCTGCCCTCCCCTCTGTTTCTGAGTCCTAGGACCTTCCTAACGACGAAGAAACTCCCCATATATTATAAGGCTAACATTTTTTTTGCAGGAGTACTTGCTAATTGTTTCATTCCTTGCTTTACCTGTGTTTGCCTTATGTGTGAACTACGACGGCCTGAGTTCCTCCACAAGAGGGAAACGTAGGCAGCCACTTGGCCCGGTCATTGCTTGTTTTTGCTTTAACTTTCAAAAAAAAAAACTCTCTATTTTATCTTTGTCACCTAGATCTTGACTCTCACACACGTGCACACATGTAGAATAATTTCACTATATACCCTATAAACCCGAGTCCCAATCGGAGGACGGATGTCGGTCAGCACCCCCATTCTAACGAATGGCCCTCGCCGGTCTCTCCAAAGATGGTGTACCCACTGCGTGACATGCTCCTAGACTGTGTTCATGGGGAGCCTTAGCCGTAAGCCTTGCATCAACCTCATACATACATACTAGTTAAATGTTGAATGTCCCTTGTTTTAACCTTTGCCCAAGATAACGCATCTTTACAATCTATAATCCTCCCTTGTGAATATGATGAATGTCCCTTCGGTTAAATGTTGAACAAAGGATTTTGAAAGAATGGAGAAACAACTACGAGATCACTTAGGTTTGGCTTAATTGAATGGTGGATTCCGATGAGAATATGGGACCCTTGCCCGAATTGTCCGTTTGGGAGAGTGCAATACAGGTGAAAAACAAGGGGCTCATATTCTAGGGTGACAGAATCCACTGTTCCAGGGTGAACTAGAGTAGTAACCTCTCAAAATGGATTAAATACCATCCGACCAATAGGATTAAAATCTGCAACCTGACTGTTAGGCTGGATGCCTCGTACGAGACATCCATTGTCTCGTATGAGACATCCTCCTTTTTCTGTGAATCTGCCGTGTTGGTCAACCCTGTTTCATAAAAGCCGACTTGTTGGGACCCCAGCCTGGATTTGACACAGTTTCTGCACTCTAGGTCCGTCCGATTAGCAAAGTAGCTCCATACTCCCAACACAATGTCAAGCGCCAAGTTTACTCAAGAACTCAACGACCTCAAAGCTCTACTAGAGGGGGAAGTGGGTCAACTATTTGAAGTGTACGCAACGGTCTTATACGCCCTCTTCAAGAGAGAAATAGAAGAAGAATTCATGACCCGACTGAGAACGCAAAAGGAATTCTTCGACAGAGAAATCAAATTTCTCCGAAATCAGTTGCTAGCCCGAGAAGAGGAGGTCAATGCACTTTGAAAGGGTTTGCTAATGCAAGAGGAATACTATGAAAAGAAGGTCGACGCGCTCCAAGCCTGTCTACAAGCTCAGGGAGAATATTACAAGATGGAAGTTGAATCCAAAGCTAAAGCAAGACAGAGGGCCTATAGCAAGCTACAAGGCATCACCCAACGTCAAATGTTCGACACCCTTGTAGAAGCTGGTAAAATCACACCGAGGAAGCCTACTATTCCCAAAGAATTTCCTCTCAATCATGCTCATCATCTCTTCTGCAAGTTCCACAGAGCCACCGGCCACGACACCAATTCGTGTCACCACCTCAAAGATGTGATCCAAGATCTCATAGACTCTAAGCAGCTAGGGTTTCCTAATGTAGTGACAAACCCCCTCACAACTGCAGGAGGAGGGATCAATGTAATAGAGATAGCTAGTGAGAAAAAGGAGACTACTCGCCTAGTCCCAAATGTGGGCGAGAGCACTCCCAAGTTTAATAATGAAATCTCTTTCTATTACATGTTGTCTTGGAATCAAATACTAGATAGGAAGAATAATAAAGAAAAGGAAGAAGTTAATCTACTCACACGCTTCGGTCGAGTCATAATCAACAAAGATCCGAGAGTAGAAGAGCCATCATCTTCGAAAGAGCCCGAACCTGTTGAGCTTGACGATCCACTTCTTAAACAATTAAAGAAAACTCAAGCCAACATTTCCATATGGGATCTCTTAGGGTCATCTCATAAGCATCGAATGATGATCTCAAAAGCTTTAGCCCAAGTCGAAGTGCCCAAAGAAATAACTCCTGAAGAGTTAACACAAATGGAAGGCCAAATCCAATTTGGCAATGTGATCACATTTACCGACCTAGATCTACCACAGTATGGTGGAGGACACACCGAAGCTCTCTACATAACCGAAAGGGTCCATGGGCATCGAATCCCCAGAATACTAGTAGACAATGGGTCCACCATAAATGTCTTACCAAAAAAAAAGTCATGGTAACGCTTGGCATTACCTCGAGAGAGATAAAACCATCAACTCTTACTGTACGAGGATTTGACCGCACTGCGCGCTCACCTATAGGGGCAATCACCCTAACAGTTGTAGTAGGAGAGATAACTAAAAAGGCGGAATTCAAGTCATTGACATCCCCTCCTCTTACAACCTTATTCTAGGACGCCCGTGGCTACATCAAACGGAAGGAGTACCATCGACTCTCCATCAATGTGTCAAGTTTAAACACAAAAACACGATTGTCACGGTACTTGGGGAACTAGTCACTGCTAGCCCGATCTTAGAAATTAAGTATGAGGCAACTGACCACCTCTTCAACGGATTCGAAATCCAAAAAGAAAGTAGTGTGGAGATGGTAGAGGTGCACAATGAGAATGACTACTCTAAAGCGATTCCATTCTCCGGAACACGTACAGTACTTAACATGATGCTAAAGGAGGGATACTTCCCCAGTCTTGGGCTTGGCAAGCATTTACAAGGGATAAAAGAACCACCACCTGTCGTTCTATACCCCCCATAATATGGTCTAGGGTATGTGTCAGCACTCAAGGACATCCCTAAAGATGAAAGGGATTGGACTTCATACATCGTGCCAATGGCACCTCCCTATCGAAAAACTCTAATCGGGTACTTTGTACGTAAGGGGGAAACCTTGCCATACTTCATGTTCCCTGAATCATGGATCGACCATATGGGGGAAGCGCCAACCGGGTTTGAAATCTTCAGTGACTGTGATCTGTACTCGCTAGAAACAGAACCGATGCAATTCTCGCGGCTACCTCGAGAATTGGGGGGTACCAAGGCCGAAGCATTCAATGAGTGGGACTTTGTGTTGGGAGAAGACCTACTGCGCCAATTTCTCAACCTTTGCAAGCTAGAGGACACTCAAATTAATGCAATAGACAAGAGGGACACTCCGAACCAAGACTACACTAAGCTCATCGAGAAGAATGACGAGCCTATTCAGAATTGGTACACAACTGGGGACCCATAGCAAGTGAAGACTTCCTGACCAAAGAATTAGGATGTACTCCCCATCCCCATAGAGAAAGGAAATTTGTAACTCTTACCTTAGAGTCAGATACCGCTACCGATGAGCTCACCCAAGAGGACTTGGATGCCATCGCTGAACATGTATTCCCCTACTTTCTTAATGAAAAAAAATAGATCTTTCTGAGTATCCCGAGATTGCTAGCGTCCTAAATGATGAATTAACTAATAGCTCTAACGAATTAGATAATAATGAGTCATATGACGAGATAGATCAAGAAAACGAACAAATCTTAAAAGACATTAATAAGCAAGTAGGTCTTCATGGCGGAAATGGTCCTATTGATACCGAAGAAATGCAGACAGTTAATCTGAGGACGGACGATGATCCGAAAGAGACCAAGATTGGAAGTTTCTTCAAAGGGGAAGACCAACAATCCCTCATAGCATTTCTCCGAGAATTCGTAGATGTGTTCGCTTGGTCCTACAAAGATATGCCGGGGCTAGCTAATTCAATTGTTGAGCACAAGATACCACTGCTTCCTGATTCAAGGCCAGTCAAGCAGAAACTCCACAGAATTAAGCCAGAGTGGTTAGTACAAGTCAAGCAAGAGATAGAGAAACTCCTGAGTGTGGGTTCATCAAAGTGATAGAGTATCCAACCTGGTTGGCTAATACTGTGCAAGTTTCCAAGGCAAATGGAAAGGTCTGAGTCTGTGTTGATTTCCGTGATCTCAACAGAGCATCTCCGAAAGATTACTTTCCTCTTCCCAATATAGACATGCTCATTGACAATACCGCGAAATACGAATTCCGTTCATTCATAGATGGATTCACTGGTTACAACCAGATCCTCATGGCCGAGAAGGACCAACACAAAACAGCGTTCACCACACCTTGAGGGACGTTCTGTTATACGGTCATGCCGTTCGGACTCAAGAATGCTAGAGCCACTTATCAGAGAGCTGTAACTGCATTGTTCCATGACATGATACATAAATAAATGGAGGTGTACGTTGACGATATGATCATACACTCCAAAGGCTCCGATGGGCAACACTTTGTCGACCTCAGAAAGTTCTTTGAAAGGTTGAGACACCACAAGATGAGACTTAATCCGGCCAAGTGCACATTTGGGGTAGTGAAAGGAAAGGTCCTTGGGTACATGATCACTGAGCGTGGTATAGAAGCAGACCCCGCTAAGATCAAAGCCATCATTGACATGCCTCCACCTAAGATGCAAAGAGAAGTCAAGGGATTCATGGGTCACCTTCAGTACATTAGTCGTTTCATTAATCAACTTACGACGATGTGCGAGCCCATTTTTAAGCTCCTCAAGAAGAATGCATCCTTAGAATGGACAGAAGAGTGCCAACAAGCCTTCGAAAAGGTCAAGGAATACTTAGTGAACCCGCCAGTGCTGGTTCCATTAATCAACTTACGATGATGTACGAGCCCATTTTTAAGCTCCTCAAGAAGAATGCATCCTTATAATGGACAGAAGACTGCCAACAAGCCTTCGAAAAGGTCAAGGAATACTTAGTGAATCTGCCAGTGCTGGTTCAGCCATATAAAGAGAAACCGTTGACCTTGTACCTCACAGTCAATGACACTGCATTAGGGGCTATGCTAGCATAAGGGCAACCCAATTCGAAGAAAGAGAACGCCGTGTACTTTGTCAGCCGTCGCTTCCAAGGGGCTGAATTGAATTACTCTGCATTAGAAAAGTCGTGTGCTGCACTGGTATGGGTAGCTGAGAGACTAAAGCCGTACATGGAAGCGTTTCTTGTACAACTGATTGCCAGAATGGACCCAATGAAATACATCTTTGAGAAGTCGCATGTCTCCTCTAGGATAGCCAAATGGTACTTTATGCTCGCGGGGTACGATATCACTTACATCACATAGAAATCCGTGAGAGGAAGAGTTTTCGCGGATTATTTAGCCGAATTTCCATGTGATGAAGCAAAGGGGGAAGACCCGTGATTCCCTGATAAGGACATCATGGCAATAGCAGAAAATAAGTGGCAATTATTTTTTGACGGCGCAGCCAATAAAAGGGGATATGGCATTGGCATGTTACTAGTAGATCCCTCGGATTTCTACACTCTACTCGCAATACCCCTTGACTTTGAGGCCACTAACAATATTGCCGAATACAAAGCTTGCATAGCGGGACTTAAAGCAGCTTTAGAAAGAAATGTGACCGAACTAGAGGTGTACGGAGATTCACAACTTATAATCTATCAGTCACTCAAGAAATGGAAGGTACAAGACCCTACACTCCAGAAATATAACGACCATCTCCAAAACTTGGTCAAATAGTTCAGAGAGGTCACTTTCTACTATCTTCCTAGAAAAAAGAAACGCTTAGCATAATCGCTAGCCATGCTAGCATCACTTATGGAGATCCTCGAATGGACTGAGGTTAAGACCTTCAAAGTCACGAGGCGAGCGACTCCTGCTTACTACTCAATCATAGACCTGCATGACAGCAAAGAGCCGTGTGATGTCATTTCCGTGAATGCCTTAGACAATAAACCTTGATATTATTATGATGTATGGCGTTTCCTCCTAGATGGAACATTCCCATCAGACGCATCACCCAAAGCGAAGATAGCCCTCAAACGGTTTGCCGCTCAATTTGTTATCATAGGTGAACTCCTTTACAAGAAACACCACGAGCAGTGTCTACTCTGTGCCGATGATCACGAAGCCGTAGAAATCATGGACCAAGTCCATCAAGGAGTCTGTGGAACCCACATGAATGGAAATATGCTAGCAAAGAAGATCATCCGACTAGGGTACTATTGGGCTACAATGGAAGCCGACTGAACCAACATGGTTAAGAAATGCCACAACTGCCAGATACATGCCAACTCGCAACATGCACCACCGTCTTTGTTATACCCTATGACATCCCCTTGGACATTTTTTACATGGGGAATAGACGTCCTTAGCAAAGTCTCACCGACAGGTCATAACGGGCACTCATTCGTATTATTCGCCGTTGATTACTTCACTAAATGGATCGAGGCTCAATCCTACAAAGTCTTAAATGCCAGAAAGGTGGCTGAGTTTATTAAGACCAACATCATATGCCGATATGGGGTACCTCATGAGATGATATCTGACAACGGCACGCACTTTGAGAAAGAATGTGACCAACTACTCACAGAGTACAAAATAGAGAGACATCAGTCATCATCGTACCGACCACAAACCAAAAGAGCAGTCAAAGTTGCTAACAAGACCATTGAGACCGTCATTAGGAAAATGGCTAAGACTGGCAGAGACTGGCCGAACAAGATACCTTTTGCACTCTGGGCTACCGTACTTCAATCCGTACCGCTACCAGTGAAACTCCATACGCCCTAGCCTATGGGATGGAAGCAGTGCTACCAATCGAATTAGAAGTACCATCACTAAGGGTTCTCCTGGAAAACCAAGTGAATGAAGTAGCATGGTTAGACAACCGTTATGAACAACTAGCCCTGCTAGATGAACAAAGACTCCGAGCCGCCGAGCATATCCAAGCATATCAACGGAGAGTGGCCCGAGCATTTAATAAGAAAGTCAAGTCTAGAAACATCAAAGAAGGGGACCTTGTCCTACGTGAACATCGTCCTGGACCATTCAATCCTATGGGAAAGTGGGGACCGAGATGGATAGGCCCTTACATAGTCAAGAAGGTATTCTCCGGAGGAGCGGTACAACTCGCAGACCTAGATGGAGATCAACTGCCGAATCCCGTCAACATGGAAAAGCTGAAGAAGTACTATTTATAAGTCCGTCCCCTATTTCAAAAAAAGAGAGAAAGCTCGCTAGGTTGAAAACCTGCAAGGGCGGCCTAGGCAAAAATTAGAGCAGAAAGGCACGAGAAAAGAAGCCCGCTAGATTGAAAACCTGAAAGAGCGGTCTAGGCAAAAATCAGGGTGTGCGTTAAAAATAAAATAAAATAAAATAAATATAGGGGATAGTCTCGTACGATACACCTATGTCTCGTGCGAGACATGTCAGTCAGCAGAAATATTTTTCTCTTTCTTAAACAAGAACTACGATGACCTGAGCTCCTTATTTAATTGATGTAAAAGGAGAACGTAGGCAGCCTTTTGGTCTGGTCTATTCAATAAATAAAATCAAAATCTTATCTTCTTATTAATTGAATGTATTTCAAGAAATCAATAAGAAAATTTCTAACATGAATACCAACTTGCAAAAGAAAAATAAATAAAATACTAAAAATCTAAACATTGGTCTATCTATGGAAATCTCTCGATACTCCTAAGGACCTATTTCTTCCTTAACTTAGTAGGGGCTTGACCACGATCCGCCTTATCATCCCTCTTCCTCTTGAACCAAGGTATCTCGAAACCAGGAGGAACATCAAGTCGACTGAACTCCGAGGGAGTCAGTCTCGCGAACACATGAGGCCTGTCCAGAGCTTGAAATTTACCAGGAAGTCCGTTCGCTCTCTTCTCGTAAAAGTCACTATCCAGAAAATCTTGAGTGGCATCTACTCTGACATTAGAAGGACCCTCCTTAGCTTCCTTCTTCCTTAAATTCAAGCTAGGCTCGAATTGGTCCCCCAACAGAGATCGGCGGATCTCATCAATACCCTCGACACTAGGACAAAGTTCCGAGAGAAACCAATTCAAGTATTTATCCGACAAATAGATGCTCCCTCCATCATGATGAAGATTGGTCCAACGATCCATAGTGGTGCCTTTCCCCCAAGCGCGAGCCAAGCTCATAGAAAACTCTGAGTCCATGAAAGAAATGTCTCGAGGCCGTCCCCCTGACAAGAAGGTGTCCTGCTGTTGACCGAATTGTCGCATTACCCTCCGAGCAAAATAGAAAGAGGAGTCCCTCAAACCTGGAAGGATGACCCTGTCGTACCCAAGGGTATTAGCTATAAACCTCCTCACCTTCCAAAAGGATGGGCACTAAGCGATATCATTGGTCTCCGCTTTAGCAAAAAGATGAGCCCACTCCTCAATGCTAAGACCCTTCACTAACAGTCTCCGCCTATGGAAAGTATAAGGAGAATACTCGACTTGAGAGTCCAACAATTTGAAATGTTCTCTAAGCCAAATAGTCAACAATAAGGGACTTCTATGAGTCATAGAGCCGGTTCGGTGTAACTCATCAAGACCATGAAGGGTCTCCCCCAAGATGAGAGGGATTATGCTGAAGGCCCAACCTCTAGCTTGCAGAACGATGTCCATGAGCTCCGTGTCCACCATGCCACACTTGCTCATGAAAAGCACGCTTCGAAATAAGCACAATGCCAAAAGGCAGCACTGGGAATCTACAACGTGGCCACGAGTCACCTGACCTTTAAATCTCCTATGCAAAGCATGGAGATCGACATAGCGGTTATGAAGTCCCTAAGAGACTCCGCCGGTACCTTGTCACAATTAGGAACCGCAATCACCCCGGTCAACGGCATATCCAAGATAGCCGCCATCTCCTCTACGGTAGGGACCATCTCATTAAGTGAAAAGTTGAAGAGGTGAGTCGATGGATCCCAGAAGCGTGAAACACCCTTTAGAAGGTCCCATTCCGGCTTTAGATTCTTCAAGGTGAAAAGAATCTTAAATCCAAACATCTCTACAAATCTCTCTTGGCGAGGTTTATTGAATAAGCAAAAGAACGTTGCTAAATCACCCTCGTAGCGTTCCACTAAACTCGAGTCCAAGGAGAACTCATCAACAATTATTGATGAAGGGATGGTCTTACTTAGGGCCATTGGGAGCAAAAGGTTGAGAATTCTACTCCAAAAGAAAGGTTCCCAGAACTGATTCAAGGCTGCATGGTATTCTAGGACGGACTAGAGATGTTTATATACAAGTTTGGATACCAAATCCTCAAGGAAAAAGGACAAACAGCCGCAGATTGAAAGGATGACTCATACGAGACATCGATGTCTCGTACGAGGCATCTCCCAGTTCAGAACAGCAACAACTCTGCTCAAATCCCAGGTTGCCCGACAAGTCAAAACATGTCTCAATCACCTCATAAATCCACCCAAAACAGTTCATATATCATATATATGTGGCCCAACGCGAATCCATTTCATAAGATTACCCCTCGGTTGACCTACCGGATATGAGTCAATACATTTACACAGTCAGAAATAAAACTAAAATTAACTAATGTATTGTGTGTTAGAGTTAGGAAATAACTGTTGCATAGGTACAAGCCAAAGAAAGAAAAAGTTGTCTTCGCCTACGCCGAGCCAATAAATACATCATCATAAAAGGGGAGAATGGGGGAATCCTATCTAGGATGTGTCGCCACTACCACACTATCATCCGTCGGTCTGAGACCTCTTCCTGCAAGAAGCTAGCTCCGCCATCTGCTGAGCCAACCGTCCAAGCAGCCCCGCTGTCTCTCTCTTCATCCTCTTGGCATAGGCCATGAACTGGGCAAGCCGTCCCGCAACCTCTCTATACTCGAAAATAGGCACATGTTGAATAGAGACATCAGAATCTTCAGATAAATAATAAACAGAAAGATGAAATGGTAGAATGACAGAAATGACGGAAGAAGGGTCATAAATCATACCATGGTCGCATCAGTAGGAGGCACGAGTTCCTCAGGAATATTGAAATGCGCGGGAAGATCCTCGGTGCTCTCTATCCCCTCAGCCACGCTGTAGATAAATGAAGCTAGTCCAAGGTGTGGACGGAAAGGGACATGGACAGCTCCCTGGGCCTGAGCCTGATCACCCTCTATAATCAACCGGGGCATGAGACGAGCAACGAAGTCCTGGTAATCAGCCTTAAAGGACATGTGGTCAAAGGCATCCTGACCAATAATGAGGTCCCCTCTCTCCTCCTCCGCGATGGCATAAGAATTAAGCATATGAGCTGGCGGGTCCAAAGGGATGATGACGTCGAGTCTGCCACCACCTTACTGGCGAGAGACTCTCTCTCCTAAGTAGAAGCATCCCCCACCAAGGCCGATCAACAACAGCCTTATACCGGCAAACCCATAAACATGATCAATACCCAGACTCCGCCAAGGAAAGAAGGCAACAGGGGACACAGGGACGGCCTCCCATCTGTCAAAATACAGCCTCATGCGCTCCACCGTCATGTCGGCCCCCTCGTCCTGCTCATCACGGGTATCCCTGTTATCCCGACGCCATCTTAAAGTATCTGGGAACATAATAGTATTGTCTCGAAGGTTGAAAGTGAAGAGACCAAACATGGCGTATCCCCAGGCCTGCAAAATGGGAGAAAGATAGAAAAATATCAAAACTGAATAAGCTACTAAGACAGAAAATAAACTGGGGGCTGAAACAAAGGAGGAATATAGAAGAAGATGAGTATTGTACCTCCCAAGTATGACTGTAGCCGCCTAAGCCAGCGTTCGTCCGATCACGTGAACTCTCATCCATGGCCACATAGCAGTGGGCCAAGCCAGCAGAACCCCAACTAGAATCAATAACATGCTGCATATCCCTCAGGTAGCTCAGCAAAGTAAAAAGGGCATTCGACATATGGTTAGCAAAAAGCGTCTCAGAAAAGGCCCACCACAGAAAGCCACGGACAGCTGCAATACAGGTACCGGTCAGATGCATCTGGCCAGCATTAACAGTCACATAGGCATCGACCTTGTCCCTCAAGGACTTCAGAGGGACACCCTTGCCTAGGGTACGTACAGAGAAACCCATAAAATGCACCATATTGTCCCTGCTAGGAGTAAAGTCCGCATCTACCTCAAGCGGCTCACCGACGATGGCAAGCCCAGTAATGGCATAGAAGTCAGTAGGGGTCATGGTAACCTCCTCCCACCGTATATGCATGGTATGAGTACTATCCCACCAGCGCTCCAGGATGGCCTGGAGCAAGTGCACGTTCCTCCTCTCACCGACAAGGCCGTCAAAGAAGGGTTTCAATCCGAGATTCTCGATCTCTTCCTTCATCTCGCCATTAAGAGTTGCCCACCTCTTAGCGACCGCTCATACGCTGCCTTTACAGTTATTGATCACCCTGAATGACTGCAAACAACAGAGACAAAAGTGACAAATGTCAGAAAAATGGTAAAATCCTCATTCAAGCATTTTACCCAAAAAGTCGCAGAATTTCCTAGAACGACAGTCGAAATCAAGTACTACCATACTACAATGATTTTCAGCATCAACAAGGGTGAAATTTTATCGAAAGATCAGCCATGCACCATAAACCCTAGCAACGATAATTGTAGGTGAAAAATTGGCGAAAGTTGAATTGGTAGAACACTGAATTGAGACATGCAACAACGAAATTGACATGGAAGCTCAATCAGATGAAGAGATCCTTACCCTCCTAGTCCGAACGGTGTGAGAAATGTGGTCCTCTGGGAACAGGCATAGCTCATCCGTCGCCCACACTCTACCCTTCATATGCTTACAAAAGAGGTGCTCTTTGTGGGAACAATGCACACTGGCCATTTGAAAGGGTTGGGAATCACTAGAACTTGGTGAAAACAAAGATTTTTTAGTGAGAAAATTGCCTAGGGTCAAAAGCTCCCGAGAATGAAATAGGAAAAGTGGTTTGAAAATCACCTTCAACGCCTGATATGTCTCTGTTCTGTACAAAAACAGAGAAGTCTCGTATGAGACATCGTTCCCTCGTACGAGGTATCCCCAGAAAAGTCTCAGAAAACCATGTTTTCTTGGGAAATTCCAGAAAATCCCTACTTTTAACAGAAAAGTCAGAAAAAGCCCTGCTTTAGACCAAGAGGTCAAATCTGAACCCGGTTCAAGATGGAACATTGAGTCGTCAACAAATGGATATTTTCAGAATTAGAACAAGCAAAGTTGTTTCTTAGTACAAATTTATTCTCACCGCACATCCAAGATCATGGCTGAGCAACGAAATCTGCATCAGCAAACTTTAAATCCCACTAGTGTCATCAAGACGTAAGTTAATGGCACAGGATTTACAACCGGGTATCCCATGACTATTATCAAGACGTAAGTTAATAAAACAAGATCCCACCATTCAGAATCCCACAATTGTCATCAAGGTGTAAGCTAACGGCATAGGATTCACATTTTCAACGGAAAGGCAATCTCGTTGAAAGGGGAAGCAAGGTCCAAGTAATTGGTGTCTCTAAAACCAGGTATCCCATGACTGTTATCAATACGTAAGTTAATAACACAGGATCCCACCATTTAGAATCCCATAATTGCCATCGAGACATATGTTAATGGCATAGGATTCACTTTTCCGGCGAATAAGGCATCCTCGTTGGAAGGAGAAGCAAGGATCCAAGTAATTGGCATCTCCAAACCCAGAGTCTGATAATTGTTATCAAGACGTATGTTAATAACATAGGATTCACATTTTCTGACGAATAAGGCAACCTCGTTGGAAGGAGAAGCAAGTTCCGGGTAACTGGCGTCTCCAAAATTGAAGATGGTTCGTCATCAACAAACAGGGCATGTTCAGAATTGGAGCCAAAGAGATTGGTTCCTCAGTATGGATTGCAACTGGAGATGAGTCGTCATCAACAAAAAGGAGTATATTCAGAATTGGGTCAAGGCCATTGATTCCTCAGTATGGGTACTCTCTAAACTCTAAACTTTACTTACCGCAAGTATTGTTTTCGAAGAATGATTTTCAAAATACCTTAAACCTCAATTTTTGTGTATTTTTAGACTCGAACTACGTTTGGTCTGATTTACTTCCGAGGAATACGTAGGCAGCTTTTTAGCACGACCATACCTCTAGTTCAAAATGGCGTCTTTTCTATCGATGACGGTACTTCATCCATAAGTATCTGTAACGACCCGAAAACCCACCTCTATTTTCTAGATAATAAAGATTTAATTATTTATTTATTTATTTCTTATTTAATTGTTTAAATTATTATTTAATTAATAATTTATGTGTTCATTTTATGTGTTATAATAATTTATGCCTAGCATTTAATTGTTTAATTGTGCTAGTGTAGAGAGTTGGGTCTTAAATGTTAGTGGGGAGTATAATATTATTGTGTTAGTGTGTAGGGGAGGGGGTCTATGTGTAAATTCTTTAAATCATCCTACTTACTCCCTCTTTTCCCCTCACCTCCCTCACTTTCCCCCTCACCTCCCTCACTTTCACCTCACCATCTTTCCCAGACATTTCTCTCTCTCTCCATAGCCATTGTGAAGGTAAGAAAACTTCTCTCTCTCTCTTCTCATTGACCATCTTCTAGTCTTTGTTTCTCATTTCTCATTATACGAAAAATGTATAGATCGTCGATAGGATCGTAGAGAGCAAAGAAAATTCGAATTCCGTCAACTTTTATAAAATCCGGGTAAATTGCTTTTCCCCTATTTTTATGCTAAAATGTTCATATCATGTTTATATAATTCTTAAGTTGTTATATTTGATGTTTGGTTGAGTTTGGAATTTATTTGGAATTTATTTGGGTTTTTGGTTAAAAATGGTGATTGTTATGAATGTTGAGATTTAATCTTGGTTTTGGTTGATAAATGGTGTTATTGAGGTCCCCTTTAAGTTAGATGTTGTTTGGGTACTTTGGGGATCAAGTTGGGAGTGTTGATTTGTGAGAAATTTTGGCTTTGGTATGAAAATGGTGAAATTTTGGTGTTCATGCCCGAATTGAAGAACCCAGGAGAAATCTGGGATTTGGCCGAAATCCCTAGGGGGCGCGCGCACCCTTTAGGTGCGAGCGCGCGCACCCTCCCTTGGCCCTTTTGAAAAAACCCTCTGATCCTCCAGGGCGCGCGCACCCTTTCTGCGCGGGCGTGCGCCCCCTCCGCTGTACAAGTCCTGAGATTCATCCTCTTATACTCCTCGCAGACAATCTTCAATAGGTCATAACTTTCTCATCCGGACTCCGTTTTAATCGTGTAAGCTATCGTTTTAAAGATCTCCTTGAGATCTTCGAGATGAGTGAGTAGTTTTGGTTGAGTGCTTGAGTTAACTAGACCCCTTGTGATCAAATGTGATATGGGAATTGTGTTATCATTGTTGAGATTATTGGAACACTGTAATTGTGTGTTGTTGATTCATTTCACTTTCTTGATGACTTATTGGTATGGTTCCCTACTTTGGAATCATTAGTTGTTTATTGTGCTAGTATTTTATTACTTAGCCTTTATTTGGAAATCCAGCTGGTATTTGTGTGTTTCGGGCGATGCGAAAGATTATAGTGGCAATGAGCTGAGTCCATTATAATTCTTGACCATTGTTTTGCCCCATTATTACCCTCCTCCAGATTGGCCTTGGATGTGAGATGAGCTAGCTCCTTTGTGAGCATTCTAGCTGTTTGGTTTGGGTTATGACTTCGTGTCATATTCCCTTGCTATTATTGGTTATTGGTTCCGGTATCGGGGGTTTTCTCTTCAGCTTTTATGCGACTATGAAGACGTTGATTGGGTTGATTGTTGAAGCTGCACAGCGACCTTTATTTGGTCCTATCAGTTGGGAAACCTTGGCTCAGTATCCATGTGAATTGTTTATTTCCGCTGCTAGTTGTTACCTGTTGTGTGCTATGTGCTATATGAGATTTTCTATTGTTAGAAGTTATTATTATTGCCTGCTGCATATTAGCATGTCATGTAGTTGCATTAGTATCTTACTGAGATTTTATCTCACCCCGTTTCCTTTCAATGTTGTTTTCCTTAACCCCCCCCAGGAGGAAAGGATTAGGATTTGCGGATCGAGGAGGACATCGAGAGGTTTAAGATATTTGGGCAGGTTATTATTGATCGGTTTGCATTATATAAATGTGTAACCTTCTTGGGGATAGATGTACCAACAATGACGTCATTAAGATTTGTAATATTTTGTATTTTGGGTGTGTGCTTGTGGAGCTTACACTATTTGTTTTATGATGTTGTTAAACTTGGATTTCCAAACCTTGTGTTAAAATATTTTGGGTATAAAATCGAATTTTTATCTTCAGTATTTTAGAGTTTATGGTTGTAAGTCGACGTCCAGCTCACGAGTTCCCGGCCCGAGAGGTCGGGGGGCGACAGTTGGTATCAAAGCTATGGTTTAGCTCTATGTATAAGTATAGGTGGACTAGAATGACCTAGGAGGGTAGATGGGTTCGGAGTGAGTAACGATGAGTATTTTATGCAGGTATTTGTTTGTAATGGCTAGAAGAAGAGCTAGTGAAGGCATCCGTGGGACTCAGAATCTTAATGGTCTACGGGAAGAAAACCGTGTAGTGTTTCAGGGCAAGTTTGAAGCGGCCGTGAAAGCAATTCATGACCAAGGGCCGAGAGAGGAATATGTAGCTCCTCCGCGATATGGGTTGGAGCAGTTCTTTAAGTTGAGACCAAGTGAGTACGACGGTAAGCCTGATGTAAAGAAGGCCGAGCTATGGATAGAATCGATGGAGAAAATCTACGTGGTCTTTGGTTGCACTGATGAGGATAGGTTCTGTTTACAGCTTATAAGCTCGTGGGGGCTGCGGAACATTGGTGGAAGGCACTGAAGACCAGTTGGGATGCGACTCTTGTACCATATCCTTGGGAGTGGTTCGTGAGGAAATTCAAGGATCATTTTATCTCTCTAGTGAATCAAAACCAGAAAGAGATCGAGTTCCTCAGCTTGGAGCAAGGCATGATGTCAGTAGCATAGTACTCGGCTAAGTTCACAGAATTAGCCAGGTGTTGTGACTACCTTGTGCGGACCGAGGAGCAGAAAGCGATGAGATTGATCAGGGGTTTTAAGACAGCTATTAGGACTCAACTTTTAGCCCAAAGAATTCAACCTTTTCAGGATGCGGTGGACCGTGCATATTTGATAGAGCAAGACATCGGGGGACATAAGAGGAAGACTGAGATGGTTAACCCGGGAAAACAAGGAGGGCAAATCAGGGCTCAACCACATCGATATTCGGATAACAGAGGTAATTCTGGAGTGAAAACTCGATTCAGAAGGCAATTTCAAGGGTAACCAACAGTAGGAAATCAAGGTTCTAATAAGGGGACACGAAATGGGAAGATCTGCAGCTATTGTCAGAGGGAAGGACACTCAAAAGACAAGTGTTGGAAAAAGCAAGGAAAATGTGTTAATTGTGGTCGGTTTGGGCACTTTGCGAGAGATTGTCCTAGAAGCAGATATCAACCATTCGGGAGTGACGCTGGTATTGCACTGGGTCAGAAGAGAGATGCTTCGGGAAACCCTAAAGGTTCAGGGTAGGGTATTTGTGATCAACCAGCACTCGTCAGGTATTGAGCAATTTCAGGAGGTATTATATTGCGTCGAGAGAGCGAGCGCGTGCATTTTAGGATCATCGCATTCTCATGTTTATGTGCATTTAGTTGCATTTATTTCTCCTGAGTCATTGACTTATGTGTTGTCGGTGTCTACTCCTATGGAGGAGTGTAGGATATCTGATGGAGTCTTATGTGCTCATGTTGTGCTTAAAGGTAGATATAACTTACCTGCTAAATTTGTCATATTGCTATTATTAAATTTTTGATGTTGTTTTGAGAAGGGAAATGTCATGCTTTAGTCGATTGTTGTAGGAAAATGGTTACATCCTCTCTTCCCTTTTGCCTAAAATTGTTTTGAGACCGTTCCTTTGTGTAAAGTAAAGCATATCTTTTCTTATTTGGAATCTGGCTACTTCGCTTCGATGGGTGACAATGGATGTCTATACCGAATTGTTGGATGTATTTATCATTTGTAAGATTTCTATTTTTCTTCTGAACAGTACCTAGTATTTGGGAAAAGCTTGGGTTAAATTGTGTTGTTATGGTACAAGGTTGTAGTACTGATAATTAGATCAGTATCCATATTGTATCGATTGGGTTGTAAGAATTGAGGATTCAATTGAGGATTTCTTGGTAGGAGATTTTTGTTTACTTCTAGCACATCTACGTGATTGCATCGGAATTTGGTTGTTATGAGGGAATACATGATTTGTATAAGTGATGAGTAGATTGTGGAAGTTATAATCATTAATGGTGGTAAGCGCGTTAAGTTCGAGAGGATTAAGCACATTTTGGGAGAGTAATAATTCCCCGATCTATATTAAAGGCATTCTGAATTTTTAGTTTTGGTTAAATGGATGTTCTATGGTTCTAAATCCTTCTCGGTGGCGTTCCTCGATTTGGATTAAGAGTATATGAAGAAAATTGGGTATCAATACTTGGGCATATTAAAGAATACTATGATCTGGTATTGGGTCAGTTAGAATGTGGCTAGCCAATTGGTTTGTTATGATGGTAGTACTATTGAGCCTAAGTATCATGGAGATTATAAATGTATACATGAAAGACTAAGGTGGGTTAGCCATTGAATATTTAGGATTTGCTAAATTTCTTTGGAGTGTATAAGAGAATCATCAATTTAAAGAGAGAGTTAGAGGAAAGCCTTGGAGATAAACTGTGGATTGTTTTACGGATTACTGAGTATTTGTAATTGTTTTAGGCTTTCAAAGAGTTGGAGTAATGTGATGATAAAATTATAGCGTGGATTTAAGTAAACATTTTTTATAAAACTTTGAGCTTACGTTGTACCTCTAGTTTAAGGTGCCATCTAAGGTGAAAGAACTATAATGGAAATCTTTGGAGATATAGCCACTTTGGTGAATACTATGGGGATGAAAAATTTCTTAGCTTGTCATATTTTAAGAAGCTTATTAAGCTCGGGATGGTTTAATGTTTGGAATTTCTGGGAAGTAATACTGAGTAAATGGCTTACAAATGGAAGTATCTTGACAATGTAATTAAGGTTATGAATAAGGCAAACTTGTAGTATCTCAAGAATTATGTTTAGGAGAAATTGGGGTTCTTCGATTTTGAGGATAGATTTTAATTAGTAGTGGAGATAATGATTGAAGGAAGTTAAGTGCGAGAGGTTGTTATGTTGTAAACATTATTTAAGGTTACCATATGATGGTTTAGAATGGACAATTGAGAATTCGGGAAGTAGCAGAGCTATCGTATCCGTGGCTAATTGATCCTTCGGGCAAGTGTTTCTAAAATTCGGGCTAATAAATAGAGCTATCTATGACTAAGGATTGATTGCAATTTTAGTGATATCGCCTTCAATTATAGTTTGTTGTTATGGGACCAAGTTTGGAAATGATGATAATGGGTTACCAATGTTGGATAGTTATGTTCTTCGAAAGGATAAAAACGAGTTAGTGCAAGTGGGTTAAGAAATACCAAGACTACGATTGTATTATGTTTTATTACCTAAGGAAGATAAATTTAGCAGTGGAGTTGATTCCAAATACTATTGGGATAATGAAAACTAAAACTTATGGATGTTGGTGATTTAAGGGTTAATTAAATCATGGAGACTAATTCTGAATTATCTAATAGGTTCTTGATTGGGATTTCGAGTGCTAGATGAGAATCGATATTTTGTAGCCTCGATATGACTATGTGTTATGATTTTGATAAGTGAATTCGCGGGCGAATTCTTTTTAAGGAGGGTAGATTGTAATGACCCGAAAACCCGCCTCTATTTTCTAGATAATAAAGATTTAATTATTTATTTATTTCTTATTTAATTGTTTAAACTATTATTTAATTAATAATTTATGTGTGCATTTTATGTGTTATAATAATTTATGCCTAGCATTTAATTGGTTAATTGTGCTAGTGTAGAGAGTTGGGTCTTAAATGTTAGTGGGGAGTATAAGATTATTGTGTTAGTGTGTAGGGGAGGGGGTCTATGTGTAAATTCTTTAAATCATCCTACTTACTCCCTCTTTTCCCTTCACCTCCCTCACTTTCCCCTCACCTCCCTCACTTTCACCTCACCTTACTCCCTCTTTTCCCTTCACCTCCCTCACTTTCCCCTCACCTCCCTCACTTTCACCTCACCATCTTTCCCAGACATTTATCTCTCTCTCCATAGCCATTGTGAAGGTAAGAAAACTTCTCTCTCTCTCTTCTCATTGACCATCTTCTAGTCTTTGTTTCTCATTTCTCATTATATGAAAAATGTATAGATCGTCGATAGGATCGTCGAGAGCAAAGAAAATTCGAATTTCCGTCAACTTTCATAAAATCCGGGTAAGTTGCTTTTCCCCCATTTTTATGCTAAAATGTTCATATCATGTTTATATAATTCTTAAGTTGTTATATTTGATGTTTGGTTGATTTTGGAATTTATTTGGAATTTATTTGGGTTTTTGGTTAAAAATGGTGATTGTTATGAATGTTGGGATTTAATCTTGGTTTTGGTTGATAAATGGTGTTATTGAGGTCCCCTTTAAGTTAGATGTTGTTTGGGTACTTTGGGGATCAAGTTGGGAGTGTTGATTTGTGAGAAATTTTGGCTTTGGTATGAAAATGGTGAAATTTTGGTGTTCATGCCCGAATTGAAGAACCCAGGAGAAATATGGGTTTTGGCCGAAATCCCTAGGGGGCGCGCGCACCCTTTAGTTGCGAGCGCGCGCACCCTCCCTTGTTCAAACCTGGAAAACCTTCTGATGCTTGGGGGCGTGCGCACCCTTTTCATACGTGCGCGCTCACCCTCCCCTGGCCCTTTTGCAAAAACCCTCTGATCCTCCAGGGCATGCGCACCCTTTCTGCGCGGGCGTACGCCCCCTCTGCTGTACAAGTCCTGAGCTTCATCCTCTTGTACTCCTCGTAGACAATCTTCAATAGGTCATAACTTTCTCATCCGGACTCCGTTTTAATCGTGTAAGCTATCGTTTTAGAGCTCTTCGAGATGAGTGAGTAGTTTTGGTTGAGTGCTTTAGTTAACTGGACCCCTTGTGATCAAATGTGATATGGGAATTGTGTTATCATTGTTGAGATTATTGGAACACTGTAATTGTGTGTTGTTGATTCATTTCACTTTCTTGGTGACTTCTTGGTATGGTTCCCTACTTTGGAATCATTAGTTGTTTATTGTGCTAGTATTTTATTACTTAGCCTTTATTTGGAAATCCAGCTGGTATTTGTGTGTTTCGGGCGATGCAAAAGATTATAGTGGCAATGAGCTGAGTCCATTATAATTCTTGACCATTGTTTTGCCCCATTATTACCCTCCTCCAGATTGGCCTTGGATGTGAGATGAGCTAGCTCCTTTGTGAGCATTCTAGCTGTTTGGTTTGGGTTATGACTTCGTGTCATATTCCCTTGCTATTATTGGTTATTGGTTCCGGTACCGGGGGTTTTCTCTTCAGCTTTTATGCGACTATGAAGATGTTGATTGTTGAAGCTGCGCAGCGACCTTTATTTGGTCCTATCAGTTGGGAAAACTTGGCTCAGTATCCATGTGAATTGTTTATTTCCGCTACTATTTGTTACCTGTTGTGTGCTATGTGCTATATGAGATTTTCTATTGTTAGAAGTTATTATTATTGCCTGCTGCATATTAGCATGTCATGTAGTTGCATTTGTATCTTACTGAGATTTTATCTCACCCCGTTTCCTTTCAATGTTGTTTTCCTTAACCCCCCCCCCCAGGAGGAAAGGATTAGGATTTGCGGATCGAGGAGGACGTCGAGAGGTTTGAGATATTTGGGCAGGTTATTATTGATCGGTTTGCATTATATAAATGTGTAACCTTCTTGGGGATAGTTGTACCAACAATGACGTCATTAAGATTTGTAATATTTTGTATTTTGGGTGTGAGCTTGTGGAGCTTACACTAGTTGTTTTATGATGTTGTTAAACTTGGATTTCCAAACCTTGTGTTAAAATCTTTTGGGTATAAAATGGATTTTTTATCCTCAGTATTTTAGAGTTTATGGTTGTAAGTCGACGTCCAGCTCGCGAGTTCCCGGCCTGAGAGGTCGGGGCGCGACAGTATCGTCGCCTAGGGGCTCTGTAGACACCCCATTTTGGACGTTCATTTATAATCATACTACTTCTATGTCTCACCTTTGATTTGGGTCAAAACTCATTAAGTTGGACATGTTTCATTAAGTTTCTGACTGACTCTGTTAGTCAGGGGCCAAAATGAACATTAAAACTGCTGCAGAGGGCAAAATTGTGATTCCAGCACATGGATGTCTTGTACGAGACATTGATGTCTCGTACGAGGTATCCCCCCTTGACAGTCGGGTTTTAGTCAGTTTCCTTGTTGATCTTAACCCCTTTTCATGGAAAACACTCATGAAATCCGGGGAAAATCCCATGGACGATCCTAGAGTCCAAATATACCTCTGTGAGAATCAAGTCTTGGATTACCACCTCAACTTACCTTCTTGGCCAAAACCCTAGGTCCAAAAGCCCCTATAAATATAGTTGTTCTTGGCTAGAATGACTAATGGTGAACTAACGGTCAACTCTAGCCTCCAAATCTGATCAAAGAAGCTCTCATAATCAGCCCCTCTCTGATACCCACGAAATTTGGAAGATCAAGGCCTTTAGTCAAGGCCATCCATAGGATTCTTGAAGAAAACGCTTAGGTAAAATCTTTGCTTTCTATCTTCTCATCTCCTTCTTTGCTTTGAAGTAGTGTGATTCCATTAAAGGATCAGCCTAGAACCTCTCCAATCCATGGAGATAAATAAGCAATTATTTTTTGTTTATTTTTTTTTCCTTTTGGTACATGAATGCTTGATTTTGAAACGATGATGATGATTTCTTAGCTAGACCAATCCTAGATTGGGTGAATTGGGTGCTCTTTGACCTTCCCAATTCATAACTTAACCCCGAATCCAGACATCTCGGTCCGTGTTCCGACAATAACATGGTGGCGACTCACAAATCAACAAAAAGGTAAATCGAAGAACGAAAACGTTCCTCAAAGGAAAACCTCGCACGCAAACACCTTGTCATCCGTAAACTCAATGACGCCACAATCTCTCCCAAGAAATTTTCCGAAGACCTTGCTGCATTCTCAACATGGACCTTCCGCCATTTGGGCACTGACCAGAATAAGGCCATTCATCTCCCCAATAAGAGTAAGAAGGAGATCACTTTCAAGAGTTCTACCCAATGGTGCATCCGCTCTCAATACAATACCAAGCCAATTCCAAGACATTTTTGAAGCTTTACATCGAAAGGTTTTCACATTCTTGAAGCTCGCAAACAACAAGTATATGACATTTGGGGCATAGCAATCTCTCGAAGACTGGTATCAATAATCTTCTCTTAGGGATTGCTCATGTCAACAACAAAAGGAGATTTATTTGAATGGGCCAAGAGCTGATTTATCTTGGGGCTTCATGAGTCACTCAAAGTTTGGCATCAAAGGTGTTCTAAGAGCTTTACAATCAGCAACCCCTTGGTATCTCGGCATCGAAAGTCTTTTGAAGCCCTATAATTGACAAATCTCTTAGGGCTAGACATCAATCTTCGTTGGGCACAACAGCGACAACAGAATTCGAGCAAGCAATCCGGACATCGACTGAACATGACTTAATCTTGGGTTGGCTTTACAAACACACAATGGTTAAAATGTTTCACCCACGAACTAAAAAAAATCTTTTTCTCACATGTGTACATATTCTTTTCCTTCTAATCTAAAAAAAAAACGAAAAAAAGATTTTTATTTTTCTTTTTCTTGTCTCCTTACTTGTCTAAAAAGTATGTGCTTCATTTTGCTTTGCTCCTAGCTTCTTCCCCAGCACTCTCCGCCATCCTTGAACTACGCTGGTCTGATTCTCTTCAAGGAATACGTAGGCAGCCTTTTGGCACGACCAACCCATCATCCAGAAATGCCATATCACCAACATTCTCCATCAAAGCATCCTCCGCAACATCAGAAATCCATCAAGCAGCCATGGTAAGTGAAGGTATGAACATCATCCATCAAAGCTCCTTTCAAATCATATCGCATACAAAAGAAATTTCTCCATCCTTGCAAAATATCTCTCTCATGCAAATCTCTGCTTTTCAAATTACATCACACCACAAGAACAATTTCTCTTCACACACAAACACATATATCTGCAAAGCACACACATAACATGTAAAAGAGTGAGTCTCTTGGCATCTGATACCACCGCAAAAAATACAATCGCAATTGCATTCCGGGGGTTTGTCTCCAGGTGAGACATCAAAGGACTGCGCCCGAAGAGTCAGCCCCAAGTGAGCCATAAAAGACTACACTACATACAGTGGGTTCGTCTCCAGGTGAGACATCAAAGGACTGCGCCCGAAGAGTTAGGCCTAAGTGAGGTATAAAAGACTACACTAAATACAGGGGGTTCATCTCCAGGTGAGACATCAAAGGACTGCGCCCGAAGATTCAGCTTCCAGGCGAGGCATAAAATACTACACTACATACAGGGGGTTCGTCTCCAGGTGAAACATCAAAGGACTATGCCCGAAGAGTCAGTTTCCAAGCGAGGCCTAAAAGGCTGCAAAAGTCCGCTAATCGGACTCTAAACTTTGGTACGGTGTGCCGTCTCATATCACCGACAATTTTATCAGGAACTTCATCCATGGTGAATCGCGGAGATCATCGTCCCCTCCATAAACAATCATCCAAGTCGCCCACACAAGGGGCACACCTCTATTCCTTGTTATTTCAATCTCCGCTTTTGATTGAGTCTTTATTTTCTCTTGTCGATGTCCTCGGCGGATGTCTTTCTTTCGTCGGCGTGCTTTGCTTTGCAATCCATGCCATCACGGGGCTCTGTAGACACCCTGCCTTGGACCTCTCACCCCGATTGCATACATAGTATTTTTATTTAACTTGTTTTTGTTAATTTCTGTTACTTCGGTTAAGTTCCTAACCGTCTCCGTTAATTTTGGACTAAACTGCATAACAGAGTTAAATTTTAGGGTCTTTCTATCATTTTATTATTTTTAGATGCGGGCGCCTCCGGCACTGCCAACGAGCCGCGCACGCGTCTCGTCCCTAAAGCAGGACTCGCACGCCGTCCGTTTTGGCAGTTACGGATTCCAGTATTTTTCCCTCCCTTTTCTTGATTACAAAGGCCTCTTTTTCCCTCCAAGTTCATCCCCCCTAGTTTTGTAACCTCCAATCCCACACTTCTAGACTTTTCCCAAAAACTAAATATTTCTTTTATTTATTATTTTATTTTCTCTTTATTATTGATTCTTCTTTATTCTCTTATTGGTTAAAAAAGCTTCTTTTCCTCCTTTTTTCACATATAAAAACCTCTTTTTTTTTACCTTAGAAAGGGACTTGAATTTTCTCTACACTTACACTATACACATTTCTCTTAAGAATTCTCTAACAAGGATTCTCCTAACAAACAACTCAAGCATCAAAACTCTACACAAAACTCTTTTCAAGTCAAAGTTTGAAGTCCTTTTCTTAAGGTACAACTTCACTTTTCCTCTCTTATTTTATTCTTCTTAATGTATGCAATCCTCATCAAATGGGACATGACTAAATGACCACTTTACTACATTAAAGTTGGTTAAGGTTATCTCCCTACATTTCAATCTTTACTTCAAATTATTATTCATCTCTTACGTAATTGTTTAGTATAATTGTTACATGTAATTCTTTGTACAAATCAATATATAAAAGAATTCATCTTTTTCCCTATTACAATTCCCCTTTTCACTTAGATGTAGTTGTTAGCACTATTAATAAATTGAATGACTTTTTACATTAGAACATCTTTAGTAGCAAGACCCGCGTAAGCGGGGCGGAGTGGGTGTTTAAGTACTTCCCACTCCATCATCTAACCCCCGACCCTTATCTTCCCGAATCTCTGGTTTTGTATATAAATTTAGGCTATTCTTAGGTTTTTCTTATGTTCCAAAACATAGGTGGCGACTCTAAACACTTAAAACCAAAGTAGATATCCTAGGATAATTCACCGCTCTAGCCAAGTTGTGTTTTTCTGGGGTATCTACACATACTTCGATCTTTAATTATCCTTGTCATTGTGGAAACATGCATCTATGTAACCATTTACTAAATCATCTTCCATTCCAACAAGCATCAAGAATGCATCCTTAGTTCTTTTCAAGTACATAAGGATATTCTTGACCACTATCTAGTGACTTTCACTAGGATATGATTAGTATGTTCTCATCATACTCCATGTATACGAGTTATCCTGTCTAAGTACATAATATGACATACATGATAGATCCAATTGCCGAAGCATATGGAATCTTTATCATGTATTCTTGATCATTACTCTTCTAATAAGACTATGTCTTGCCACGAACATTGTCATTAGACAACTTTGCAAGTTCTTCTACAAGAGTCTTGCATACTGAACAATTCATGTCACGACCCGAAATCTAGGCTCTATTTTATTAGTAATTAAATGATTTTTATTTAATTATTTGCCTATTTATTTATTTAAATTATTAATTATTTAAATAATTATGTGTGCAATTTATGTGTTATAATATTTATACCTAGCATTTTATTTGGGTCTTAATTGTTAGTAGGGAGTGTAGTGTTTGTGCGTAGTGTAGTGGAGGGGGCCTAAGTGTAAATCTTTTAAAAACATTTCCCTACTCCCTCCCTACTCCTTCCCTCACCTCCCCCATCCTCACACTCCACCTCCCTCTCTCTCCCTGGAAACTCTCTCTCTCTCTCCATCCTTTGGGTAAGTTTTTCTTCCTTTACTTCTCTCTTCTTTTTCTTTATCTTCCCCTCATAATCTCTCATTTCTTAAAACGTGAACATTGTTTAGATCGTCGATAGGATCGCGTAGAACCAAAAAGAATTGAATACCGTCAACTTTGAGATTTATCAAGTAAGTTACTTTTCCCCCATTTTTATGCTAAAATGTTCATATCATGTTTATATGATGCTTGGTGTGTTATATTTGAAGTTTGGTTGAGTTTTGAATTTGTTTGGAATTTATTTGGATTTTGGGCTAAAAATGGTGAAATCTTGAATGTTGGGCTTGATTCTTGATTTTGGGTTGTTAAATGTTGTTGTATGAGTCTTTTAGACTTATTAGTTGTGTTGGTACATTAGTATACTAGTTGGAAGGTTGGATTTTGGGTGAAATGTGTTTTGGGTTTGAAAATGGAAGAACCCATGTTGTTCTTCCAGATTTCTAGCAATTCCGGGATATTGGGCGACCGCCCAAAATCGTATGGGCGACCGCGAAACTTTCTGAAAGCTTTTGTTCGTGTTTGAGGGTATTTTGGGCGACCGCACATACCATTCTGGGTGGCCGCACAGTCCTCTGAAAGTTTTCATTTTGTTTGTTTGCGTGATTGAAGAATGTGTTTTGATCCAAATCTTGGGTGTCCTTCTAGTTGACCTTAGTGAACATTGTAGTGAACTCTAGTTATAGAATTGGGTCCTTTGTGATTAAGTTTGTGTTGGAAATTAATTAAGTGTTAAATGTGATTGTTGGAACACTTTAATTGTGCGTGATTGGTACATTTCACTTTCTTGGTGACTACTTGGTATGGTTCCCTACTTTGGAACCTTAAGTTGTTTATTCGTGCTAAATTATTATTACTTAGCATTTATTTGGAAGCCCAGCTGGCATATTTGTTGCATCGGGCAATGGGAAGGATTATAATGGCAAAGCCAAGTCGATTATAATGCTGACCATTGTTTTGCCCCCTTCTTTACCCTTTTCCAGATTGGCCTTGGAAGAGATGAGTTAGCGTTCCTTTGTGAATGTATCTAGCTATCGGGCATGACTTTGTGTCATGGTCCTTGTCCTTTGTGACACTTTTATGTTTATTGGTTCCGGTACCGGGGTTTTCTCTTCGGCTTTCATGCTATTATGAAGATGACGATTTGTTGATTATTGAAGCTGCGCAGCGATCCTTTATTTGGATGTTCCGGTTTGGAAAACCTTGGCTATATCATTTGTTATGTGTTTATTTCCGCTGCTATCTGTTATGTGATAAATGCTATGTGCTATATGATATTTATTATTGCTTATTGTATATTGCATCATAGCATGTCATGTAGTTGCATTAGTAACTTATTGAGATTTATCTCACCCCTTTTCTTTTATCTTTGTTTTTCCTTAACCCCCCCCAGGTGCTAAGGATTAGTCTCGCTGATCACGAGATTGAGGACGTCGAGTGTGGATCCATTCTTTTGAGGAAGGTTGATATAGGTTGGTTTACATTATGTAAATGTGTAACCATTTTGGGGTAGTTGTACCAAACAATGACGTCACTAAGAATTGTATATTTGTATTTTGTTGGACATAAACTTGTGGAAGTTTATGATAGTTGTAATCGGTTTTTATCAAACTTGGTTTTGTAAAACTTTGGATCATCACCTTTTGGTATCAAATGAAATTTTTAACTTTGGTATTTCACAGTTTTGGTGTTAGAGTCGACGTCCAGCTCGCGGTCTCGGGCCCGCGGGGTCCGGGGTCGCGACAGTTGGTATCAGAGCTATGGCATTAGCTCTAAGTATAAGTCTAGGTGGATTAGTATGACCTAGGTGGGTAGTAGTGTGCGGAGTGATTAACGGTTGATGTTTTATGCAGGTACTTGTTACAATGGTTCGTAGAAGGAGCGGTGAAGGTAGTACCGGTAATGCAAATCAGAACGATACAAGGGAAGAAGCCCGTGCCATGTTTCAAGGCATGTTCGAGGCGGCCATGAAGGCCATACATGATCAAGGTCCGAGGGTAGAACAAGCACCACCCCGCTATGGGTTGGAGCAATTTCTGAAGTTGAAACCGGTTGAATTCAATGGGGAACCCGATGTTCGGAAAGCTGAGTTGTGGATTGAGTCTATGGAGAAGATTTATGATGTGTTTGGGTGTTCGGATGAGGACAAGGTCCGGTTCGCGGCTTACAAGCTTGTGGGAGCAGCCGAGCATTGGTGGAAAGGTATTAAAGCTACTTGGGATGATACTCGCACGGTTTATGCGTGGGAGTTGTTCGTGCGCAAATTCCAAGAGCATTTCATTCCGGTCGTTGATCAAAACCGAAAGGAGATCGAGCTACTCAACCTGGAGCAAGGTGTGTTGTCTATAGCACAATACTCGGCTAAGTTCATAGAATTAGCCCGGTATTGCGACTATTTGGTGAGGATCGAGGAACAAAAGGCTATGAGATTCATTCGGGGATTGAAGACCTCCATCCGTACTCAACTTATTGCTCAACGGATTGTGACATTCCAAGATGCGGTGGACCGAGCCTATCTGATAGAGCAAGATATTGGGGAACATAAGAGGAAGACCGAGGTGGCCAACCCGAGTAAGCAAGGAGCGCAGAGCAAGTCACAACCAAGGATTGATAATCGAGGTAACTTTGGGGGACAATCTCAGTCCCGAGGGCAACCGATCCCAAGGAACCCGGGTACCACTTCTGGGAACTAAGGGAGCCAAATTAGGAAGCCTTGTACCTTTTGTCAGAAGGTAGGCCATGCGGAGGATAGGTGTTGCAAAAAGCAAGGCAAGTGTACCAATTGTGGTGAAATGGGGCACTTTGCGAGAGATTGCACTAGGTACCGAGGTCAGTCATCCGGGTCAGGAGTTGGTAATAATCAGGGTCAGAAAAGGGATGCAGCAGGGAAGCCCAAAGTTCAAGGGAAGGTCTATGCCATGAATCAACAACAAGCTACCGATGATCCATCTGTTATTGGAGGTATTGTTTCTGTGTCTAATGTGAGCGCACGAGCGTTAGTAGATCCAGGATCATCTCATTCATACATTTCTGTGCAATTTGCTTCCATGTTAAATGCTGCATTCGAGTCTTTACCGTACGTGCTAGAGGTGTCGACCCCTATAGGAGAATGCTTGAATTCTGATCGAGTCTTTCATGCTTGTGACGTAGTTATTTGTGGTCGAGTCCTTTGTGCAGATTTGGTGGTTCTTCCTATCCAAGACTTTGATGTCATATTGGGTATGGATTGGTTGAGCAAGTTTCATGCTTCCGTTGATTGCCGTAAGAAAACTGTTACTTTTTCTATTCCCGATGTGCCTAAATTTGTGTTTGAGGCTAGTCCTCTGAGTAGAAAGGTTCGCTTAATTTCTTTTATGAAAGCGAGAAAATTATTGCATAGTGGTTGTGAGGGGTATTTGGCTAGTGTTCTTGATACTAGGAAGGAATCCCCTAGTTTTGATAGTGTTCGGGTAGTTCGGGAATTTCCCGATGTTTTCTCTACTGAGTATGATATGCCTCCCGATCGTGAGATTGAGTTTTGTGTAGACCTTTTGCCGGGTACGGCTCCAATTTCGAAAGCGCCGTATAGGTTAGCTCCCGCAGAGTTGAAGGAGTTAAAGGTTCAGTTGCAAGAGTTGCTTGATCGAGGGTTTATCCGCCCTAGTGTTTCCCCGTGGGGAGCACCGGTTTTGTTCGTGCGAAAGAAAGATGGTTCGTTGAGGTTGTGCATCGATTACCGGAAGTTGAATCAGGTTACGGTGAAGAACAAGTATCCTCTACCGCACATTGATGATTTGTTTGATCAGCTTCAAGGGTCCGTGGTTTTCTCTAAACTTGATTTGAGGAGTGGGTACCATCAGTTGAAGGTTCGATCGGAGGATATTCCGAAGACTGCCTTTCGCACTCGTTACGGTCATTATGAGTTCTTGGTTATGCCGTTTGGGTTGACTAACGCACCGGCCGTATTTATGGATTTGATGAACCGTGTTTTCCATCCTTATCTTGATTCTTTTGTGGTGGTTTTTATTGATGATATACTCGTCTACTCTAAATCCCGAGAGGAGCACGAGCAACACTTGAGGACAGTTTTATCCGTTCTTGCGAGGGAGAAATTATTTGCGAAGTTTAGTAAATGCGAATTTTGGCTTGAGAAGGTGTCATTTCTGGGTCATGTGATTTCTAAAGATGGGATTTTGGTGGATCCGTCAAAGATTGAAGCTATAGTGGATTGGAAAAGACCCGAATCAGTGACAGAGATTAGAAGCTTTCTTGGTTTAGCCGGTTATTATCGAAGATTTATTGAGGGGTTTTCGAGGATTGCTACTCCGATGACTCAGTTGACCCGGAAGAATGTTCCGTTTGTGTGGACCGATAAATGTGACAAGAGTTTTTAGGAATTGAAGAAGAGGTTGACTACCGCACCAATCTTGAGTTTGCCTAATGGGAGCGATGGCCTAGTGATTTACAGTGATGCTTCAAAAGAGGGTTTGGGTTGTGTGTTGATGCAGAATGGGAAAGTAATTGCTTATGCTTCGAGGAAGTTGACCCCTAGTGAACAGAATTACCCGACTCATGATATGGAGTTAGCGGCTATTGTCTTTACGTTGCACAAATGGAAGTACTACCTTTATGGGGCGAAGTTTGAGATTTTAACGGATCACAAGAGTTTGAAGTACTTATTCTCTCAGAAGGAATTGAACAACCGACAGCGCCGATGGATGGAATTATTGAAGGATTATGATTGTACGATTTCTTATCATCCGGGGAAGGCGAATGTGGTAGCCGACGCGATTAGTAGAAAGTCTTATGTGGCTTCGATGATGGTTCGTGAGTGGAAAATGCTTGAGGATGTTCGAGATTGGTCTCCTCGTGAATCGAGACATGGGGCTATTTTTGCGAATATTAGGGTGTCTCCGACCCTAAATCAAAGAATAAAGGAAGCTCAGAAAGAAGATCCCGCGTTGGTGAAGATAATGGATAAATTGAAGGAAAAGAACTTCGAGGATTTTTCATTGAGTTCGAGTGGAGTGTTAACTTTCTGTGGTCGTTTGTGCGTACCCGATGTTGGTGGAATAAAGAGGCAAGGTTTAGATGAGGGTCACAAATCGAGGTATACTATTCATCCGGGTAGTACGAAGATGTATCAGGATTTGAAGCAACAGTTTTGGTGGATTAATATGAAGAGGGAAATAGCCGAGTATGTATCGAAGTGTTTAACTTGTCAGCAGGTCAAAGCCGAGCATCAGAGACCCGCGGGACTACTTCAGCCGTTAGATATTCCCGAGTGGAAATGGGAGCATGTGACTATGGATTTCGTTACGGGATTACCTCGTACCCGTAGGAAGTATGACAGTGTTTGGGTAATAGTGGATAGATTGACCAAGAGTGCCCATTTCTTGCCTATTGACATCAGATATTCGATGGAGAAGCTTGCGACCCTTTATATCGATGAGATCGTTAGATTGCATGGGGTTCCGGTTAGCATTGTGTCAGATCGAGACCCGAGGTTTACTTCAAGATTCTGGAAGGCGTTTCAGGAAGCTTTGGGTACAGATTTGAGGTTCAGTACAGCTTTCATCCTCAGACAGACGGTCAATCCGAGAGGACTATTCAGATTTTGGAGGATATGTTGCGAGCTTGTTCGATAGACTTTTCTGATTCTTGGGATTCGCACCTACCGTTAGTGGAATTCTCTTACAACAACAATTATCAGGCTAGTATCGAGATGGCACCATTTGAGGCCTTGTATGGAAGAAAGTGTAGATCGCCTATTTGTTGGGATGAGGTTGGTGAAGCGAAGATCGTGGGTATTGATTTGCTTCGGGATTCAGTTGAAAGGGTTAGAGTTATCCGGGATAGATTGAAGAGAGCCCAGAGTCGACATAAGAAGCTATGCAGATAACCGAAGGCGAGACCTTAGTTTTCAGACCGGTGATTTGGTATTCTTGAAAGTGTCTCCAAAGGTGGGTATTCGTAGGTTTGGGAAGAAAGGCAAATTGGCTCCGAGGTTTATTGGCCCGTTTGAGATTTTGGGAAAGGTTGGACTTCTTGCGTATCGACTTGCGTTACCGCCATCCTTAGACCGGTTGCACAACGTCTTTCACGTTTCTATGCTTCGGAAGTATGTTCATGACCCATCTCACGTGTTACCGAGGATACCGGGGGATATTGAGCCCGATATGACTTATGAGGAACGACCGGTTCGGATTCTAGATTCTAAAGTCCAAGAGTTGAGGAGCAAGAGCATTGCGTTGGTCCGAGTTCTATGGAGGAATCATCATATCGAGGAGTCGACTTGGGAGCTTCGAGATGAGATCGAGAGGAAATTTCCGTGGCTTTTTGTTTAAGGTAAGTCTCGTTAAAATTCGGGTCTATTTTATTAGTAATTAAATGATTTTTATTTAATTATTTGCCTATTTATTTATTTAAATTATTAATTATTTAAATAATTATGAGTGCAATTTATGTGTTATAATATTTATACCTAGCATTTTATTTGGGTCTTAATTGTTAGTAGGGAGTGTAGTGTTTGTGCGTAGTGTAGTGGAGGGGGCCTAAGTGTAAATCTTTTAAAAACATTTCCCTAGTTCCTCCCTACTCCTTCCCTCACCTCCCCCATCCTCACACTCCACCTCCCTCTCTTTCCCTGGAAACTCTCTCTCTCTCTCCATCCTTTGGGTAAGTTTTTCTTCCTTTACTTCTCTATTCTTTTTCTTCATCTTCCCCTCATAATCTCTCATTTCTTAAAACGTGAACATTGTTTAGATCGTCGATAGGATCGCGTAGAACCAAAAAGAATTAAATTCCGTCAACTTTGAGATTTATCAAGTAAGTTACTTTTCCCCCATTTTTATGCTAAAATGTTCATATCATGTTTATATGATGTTTGGTGTGTTATATTTGAAGTTTGGTTGAGTTTTGAATTTGTTTGGAATTTATTTGGATTTTGGGTTAAAAATGGTGAAATCTTGAATGTTGGGCTTGATTCTTGATTTTGGGTTGTTAAATGTTGTTGTATGGGTCTTTTAGACTTATTAGTTGTGTTGGTACATTAGTATACTAGTTGGAAGGTTGGATTTTGGGTGAAATGTGTTTTGGGTTTGAAAATGGAAGAACTCATGTTGTTCTTCCCGATTTCTGGCAATTCCGGGATATTGGGCGACCGCCCAAAATCGTATGGGCGACCGCGCAACTTTCTGAAAGCTTTTGTTCGTGTTTGAGGGTATTTTGGGCGACCGCACATACCATTCTGGGCGGCCGCACAGTCCTCTGAAAGTTTTCATTTTGTTTGTTTGCGTGATTGAAGAATGTGTTTTGATCCAAATCTTGGGTGTCCTTCTAGTTGACCTTAGTGAACATTGTAGTGCACTCTAGTGATAGAATTGGGTCCTTTGTGATTAAGTTTGTGTTGGAAATTAATTAAGTGTTAAATGTGATTGTTGGAACACTTTAATTGTGCGTGATTGATACATTTCACTTTCTTGGTGACTACTTGGTATGGTTCCCTACTTTGGAACCTTAAGTTGTTTATTCATGCTAAATTATTATTACTTAGAATTTATTTGGAAGCCCAGCTGGCATATTTGTTGCATCGGGCGATGGGAAGGATTATAATGGCAAAGCCAAGTCCATTATAATGCTGACCATTGTTTTGCCCCCTTCTTTACCCTTTTCCAGATTGGCCTTGGAAGAGATGAGTTAGCGTTCCTTTGTGAATGTATCTAGCTATCGGGCATGACTTTGTGTCATGGTCCTTGTCCTTTGTGACACTTTTATGGTTATTGGTTCCGGTACCGGGGTTTTCTCTTCGGCTTTCATGCTATTATGAAGATGACGATTTGTTGATTATTGAAGCTGCGCAGCGATCCTTTATTTGGATGTTCCGGTTTGGAAAACCTTGGCTATATCCTTTGTTATGTGTTTATTTCCGCTGCTATCTGTTATGTGATAAATGCTATGTGCTATGTGATATTTATTATTGCTTATTGTATATTGCATCATAGCATGTCATGTAGTTGCATTAGTAACTTATTGAGATTTATCTCACCCCCTTTTCTTTTATCTTTGTTTTTCCTTAACCCCCCCCCCCCAGGTGCTAAGGATTAGTCTCGCTGATCACGAGATTGAGGACGTCGAGTGTGGATCCATTCTTTTGGGGAAGGTTGATATAGGTTGGTTTACATTATGTAAATGTGTAACCATTTTGGGGTAGTTGTACCAAACAATGACGTCACTAAGAATTGTATATTTGTATTTTGTTGGGCATAAACTTGTGGAAGTTTATGATAGTTGTAATCGGTTTTTATCAAACTTGGTTTGTAAAACTTTGGATCATCACCTTTTGGTATCAAATGAAATTTTTAACTTTGGTATTTCACAGTTTTGGTGTTAGAGTCGACGTCCAGCTCGCGGTCTCGGGCCCGCGGGGTCCGGGGTCGCGACAATTCAGTACTTTGTCTTTATAAGTATTTTGACACAAACCAATAATCTTCCTAGATCTGTATCAATAGATATTAATTTCAAGGATGTAAGCGGCTTCTTCCTAAGTCTTTCATTAAGAAACTCTTTCAAATGAACTATATGTCAACCACATATATAATACTAGGAATAAGACTATGCTCCCACTAATTTTTTTTTGCAATTTACATACTTTATTAGAATTTTTCAGATTATCAAAACCTTTAGGTTGTATCTAATACATCCTTAAGTTAGTTCCCATTAAAGAATGATGTTTTGATATCCATTTGTCAAATTTCATATTCCAAATATGAAGATATGACAATGAGAATTCTAATAGCCTAAAGCATGACTACAACTGAGAAAGTTTTATCATAGTCGAAATATGAGTCAACCTTTCACATTTAGTCTTGCTTAAAGAGTATGTACTTTTCCATCCATGTTAGTTTTCTCCAAGAAAACTCAATTCCATCCTTTGTTTTTTACACCTTAGGTTAGAATGATCAAGTTCCTAACTTGATTATTGTACTTAGATTGCTTTTTAGATTTTATGACTCCAAGTCATTAATCTTATATGAAGCGGACATTGCATTTTGATAGGTGATAAATATGTTGTTCTCAATGAACTTTAACTCAATACTTTTATTACGAGAAATCCAATATTTCTTGTTATAGATTGTATCCTATCATATATGTAAGTAACTTGTGTAACTTGAACGAATTTTCACAACTCCTTGTGAAAGTTTGTTCAACTTCCATCTTAGGTTCAATGTTATTTTCTAGGTCTCGAACCATTCGAAATATATTTTACTCCCATCGATCCTTTTAGAGATAAGCAATTTATCTAGAAAAGTATCATCATAAGAAACAAACACTTTGTTTCTTAGAAGTAAAATAATATCCTCAAGTTTCCTTAGGATATCCCATGAAAATTCTTTTATTAGATTTAAGTGTGAGCTTGTCTCAAACAAGCCTTTTCGAAAAAGTCTCACTTTCTTAAATCTTCATGATAGACAAACCAAGCTTTTTTTCCATATCTCATATGGTATCTTTGAACCTATTTTGATGGAACTTAAATTAGTATGATTATAGTGGTTTCCAATGCACAACCCCAAAATAAATAATGGAAGATCAATTTGACTTTATCATCTAATGAACCATATCCAATAAGGTTCTATACCTCCACGTAGATACATCATTCTAAAATGGTGTTATTGATGAAGTTAATTGTGAAACAATTTCACAATTTTAAAAGATGATTGTCAAATTCTTGGTTAAAGTATTCATCATCTTGATCAAATCAGAATATTTGAATAGTTTTGCCAAGTAGTACAAAAATCCTTCTTTTAGCATTGCTACTTAATGAACCATATACATCGACATGTATTAGGTCTAATAAGATATTAGCCTTTTACTACTCCTAGTAAAAGATGTCTTAGTCCAAGTAAATAAGATTTGCATATATCACATGATTCAAAATCATATGACTTTAAAAGTCTGTCCCATGGAATTTTAGATATGCGTTTCTCATTTATTTGACCAAAAAAATAATGCCTTAAGAATTTAATTATTTATGTTATAATTTTACTCATTATTTTGTTCTTCAAGATTTAGGATATTAGATTTATTTATATGATTTAATAATATAATAAAGCAAATCATAATAAATAAAGCATATTTTTATTCTCAATAAGAAATAAATATCCTTCATTATCTTAAAAATAAAACAAAATAATATCTTCTTCTTAATGAGTAAAGTCACTTCATAAGTCTTCTACGACCAATGTTGCAACTCTTGAATCATTATCATTCGTAGATTAACTTTACCTTTCATAAGTAGTATTTCTATTTACTAGTTTTTGCACATTCATACAAATGTGGGATCCAAATCCGGTATCCAATACCCAATAATTAAAAGTAGAAAGAATAATTTTATATTTCATTTAGGCTTGACAACATTTGTCTTGCCTTTATCTTTAATCTTTTTTCCTTTTAGAAATTCATGAAGTCAAAAATCAAATTTTCGACTTAGATTATCATCTTTCCGCACGATAGTTCAGATATCGAGAGCGCAAACTGTACTGCCGAACTAAGCCATACGACAACCACATTTCCGTACATCATTTCAGAAACTAGAGAACAGTCCATACGACCGAAACTAGGCCAAAAGGCATCCACATTTCCGTATGAATCTGTAGTCCGTTTCTAAATTATTTATCTCATACTTTTAACTGATTTCAGCAATCCAGAACAATTCAGGATTCTGATTTCAGTTTTATGAATTCTGAATTGACATCACTTTTTAGGAAACATGGTTTCAAAAACTAGCTATCTGAAACTAGATTCAATCCCAGATTTCAAATTCTGAACATCATCTGCTCGGCCGAGTCTTAAGACCCGCTCGGCTGTGCGCCATGAAAAGTAGATTTTAAATTTCCAAAATTTATCCTAGAATTGTTTTTCTTGATTCAATTAGGATTTTGTGTTTACGGTGATCGAATCAACATGATCATCAAAACCCTGAATAAACAATTTATTCATGAATCTAAGATCATCAACGAGTTAATCGAATTAAATTTTGATGATTCTACGGAACATATTAATCAAATTAATATTGCAATTTAGGTTACTTAGGATTATTATGAATGTATAATTTCCGTTCTTGCTTTAGAACAATTCTTAAGCTCATGATCCAATCAAAGAAATTAATTTCATTATCTTTTAACTTTATCCTTTTAAAGAAAAGATCGTAGTAACAAACACAATTAAATTTTATTTTAACATTCTACACAAATATGCAAATTAATATACACTTATATTTTATACCAATCATTTAAGAGATAAATAATTTGTATTTCATAAATACTCCCAGTAAATTATATAACATTCATATACAACAATTGTATAATATAATTTATGTGGGCTAATATCCATATTTCATTTGAATTTTGACACCGCGATGGAAAACTGCTCAAAATTCAAACTATTTAGGTAGATAACTTCTTATCAATCACATCATATATGACTCTTAGATCCTTTTATGAGATTGTTAGACATCTTATGTCAAACATGTTTTAATCTCATCTTGTCCCTTAGGCCCAAAACTGTTTTGATAGCCTAATTAAGTCAAACCATGTTAAACGTATAGGAAACTATGATTCACTCATCTTGCTCACACACTGATGGAATTAATGCGCCTCGCGATGGTTAGAGCCCGCATAAAACTACCCGTTGTACTCACAAGTGCTTTAATAATGGATTGGCACATGACTTAAATTTTAAAGAAGGTTCTTTCATATAGCAACGCGCATAACAAATGTATAATTAATCCAATTAATTAATAAATGGATACTATGTAAATCCCTTATTCTAAATTCACATCATGCTAGATCATATAATCAAAGTGTTGGGTTTTGAGGGTCCAACTCTATCAATAATGCATTACTTCATAGAATCCAATTCCATGAACAATACATATTCTACAATGCATGTCAAAATCTGAAAAACACGAATTCAGAATTCTGCATTACACGCGAACTGCACGAAAAATCTACACGAATTCGTGCATTGCATGAGAACTGTACGAAATTCTGCACGAAAGTTATGGACTGCACATACGATGCACGTAATATGGACAAAAATTATGCACGAAAACGTGTATTGCATGCGAACTGCACGAACGCAATTTATCAAATCTTGATCCTTTAGGATTCAACTATTTATGATAATCAAATTATCATAAACATCAAATCCTAAGAACAAACAATTTGTTCTTCAAGATCAAGAATCATCAATTCAATAATCATATTAAAGAGATTGATGATACGATAAATAGATTAATCATATTAATCATGCATCTTGAAAACCTTGTTCATAATCATACTATATCATACATATAATTGTTTCACCAAACAATTCACATAAATCCCTTATTCTAAATTGACATCATGCTAGATCATATAATCAAAGTGTTGGGTTTTGAGGGTCCTTGCGCAACGGAAACAACAATTGAAAATTCAACAAAACCCTAAGCCCCAATATCCATTCATGATGATTAAATTAATAGGAAGATGAATTTAGAATACAAACCGTTGTTGTGCGTTTAAATTTTCGGATCTTCAAATCTTTAAGTCTTCAAGCTTTATGATTTGATCTCCTCGTTCTTCGCATTCTTTGAATCACGATTATAGGAACATGAACTTGAGATACTAAAGCTAGAACCCTCTATGTGTATCCACACGCGAACGAATATCTAGAACAATTCTAGATCTGGACTGCTAGATCCATCTATTAAAAAGTACGTTTTTCTAATCTTCAAAGGCTATGTAACGACCCGAAAACCCGCCTCTATTTTTCTTAGTGATAATTATTTAATTAATTATTTATGGTTTATTTATTCATGTAAATTATTTATTTATTTAAATATTTATGTGTACATTTTAGGTTTCATAATAATTTATGCCTAGCATTTTAATTGAGTTATTTGTGCTAGTGTAGAAGTGTTTGGGACTTGATTGTAGCAGGGAGTTTAATTGTAATGGTGAGTAGTAGGGGAGGGGCCCTAAGTGTAAGTTTTTTAAAATCATTCTCCTACTCCCTCCCTACTCTTCCTTCTCCCTCACTCTCTCCCTCATCCTCTCTCATCTCCCAGCATTCTCTCTCTCTCTCCAAGAAAATGGTAAGTTTTTCTTCTCCCTTCTCTCTTCATTTTCATCCTCTTCCTCTCATCTTTTCTTATTTCTCATATTATGAAATGTGTTTAGATCGTCGATAGGATCGCGTAGAACCAAAAATATTTGAATTCCGTCATCTTTGAGAAATTTCAAGTATGTTTACTTTTCCCCCATTTATGCTAGAATTGTTCATAACATGTTGGTATGATGCTTTGTTGATTTATATGGTGTTTTGGTTGAGTTTGGAACTCATTTGGATTTTGGATGATTTTTGCGATATTATGAAGGTTGGGATTTGAATCTTGTTTTGGATTTCTAGATGTTGTTATTTAGCCCTATTGCAAATCTATAAGCTGTTTTGGTTCATAGTTGTGTTTATGGTAAGTCTTGATTTCAAGTATTTTTGAGATGGTGAGGATTTTGTGATTTGGGCAAGAACATTTTGAAGAACCCAGCAGAATTCCCGACCCAGATCCCTTCCGGAGGGCCGGGTGACCGCCCGCCAACCCTTAGGCGCCCGCTTACTTGTGATGTTAACGACCATTTTCTTCTGTCGCCAGTGGGCGCCCACCCACTCCCTTTAGGCGCCCGCCCGTGTTGACCTGAGCGCCCGCCCGCCCCCTTTTCCTGGCACTTATTCTTTAGTTGATTTTGGTTTAGGTTATAACTTTAACCCTAGTTTTGGGCTTTGTCCTCTTAGACTTAAATGGCCATTTTGGAATACTCTAATAATGAAAATGGTTCCTTTGTGAATATATGTGTTATGGGATTTGATTAATCATTGTTTGGGAATGTTAGACACCTTTGATGTGTTGTTTGGATTGGTTTACCTTTGTGGTGATTTATTTCGAATGGTTCCCTACTTTAGAATCATTAGTTGTTTATCGTGCTAGTATTTTAATACTTAGCCTTTACTTGAAAGTCCAGCTGGTATGTGTGTGTTTCGGGCGTTGCGAAAGATTATAATGGCAATGAGCTGAGTCCATTGTAACTCTTGACCATTGTTTTGCCCCATTATTACCCTCCTCCAGATTTGCCTTGGATGTGAGATGAGCTAGCTCCTTTGTGAGCATTCTAGCTGTTTAGTTTGGGTTATGACTTTGTGTCATATTCCCTTGCTATTATTGGTTATTGGTTCCGGTACTGGGGGTTTTCTCTTCAGCTTTTATGCGACTATGAAGATGTTGATTGGGTTGATTGTTGAAGCTGCGCAGCGACCTTTATTTGGTTCTATCAGTTGGGAAACCTTGGCTCAGTATCCATGTGAATTGTTTATTTCCGCTGCTATTTGTTACCTGTTGTGTGCTATGTGCTATATGAGATTTTCTATTGTCAGAAGTTATTATTATTGCCTGTTGCATATTAGCATGTCATGTAGTTGCATTTGTATCTTACTGAGATTTTATCTCACCCCGTTTCCTTTCAATGTTTTTTTCCTTAACCACCCCCCAGGAGGAAAGGATTAGGATTTGCGGATCGAGGATGATGTCGAGAGGTTTGAGATATTTGGGCAGGTTATTATTGATCGGTTTGCATTATTTAAATGTGTAACCTTCTTGGGGATAGTTGTACCAACAATGACGTCATTAAGATTTGTAATATTTGTATTTTGGGTGTGAGCTTGTGGAGCTTACACTAGTTGTTTTATGATGTTGTTAAACTTGGATTTTCCAAACCTTGTGTTAAAATATTTTGGGGTATAAAATGGAATTTTTACCTTCAGTATTTTAGAGGTTATGGTTGTAAGTCGACGTCCAGCTCGCGAGTTCCCGGCCCGAGGGGTCGGGGTGCGACAGTTGGTATCAGAGCTATGGTTTAGCCCTAAGTATAAGTCTTGGTGGACTAGCATGACCTAGGAGGGTAGATGGGTTCGGAGTGAGTAACGATGAGTATTTAATGTTGGTATTTGTTTGTTATGGCTAGAAGAAGAGCTGGTGAAGGCATCAGTGGGGCTCAGAATCTTAATGGTCTACGGGAAGAAAACCGTGCAGTGTTTCAGGGCAGGTTTGAAGCGGCCGTGAAAGCAATTCATGACCAAGGGCCGAGAGAGGAACATGTAGCACCTCCGCGATATGGGTTGGAGCAGTTCTTCAGGTTGAAACCAAGTGAGTACGACGGTGAGCCTGATGTGAAGAAGGCCGAGCTATGGATAGAGTCGATGGAGAAAATCTACGGTGTCTTTGGTTGTACTGATGAGGATAGGGTTCTGTTTGCAGCTTATAAGCTCGTGGGGGCTGCGGAACATTGGGGGAAGGCACTAAACACCAGTTGGGATGCGACTCTTGTACCATATCCTTGGGAGTGGTTCGTGAGGAAATTCAAGGATCATTTTATCTCTCTAGTGAATCAAAACCGGAAAGAGATCGAGTTCCTCAGCTTGGAGCAAGGCATGATGTCAGTAGCACAGTATTCGGCTAAGCTCACAGAATTAGCCAGGTGTTGTGACTACCTTGTGCGGACCGAGGAGCAGAAAACGATGAGATTGATCAGGGGTTTGATAGAGCAAGACATCGGGGGACACAAGAGGAAGACTGAGATGGTTAACCCGGGAAAACAATGAGGGCAAAACAGGGCTCAACCACAGCAATATTCGGATAACAGAGGTAATTCTGGAGTGCAAACTCGATTCAGAAGGCAACTTCAAGGGCAACCAACAGTAGGAAATCAAGGTTCTAATAAGGGGACACGAAATGGGAAGATCTGCGGCTATTGTCAGAGGGAAGGACACTCAGAAGACAAGTGTTGGAAAAAGCAAGGAAAATGCATTAATTGTGGTCGGTTTGGGCACTTTACGAGAGATTGTCCTAGAAGAAGATATCAACCATCCGGGAGTAACGCTGGTATTGCACGGGTCAGAAGAGAGATGCTTCGGGAAACCCTAAAGGTTCAGGGTAGGGTATTTGTGATCAACCAGCACTTGTCAGGTATTGAGCAATTTCATGAGGTATCGAGCGCGTGCATTTTAGGATCATCGCATTCTCATGTTTATGTGTATTTAGTTGCATTTATTTCTCCTGAGTCTTTGACTTATGTGTTGTCAGTGTCTACTCCTATGGAGGAGTGTAGGATATCTGATGAAGTCTTATGTGCTCATTTTGTGCTTAAAGGTAGGTATAACTTACCTACTAAATTTGTCATATTGCTATTATAAGATTTTGATGTTATTTTGAGAAGGGAAATGTCATGCTTTAGTCGATTGTTGTAGGAAAATTGTTACATCCTCTCTTCCCTTTTGCCTAAAATTGTTTTGAGACCGTCCCTTTGTGTAGACTTAAGCATATCTTTTATTATTTGGAATCTGGCTATTTCGCTTCGATGGGTGACAATGGATGTCTATACCAAGTTGTTGGATGTATTTATCATTTGTAAGATTTCTATTTTCTTTTGAACAGTACCTAGTATTTGGGAAAAGCTTGGGTTAAATTGTGTTGTTATGGTACAAGGTTGTAGTACTGATAATTAGATCAATATCCATATTGTATCAATTGGGTTGTAAGAATTGAGGATTCAATTGAGGATTTCTTGGTAGGAGATTTTTGTTTACATCTAGCACATCTACGTGATTGCATCAGAATTGGTTGTTATGAGGGAATACATGATTTGTATGAGTGATGAGTAGATTGTGGAAGTTATAATCATTAATGGTGGTAGGCGCGTTATGTTCGAGAGGACTAAGCACATTTTGGGGAGAGTAATAATTTCCCGATCTATATTAAAGGCATTTTGAATTTTGAGTTTTGGTTAAATGGTTGTTCTATGGTTCTAAATCCTTCTTAGTGGCGTTCCTCGATTTGGATTAAGAGTATGTGAACAAAATTGGGTATCAATAATTGGGCATATTAAAGAATACTATGATTTGGTATTGGGTCAGTTAGAATGTGGCTAGCCAATTGGTTTGTTATGATGGTAGTACTATTGAGCCTAAGTATCATTGAGATTATAAATGTATACATGAAAGACTAAGGTGGGTTAGCCATTGAAGATTTAGGATTTGCTAAATTTCTTTGGAGTGTGTAAGCGGATTATCAATTTAAAGAGAGAGTTAGAGGAAAGCCTTGGAGATAAAATGTGGATTGTTTTACGGATTACTGAGTATTTGTAATTGTTTTAGGCTTTCAAAGAGTTGGAGTAATGTGATGATAAAATTATAGCGTGGATTTAAGTAAACATTTTGTATAAAATATTGAGCTTACGTTGTACCTCTAGTTTAATGTGCCATCTAAGGTGAAAGCACTATAATGGAAATCCTTGGAGATATAGCCACTTTGGTGAATACTATGGGGATGAAAAATTTCTTAGATTGTCATATTTTAAGAAGCTGATTAAGCTCGGGATGGTTTAATGTTTAGAATTTCTGGGAAGTAATACTGAGTATACGGCTTACAAATGGAAGTATCTTGACAGTGTAATTAAGGTTACGAATAAGGCAAACTTGTAGTATCTCGAGAATTATGTTTAGGAGAAATTGGGGTTCTTCGATTTTGAGGATGAATTTTAATTAGTAGTGGAGATAATGATTGAAGGAAGTTAAGTGCGAGAGGTTGTTATGTTGTAAACATTATTTAAGGTTACCATATGATGGTTTAGAATGGACAATTGAGAATTCGGGAAGTGGCAGAACTATCGTATCCGTGGCTAATTGATCCTTCGGGTAAGTATTTCTAAAATTCGGGTTAATAAATAGAGCGACCTATGACTAAGGATTGATTACAATTTTAGTGATATCGCCTTCAAATTATAGTTTGTTGTTATGGGACCAAGTTTAGAAACGATGATAATGGGTTACCAATGTTGGATAGTTTAGGTTCTTCGAAAGGAAAAAAAAAATGAGTTAGTGCAAGTGGGTTAAGAAATACCAAGACTACGATTGTATTATGTTTTATTACCTAAGGAAGATAAATTTAGTAGTGGAGTTGATTCCAAATACTATTGGGATAATGAAAAATAAAACTTATGGATGTTGATGATTTAAGGGTTAATTGAATCATGGAGACTATGTCTGAATTATCTAATAGGTTCTTGATTGGGATTTTGAGTGCTAGATGAGAATCGATATTTTGTAGCCTCCATATGGCTATGTGTTATGATTTTGATAAGTTAATTCGCGGGCGAATTCTTTTTAAGGAGGGTAGATTGTAACGACCCGAAAACCCGCCTTTATTTTTCTTAGTGATAATTATTTAATTAATTATTTATGGTTTATTTATTCATTTAAATTATTTATTTATTTAAATATTTATGTGTACATTTTAGGTTTCTTAATAATTTATGCCTAGCATTTTAATTGAGTTATTTGTGCTAGTGTAGAAGTGTTGGGACTTGATTGTAGTAAGGAGTTTAATTGTAATGGTGAGTAGTAGGGGAGGGGCCCTAAGTGTAAGTTTTTTAAAATCATTCTCCTACTCCCTCCCTACTCTTCCTTATCCCTTACTCTCTCCCTCATCCTCTCTCATCTCCCAGCATTCTCTCTCTCTCTCTCGCCAAGAAAAGGGTAAGTTTTTCTTCTCCCTTCTCTCTTCATTTTCATCCTCTTCCTCTCATCTTTTCTTATTTCTCATATTATGAAATGTGTTTAGATCGTCGTTAGGATCGCGTAAAACCAAAAATATTTAAATTCCGTCATCTTTGAGAAATTTCAAGTAAGTTTACTTTTCCCCCATTTATTCTAGAATTGTTCATAACATGTTGGTATGATGCTTTGTTGATATATATGGTGTTTTGGTTGAGTTTGGAACTCATTTGGATTTTGGATGATTTTTGCGATATTATGAAGGTTGGGATTTGAATCTTGTTTTGGATTTCTAGATGTTGTTATTTATCCCCATTGCAAGTATATAAGCTGTTTTGGTTCATAGTTGTGTTTATTGTAAGTCTTGATTGCATGTATTTGTGAGATGGTGAGGATTTTGTGATTTGGGCAAGAACATTTTGAAGAACCCAGCAGAATTCCCGACCCAGATCCCTTCCGGGCGCCCGCCCGTGGAGGGCCGGGCGACCGCCCGCCAACCCTTAGGCGCCCGCTTACTTGTGATGTTAATGACCATATGCTTCTGTCGCCAGTGGGCGCCCGCCCACTCCCCTTTAGGCGCCCGCCCGTGTTGACCTGAGCGCCCGCCCGCCCCCTTTTCCTGGCACTTATTTAGTTGATTTTGGTTTAGGTTATAACTTTAACCCTAGTTTTGGGCTTTGTCCTCTTAGACTTAAATGGCCATTTTGGAATACTCTAATAATGAAAATGGTTCCTTTGTGAATATATGTGTTATGGGATTTGATTAATCATTGTTTGGGAATGTTAGACACCTTTGATGTGTTGTTTGGATTGGTTTACCTTTGTGGTGATTTATTTGGAATGGTTCCCTACTTTGGAATCATTAGTTGTTTATCGTGCTAGTATTTTATTACTTAGCCTTTACTTGAAAGTCCAGCTGGTATGTGTGTGTTTCGGGCGATGCGAAAGATTATAATGGCAATGAGCTGAGTCCATTGTAACTCTTGACCATTGTTTTGCCCCATTATTACCCTCCTCCAGATTGGCCTTGGATGTGAGATGAGCTAGCTCCTTTGTGAGCATTCTAGCTGTTTAGTTTGGGTTATGACTTTGTGTCATATTCCCTTGCTATTATTGGTTATTGGTTCCGGTACCGGGGGTTTTCTCTTCAGCTTTTATGCGACTATGAAGATGTTGATTGGGTTGATTGTTGAAGCTGCGCAGCGACCTTTATTTGGTTCTATCAGTTGGGAAACCTTGGCTCAGTATCCATGTGAATTGTTTATTTCCGCTGCTATTTGTTACCTGTTGTGTGCTATGTGCTATATGAGATTTTCTATTGTCATAAGTTATTATTATTGCCTTTTGCATATTAGCATGTCATGTAGTTGCATTAGTATCTTACTGAGATTTTATCTCACCCCGTTTCCTTTCAATGTTGTTTTCCTTAACCACCCCCCCCAGGAGGAAAGGATTAGGATTTGCGGATCGAGGAGGACGTCGAGAGGTTTGAGATATTTGGGCAGGTTATTATTGATCGGTTTGCATTATATAAATGTGTAACCTTCTTGGGGATAGTTGTACCAACAATGACGTCATTAAGATTTGTAATATTTGTATTTTGGGTGTGAGCTTGTGGAGCTTACACTAGTTGTTTTATGATGTTGTTAAACTTGGATTTTCCAAACCTTGTGTTAAAATCTTTTGGGGTATAAAATGGAATATTTACCTTCAGTATTTTAGAGTTTATGGTTGTAAGTCGACGTCCAGCTCGCGAGTTCCCGGCCCGAGGGGTCGGGGTGCGACAGGCTATATGAATTTTGGTGTTCTTGAGCTTTTTATTCTCAATCTAGGCTCAAGAATATGTTTCTCAAACATATGGATTACCCATGAATAATGGCTGGTGAAAGAGGATTTTTTATACTCTAAAATCCTTAACCCTTAAGGACCCTTGAGACCTAATCCCGTCACCCTAATTATTCTGCTGTAAATCTGGCCCAGACACTCTGGCATGGCCGTGCTCATAAACTGGCACGGTCGTGCCAAAGGGTGCGAATGTTCATAACATTCTGGCACGTTCGTGCTCACAAATCGGCACGGTCGTGCTCACAAACTGTCACAGCCGTGACCGCCAAAAATTCAGCCTTTTAGCTTTTTAACAATTTGTTATTTTGTGTGTGACCCCATGTTAGTACCCAGCCTGAAAATGAGTTATTAGGCATTCTAGAACTCACAGGGACCTCCCAGATATTTACAAGATGCGCAGGAGTTATCCAGGATTTCCCGAAAAGCCCAGATAAGAAGATGTTCTCGATCGATCGGATGAGGGATCAAGGATAGGCGTTATCTGATCATCCTCCAGAGTCCAGATAGACTTACCTCAAAAACCGTGTCAATCTCTCAGACCGGCCGGGCGGCCAGTCTTCCGGCCGGGCGACCACTTCCTCCAGGTAAGGTTTTCTTATAAATAGGTGACATCAGTTCACATTTTACACACAATTCTCTCCCCCGAGTTCCACAAGCCAAAACTGACGGCAGAACTCTCTCTTCAAGTATTTCTAGCAATCCCGAAGGTCCGACAAATCCGCGCAAGAGATTCGACTTCATTCTTGTCAAGATTGGTGAGAATTTGTCATGTTTTCTTAGTTTAGATCAGATTTATACTAGTTTCATTATGTTTATACACCTATATTCATATGATTCATAACGTGTTCTTCATGTTCTTACTAGAATTCATAATATGCTCTATATCTAGGGTAGCGATCTTCATGTTTATGTGTTCATTCATACATGTTTCATGATATTCTTATTATTATGCTAGATCTACGGCTTATCCCATGCGTAACGTGTTAGATCTAATGTGTCGCGCCCCAGACCCGTGGTCCTACTTGGCCCCACGCTCGGGACACGATTGGAAGACGTTATAAAACACTTTTTAGAAAATTTTTCGAAATGTATTTTCATAAAGTTTAACACACTTGAAGTTCAAAGACTTCATCTAAACTTGAAACAACTTTACAAACGCTTTCACAACGGAAGTACTTAGCCCGAAGGCTTACAATCTTTTAAACAAATGTACATACACCAACATTAACCAAAATAGGTGTGACCATAAGAAGTACGGGTACTCTACCCAAAGGGTTTACATTTACATAATGTAACCTTCACAAAACAAGTCCCATCTCTTACCAATCCAACGTCCTCCCATGCCAAGTGTCCTATCCCCTGGACCCGCCTTTATCTAAAACAGTAAACAAATAAGGGTGAGAATAAATCTCAGTAAGCTACTAACATGCAACTACGTTACATGCTGATATGATAATCATAAAGAAACAATATCAACAAGTAATCATATAGCATATAGCACATAGCATCAACTCATATATCACATTAGTCACATAGCCCACACTCCGGTGGATACCAAGCCAAGGTTTACCCAATAACCATAACTGTCTGAGAATACCATCTGAGAAAACCAACTGAGAAAATCATCTGAGCAGCATAAATAGCCTGAAGCCGGGATCCCGAAAACCAAATCATAACCAATAGAACCAAGTAACCAGAGATGGAAATATGACACAAAGTCATAACCCAAATACTCACCAAAGGGAGCAATTCATCCCATCCAAGCCCAATCTGGACTGGGGAAACTAGAAGGCACAGTGGACACCTTATAGTGAACTTGGCTTATGTGCCACTATAATTCTCCCACCGCCTGACTCACAAGCTCCAATGGAAAACCTTATAGTGGACTTACCTGTACCACTATAATTCTTCCATTGGCTGACTCCACAACAAGACCAGCTGGACTTTTTACAAGAAGCACAGTAATGAATACTTGCTAAACAAAACCCGGGGCATTTAATCCAAGAAGGAATTAAGCCAAAAACATCACAAGATGCACACGAAAGATTTCTGATAAAGAGTCCATAATAAGGACATTTATTCACAACCCAATCTTTTTCATTAACGACATAAAAGTCATACACATTCACATTTAGGTCCTAAATAACCCCAAGGACGACACAAACAATTATCCTCTTGTACCCCAATAACACAAACTATCAACCCTGGAAAACAGGGGGGTGCGCACGCTCCACCCGAAAGGGTGCGCGCGCCCCACCCAAAAGGGTGCGCACGCCTCCCTTCATCACACACTTTTGCCTAGATTGGTAACAATGGGGTGCGTGCGCCTCCTTATTTAGGGTGCACGCGCCCCTCCTATTTTGGGCCAAATCCCAGATTTCTTCCTTAGTTCAATTTTTACTCCTTCCGTCCCACAAGTAACATATATACTACACAACATTAGCAACTTTCATTAAGATTTCAACATGGTTTCTAAACCATTCCCATACTCAGCTAAAACCAATTCCATATACTCCCTTTGTCCCAAAATTACAAGTATAGCAAATATTACCCAAATCACAAAATTAACAAGTAGAAGTATCAAATATAGCATATATGACTATTTTAACATTTAAAGGGGAATTAGTAACTTACATAGTTCCGGAAAAAGTACCGCTGAAATAAGTTTTGTTCGGCTAGAAATGACCTACTCAACGCCCTGATCATTTTTATATAATTAGTTTTTAAAACGGGTAAGTAAATAAAAAGAATTAAATCGAAATGGGTCGAACTTACCTTTTTCTCTTAACCCTAACTGATACGAGGAATGTTGCAGAAGTTTTGTACACAGAGAAAGAAGAAGAAAGCAAATTGCTTTATAAAGGGTTTTAACCCATTTTTACAAATTGGTCACTGGACTTTCAAAGATAACACTTAAGCCCCTTAACTCATAATTCAACAAGGACCCTAAAGTTTCAACTTAATCATTTAACTCCTTTAATCATTATTATTACTAACTAAGTAAATAACACAAATAATCAAGTATGATATGCAAATCATAAAATATAATGCAACACATAAAATGCACATATAAGTCAAATAAAAATCCCCAAAAATATAAAATAAATAAAAACGGGTTTTGGGGTCGCTACATAATGTGTTAATCTCTACTTATATTGTATAGCCGATGATGATCCACGAGATCTAGGAACTACTTCTAAACCCTAAACTTTAGGTAATTTGTAACGACCCGAGTCCGCAGACCCGACCCGCCACATAGGTACCATACACTAGCCCACCAAGCATCTCCTCAATTGGGTCAACCACAGCCCATCACAGGCCTCCAAAAGTCTAATGGATGATTTGATGCTTAGTAGGAGTGTATGGGCCTTCTATAGAGCACACTCAATTCCCACATATTTCCGATGTGGGATAGGGGATATGGTATCAGAGCGGGCTGTGCGGAACAAAGTGCTACACCGCGGAGTCGGTGGGAGCCACCACTTGAATCCGTACGAGCCCCTCTTGAATCCACACTGCCCGGGGTTCCGATCCAAGTGGGTCTTGCCGGGGACGGCAAGGATCCAAGGTGGGGAGATTGTAATACCCCGACCCAAAAATGTGTGTGCCTGATATGTTTGATATGATTTGATTGGTACTACTTATACCACCAAGATGCATCTTCTTTTCGGAAGCTCATCTTATAAGAACTTCAAGGTTAAGAGTGCTTGACTTGGAGCAATTCTGGGATGGGTGACCCACTGGGAAGTTTCTCAGTGAGCACGTGAGTGAGGACAAAAACGTGCTGGAAAGACTCGTGGTGGTTTGTGAGGAAAGTCCATCAAATTTGATAGCGTTCCGACCCGGTTTTCGGGCACTTCAAGGTTAAGCGTGCTTGACTTGGAGCAATTCTAGGATGGGTGACCCACTGGGAAGTTTCTCAGTGAGCACGTGAGTGAGGACAAAACCGTGCTGGAAAGACTCGTGGTGGTTTGTGAGGAAAGTCCATCAAATTTGATAGCGTTCCGACCCGGTTTTCGGGCTCGGGGCGTTACATAATTACTCCCATGATCAGTAATTCTCAAAGGATGAGTATGATGACTACACATTGATCTTATCAATGGTATAATCATTCTTCTAGGATGTGATCATCTTGTATGATTCTTTATCCTCCTCCTTCATTATGCATGATCCCGCTTCTTCTCCCTATTCCGATTATGTGCTAACTAAGCTAACCTGAGCTTCTCAAATGAGAGGAACGTAGGAAATCTTCGGATCCAGTCTCAATCATTAACACACTACTAACACCTCAATCATGATAGAAAGTTCGACTTCTCGGGCGATAGGAGTGATAACTTGATATTCTTCTCTTGTCGTAACTTGACCCCCGAACCCTCTTTGTTAGCTTTTCTCAATGTTTTAGCTGAATAAGAACAACGTGGCGACTCTTAATAAGGTTAAATTCCAACTTGAATATCCTAATCCCATAGATAAAATAAAATAAAGAAAAATAAAAGAAAGACTTCCCATACGTCGTCCGCATGACGGAAAGGGGTATTCACAGTGGCGACTCTGCTGGGGACTAGCTTTGAACATCTTCAAACATAGAGGGTCAAACTTTCGTCAATATCATGATTGTATGCTTACTTGATTTCTTCCCCCTTGTACTTTATCTCTTGTACATATTTGCTTCCCTTGTACTTTAGTGCGTTAACATCTTAACTCTTTCCTATTGTACCCTCTCTAACTGTTTTGCATTGCATACATGTAAATACAAAAAACTCTCTGTTTTCTCCCTCAAAAGGGTTGTTGTCCGCACACTACCACTCGGTCCGTGTCACATTGTACACCCTACTGGATACTCCGCTAAGTGCACAGATTTTGGTGATCCTGTCGCCTCTATCTTCGTGGCACCCGGGCTATCTAACTCACTGTTTTCACTTGTGAAGCAGTTGAGGTTAATCTCTTGTTCGTTTCGAAACCATGCACTCACAGGGTCTAGGACACTCCAAAGTTCACCGTTTGGTTTGACTAGCTTTTCTTTATAGACAATTAACGTGTCGTTCATGCCGTCATCCGTTAAGTCTTTAATAAGTCGAGATCCTTCGAGAGAAAAAAGCACAAAAAATGAAATTCCCTACAAGGGTGTGCAAATAGTAAGCCGAGTGATACTTTGAACAAAGATTTCAACTTGTTAAAAACTTAACGGAAGTAACATAAACGTTACATTAAATGCCTTTAAACAAGGGTTAGTCGTTAGGATCCGTTAGGTCGGTGGAAGTCGCTTGCCCTATAGGACCCTCTCCCAAATTTTCCGTTTGGGAGGTGCAATACAGGTGAAAAATGAGGGGTCTATAGACGTAGTGATGACCTCCACTAATCCAGGTTTTGTAGATAGTAACCCAAAAAGGGGTACCCCTTCCAACCATTAGGACTAATAATATACTGTTTTTGTAATTTAACAAATACATTGCATGAGCCTTATCCCGTCCTAAACCTCTCGTCTACTACCTCTACAGAGAAACAAGGTTGGGTCCGTTCCGGCGGTCGTCTTCAACGTTCAAGCCTTCCACAAGTTCAGTCCTCAGTCTCTGCATCAACAATGTCTCCATCATCAGAGCCTAATACTCCTAGTGTCTCTACTCCACCGATCTCCACTGCCTCTGACAATCCAGATTTCGCCGCCAGCATCAAGCCCTCGGACATTCCGCCACCTCTGCATGCTTTCTTCACCAACCTCATGCTGCAGATCTCTAAGCTTGAGGATCAAAGAAAGTCTCTAGAAAGGGTCAACCAAGAGCTCAAAGATCATCTTCATACTGAAATGAAGAAGAAAGGTGTGGCCGCTAGTTTCCATAATGGGGAAGCTATTTTAATTGAAGACGAAACGGTGGCTGTGACCTATCCCGCCAATGATGATGCTATTCCTCTCAAGGTGCCCAACTACCAAAGGGTCCCTCCTCTTGATTTCGGTACTAAAGCAACCTCCAGCAAAGGTCCGTATGAGCTGTCACCAGAAATGATGGGTAGTTACTTGTCCTCTACCAAGTTACCACCTCCCTCACTACCATTGAGCATCGGTGTCTCTATACCTACATTCTCCATTTCTCCTCCCGCTACTCAAGCCTATGGTAGCGCAGATTTCTCCAATCACCCCTTAGTGGTTGCCATGCAAGAACAGATCCGCAAGCTATCTAACACGGTCTCCAAGCAATCCGCCCCGATAGTCAATACCATTGACCTAAGCAATGTGGGTGCTCTTCCTAGACACTTCAAGATGCCGAATGTCTCTACATTCCACGGTATTACATGTCCCAAGACTCACCTTGACAGTTATGTGCTAGCCATGAGAGCCCGTTACTGCACCAATGAGCAAATGGCCCGAGTCTTCCACACCACTTTGGATGGAATTTCCCTCCGTTGGTTTTTGAGTTTAGATCCCTCCGAACGAGAAACATGGGAGCAAATCACCACTACTTTCTGTGAGAAGTATCAGTCGAACATAGATTGGCACGTCAACCGTACTGATTTAGAGAACACCATGCAGAGGCCCGGCGAACCTATCTATGACTTCTACAAGAGGTGGAACCAAAAGCTAGCGAAAGTACAATACCCTCCTAAGGCAAAGGAGCAAAAGCAAATCTAAAGAGGTCGTCGGTCAAGTGAATATGGTCCAAGACACCTCCGCCTTCGATGTCCAAGCAGTTACCAGTAGCCTTCCTCGGAAGGAAGATCACTTTGACGACTTCGGCATGCCTACTAGTAAAGTCTTTGAGGTTTTGGTAAAGAAGGGTCTGATTAAGCTGCTTGAGAATTATGAACCGTTGAACAAAAAGACTAACCTTGATGTAAAGAAGTTCTGCAAGTACCATAACCTCATCGGCCATACCACCGACGATTGTTGGAAACTCAAGCGAGTCATCCAAAATCTCATAGCCGATGGAAAGATTGAGAAGCCTAAAAGTACGAACACCATAGCAAACCCGCTCCCTAACAATAGTAGCGTCAACATGGTCGAACTTATCGGAAGTGACATTGGTATTCTCGATATGGTAGATGCCTTTGCCAAACTGGGGCTAGACATGAATGCTCTATTCGGAGGACTAGTCAAGATCGGGTTGATAGCTCCCTTAGAAAGCGGATTCCGATGGCCTAAGCATGGTTGCAACATGTCCATGTTCTGCTACTACCATAGAGTGTCCGGACACACCAACAACGAATGCTTCACCATTAAGCAAGTTGTGCAGAAACTCATCAAGAATAACGTCATTACAGACCCAAGAAAAATCATCACCATAAATGTCAATATGGTGGAGATATCCGGAGACGATACTAACATCTTAGAAATGGTCGAAGCCTTCAAGCAACTTCAGTTAGATGTGAACTCCTTGTTCCGTGGTTTATCAAGAAGGGGATTGCTCAAACCATTAAAGGGCTACAAATCTCACCCGAACACTGATCCGACGAGGTTCTGCAACTTCCCCAACATCACCGGGCATACCACCAATGAATGCTCACAGTTAAAGCATGCATTACAGAAGTTGATCAATGACCAAGTACTAACCGATCCGAAGGAAATTATAGCCAAGATTGAAGACGAGAAATGGATGGATGTCTCAGATTTGACTGACACCTTTGGAAAGCTAGGGATCACCATGACAGACATGCTCGAGAAACTATAAGCAAGGGGCTTACTCAAGAGGCCCAAAAACTACTGCGTACCATTCTCCGACGATCGAGAGAAGTTCTGTGACTACCACGATTACCGGTCATACTACTGAAGAGTACACCGCATTAAAGAAGTCGATTCAAAGGTTGATCAACAAGGGTTCCATAGAAGACCCTTGACTTTATAGCGAAAATGTAGCAACAAACATTGGTGATCTAGCCGAAACTATTATGGCAGACTCCGAGTTTTGTAGTGATGATGAGATAGGTTGTACTTAAAAGTTTATTAATGATAGTCATTCTTCTTGTTATATGCTGTCATTAGATGAACTGTCCTTAGAAGCTTCTCTCCTCGGAGAAGACAACTCCACTTCTCTTAAATCTCCACCACTATCTATAGCTGAAATTTTCGCAGAGTCCACCAAAATACCGCAGTCTCCATATGACATGCGAGCAGAAATCAACCTACTCACAAGGTCCGGACAAATCTATCAGTCACACCCCAAAGGTGCGAAGAATATCATCAACAAAGAATCATAACCATCAGACCCCGAGAAAGAGGATCCCATCCTCACGCAGCTTAAACAAACTCAAGCTCACATCTCTCTGTGGTCTTTACTCACTTCATCTCTAGCTCATCGCCAAATGCTCGAGAAGAACTTGGACGCTACTATTGTCCCATCAGACACAACTCCTGAGAATGTCACACAAATGATTGGCAACATTCACTTCGGAAACATCATCACCTTCTCAGAGCTCGACGAACCGCCATTTGGCATTGATCATAATGAACCTCTGCACATAACAGTCGAAATCAGTGGGAAGAAGATTCCCCAAGCTTTTGTGGACAACGGATCCGCCATCAATGTACTGCCGTCACGAATGATGGATGTGGTAGGTGTAGATGCAACTACTCTAAGGCCTTCCAAGCAACAATCAAGGCTTATGACTCTACATGCAGATCAGTGTTGGGGATTGTTACTCTGCCTATTACTGTGGGAACCCAAACCCTGTCTACGGATTTCCAAGTGATTGACATACCGTCATCCTTTACCATTTTACTAGGTCTCCCTTGGCTCCACAAATCCAATGGAGTACCATCCTCCTTACATCAGTGTGTCAAATTCCAGTCAGGAAATGAGGTGACAGTTATCTACAGCGACTTAGTAACGGCTCAAGGCACCGACACGAAAGGAGTACCTGTGTTACAGATTCAGCATGAGGAGGACCACCGACTCTTCAGTGGGTTCGAAATAGTGGCACAAGCCCAGATATGTGATGACGACCTCACCAGAACCTCCGACAAAGTACAACCTGTCTACAAGATACTCCGAAATATGGGTTTCATACCGGGGCTGGGGCTAGGCAAGAACTTACAAGGCCCTATGCACTTGACTAAAGAAGTAGACCACAGAGGTCTATATGAGCTAGGGTGCATACCAACTCCCGTAGACCAGGCAGAGCAGAAACAAATAGAGGTACTCAAGAAGAAGCAACTCCCTTATAAGAAGTCGGATATGAAACCTTACCGCCTTTCCCTCAACAGTTACTATGTGAAAGAAGGTCAAGAATACTCAAACTTCAAGTTCACAGAGCCATGGTTCAACCACAATGGAAAGTTACAAAAGGGTTTTGAAATCTTCAGAGATGTCGAGTTTGACCGGGATAATCTAAAGCTAAGGTACATGGAACCTTGAAAGGTTACTGGCAGAGTTACCACCATTCAGAATGAGTACTACATCAAGGTGAACAAAGATCTGACTTACGATACTGAATTCGTGTCACTCGATGAGCTGTTGGTCAGAAAAACTAAGGAAATAGAGTCGTGGGACGGCCAAGATCTGTTCCAACACTTGAACCTAGAAGATGACATCGTGGCTATCATTGAATACGGGCCTGTGGCTACTGCTATCGAGAATCTGGGGCTTGCCAGCTCACCCCCTAGAGAGTCAATTCCCCCTAAGTCAGTTAGGTTTCCTTTCTTCACTTACGAGTTCGTGTATCCATCCAAGTCTAATGACCTTAAGTCAAAAGACTATGATATAATCGCAAATGCTGTATTTCCTTGTGCATTAAATGAAATCTCAACCTTTTCGAGTATCCCGCTATAGCCGCTCTTATAAATGATAAATTAACTAATCAATCTAATGATATACAAATAGTTAATAACGATTCATTAAAAGAGGCGGACACAAACGAACTAAATGACAAATACATCCGAGAAATCTCAGAGCAGGTTAAGAATCAAAGGGAAAGCCGAGCCCAAGCTGCCGATGAGGTGTTAACAGGTGTGAATCTGGGAAGACAAGACAAGCCAAAGTGGACTCAGATTGGGAGCTTATTTCATGGCGAAGAGCAAGAAGCACTGATTAAGCTGCTCAGAGAATATGAAGACATCTTTGCATGGTCAAGTGACGACGTATCAGACACAGATCAAGAACTAGTGACAACACCAGGCATGGGGTCAATAAAGCAAGCACTGCAACCCGTCAAGCCAGAATGGTCTCCTCGCATGGTGAGGGGAATTGAAAAACTGCTACAAAGGGACTTTATCAAGTTCGCATATTAGCCAAGGTGGTTACTCGACATCATCTCCGCAAAAAAGCACAAAGAGAAGGTGATAGTTCACGTAGACATCATAAGTCTCAACGAATTGAGTCCCAGACATCGATTCCTGCCATTTGACTTGAAAGCACTGTTAGAAGCTGTTGAAGATAGAGATGTCCGATCATTCCTCGAAAGCTTCACCGGTAAAAATCGAATACCCGCTGCGGTACGAACAGACGAGAAAATATTATTTCACACGCTATGGGGCAGTTATTGTCATGCCAACAGGTTCCTAGAAGGGAAAGGCATTGGTATCTCTTACTGCACACCAACAAAATCACCAACAGATACAGATGTCTACATAGACGACCTAGTGTTGCAGTCTAAGAGACCCTACGGACACATCGAGGATCTACGGAATGTCTTCAACATTCTAAGAGATCAGAAAATTCGCCTAGACCCGTCAAAATGTAGATTTGGTACGGTTCAGACAAAAACTCTAGGGTACAGATTGGGACAAAAGTTCGAAGTTGATCCCGAGAAGATCAGAGAACTAATAACGATGTCATCCCCTCGTCAAAAGAATGAAAGAACCAAGCTCATAGGTCTGCTACACTACATCAGTCGCCTCACAACGGTAGGAGACTCTGTCCTCAAAGAATTACAGAGTTCATCAGAAGAAGTTTGGAATCAGAAGTGTGAGTTGGATCTAACTCAACTAAAGAGCCACTTAGCAAATACCTCGTCCTTACGACCGACGCATGGGAGGTTCGAATCACAGAGTGGAGCCCCCATATTTTTTTAACATTGCACAAGCTCTGATCTACCGTTGGGCCTCATGTTCAAAGCACTGGTAAAGATTGGTAAACTACCGCCGATGCAAGAATTTGGTCTTACTCCGACACTACAGGTTTCTGAACCAAACAGAATGTGTTCTTATTACCAGAATGAAGGGAATAGCACTGATGACTGTCAAGAGTTAAAAGAAGAAGTTCGATAACTCATCGAGACGGGTCGACTAACCAGACAAAAGGAATATTAGGTGTACATGGACGATAATGGTCTCCCCCCAGTCAAGATTTACAAGCTTTGCCGCTACTACAACTGACCACCACGGTCCCTCTCCACTAAGCGGTACTCTCTATCAGCGGTACTCTCCATCAACGGTTTTCTACAACGGCCATCCCCTTGTAAAAAAAAATATATTACTCTCTTTACTTCCCCTCTTCTATCTTCCCTTTCTCCAATCAAAAAATGAACTACGGTGACATGAGCCCATTAGCCCTACTTGTAAAAGGGGAACGTAGGCAGCCTTCAATGGTGCGGTCTCAAAAATAAATAACCTACTTTGAAATTTAAAATAAACTAAAACAAACTAAAATCTAAACTATGTGTCTGCAACGACTGTGGTTGGATACTCGGAGTCACTCCTCCTCCTCCTCTTCCTCTTCCTTCTTTGGTTTCTTGTCTCTTCGTCCGCGTCTTGTCCATCTAGTAGGATCCACAAATAAAGCCTTCCTCAACTGAGTCACCCCACTTGGGCCTTCTCTCTTCCTTTTTCTCTCAATAGGTGCTAGTTGAGCCAACTCGGCCTCCATCTCACGTTGTACATTCTCGTCTTCCCTCAAGCATCCGCTCGAGACATAAGGGACCACCACCCTGCGTCTCAATCTTCTCAGAGTCCATCCCATATACCCCAAAGTCGTCTGGTACTAGTCCAAGTATTCTCGAGACAGGAGTATGTCACGTGGTCGCTGTATAGAGAGAGTGATGGGCATGAGATCATAAGACCAAGATCGCTCCAAGAGCACTGCAACCCCGTTATTCATGGGAAGTATCCTATTAGTGACCTTACTACAAGTTTTGTCCCATAAAGAGGGTATAACCTGAGGCATCCCGTACTGACGGCATACCCGCGCTGCATAATAGTAAGTAGTCACGTCAAAGACAGGGACCCGAATCATGCAGAGACTGCTCTGAATCCACCGTGCTCTGATCACCCCCCAGTGAGGCACCATCCACTTGATCTGAGTAGTACTCATCTGGGCCATATAAGTCACCCATGCAGAACGAGCCATCCCTGCAAATCGCTGCCTTATGCGCCTACTCTGGCAAACCCAAAGGGATACTGGTCCAACAGGTTCTTCCAAAACTCTAAGTCTCTCCTGCAGCCAAAAGGTTAATAGTCTGGTACTTCCTCTGGTCATCTTTCGAGCTCCTGAAGCTAATTCTCCAATACCATGCAAAGTCTCCCAGAGCAAGCAAGGGACAACACTGCGATCGGCCCGAGCTTGGTCCACCATGTCAAGACAACCCATGGTAGCTACTCCTACATAGGGTGGAAATAGTACCGAGGCAAACAGACAGAGTGCCAGACAATCCAAGGCCGCGTCAGATTCCACTGTGCTATTAATAAACCTGAGGGGAAGCCCACAGAGATCAACATCACCATCCAATAGCAAGCCTCTATCATCCTCAACAGAAATCCTCAGCAGATGGGAAATCCGAAGTTTGAAGGTACTTGAGACTGCGGCATGGCTACCCTATCTGTCGCTGTCGCACCGCAAAGAGCTGTAAAATCTTCATAAGTTGGAGTGATTTCATTATAAGAAAAGTTGAAGACATGGTGCTCATGGTCCCAGAACTTGACAGCAGCACAAATCAGATTCTCATCAGACTTCACCCTATACAAGGACCAGAGGCACTTGATTCCGAATCTCTTATCGAACTTTGCACGAGTCGCCTTAGAAAGCTTCTTGACCCATGTCCTCAAGTTCTTGATGAAGTTTCTTTTCTTCTCCTCAGAAATCCTAGGGTGTCTATCCATCAGAAAAGCGCCGAAAGATAGAAATCTAGAGCAAAAAGAAGGAAAACTGCTGTCTGCTTCGTCTGTTTGCGCAGGCTGTTATTATATAGAGTTGGGAGTTCGAGTCCTGATCATACAAGGAGAAATCTGACGAAAATTGTGTCAGACTAGGGTTTAGCCGCGTGGCCAGTCTTTCCCCCTGGTTGGCCACGCGGCCACATAAGCCAATACAGACAGAATGCAAGTCCGTCCCCAACAAACGCCGGAATAGACCCATTTCAGACATATTAAAGGTCCCAGATCACAAAAGAGGTCCAATAAAGAAGGCAGAACTACCCGGCAGTGTGTATAATCCCCATTTTACCCCTAGAGCTCATGCATTGTACTAAATGTAAAGACCTGTAAATAAAATACTAATTAATTACATAACAAAAGCAAATAAAAATATTGTGCATAAATATCCGTTTAGTATCTTCCTCTCCTCTCTCTCTCTCTAACCAAATGCAGGAAATAAAAGGACTACATCTAGTCCGAGTCTGAGCTCTCCTCAATGTTCACATCTTCATCCTCCTCTTCATCATCATCATGACCCCGCTACTGCACATAATGGGACCCACCAGCTCCAGAACCCCTACCTCGAGTAGATATCCGACTGGCACGAGATGGACGAGAAGACTCCACCGGCGATCTCTCCCTCTGCTGTGGCAACACCACATCCTCCTGACGGCAGGTACAAGCAGCAGCCAAGCTCCGGAATAACCTCTCAAAAATGTTGCCCTGACGGACAGAGCGGATATAAGCCTCCCGAGTAACCTAAGACAAATATGCACAGTTCAAATACAAGACTAAAGTGTGTGTGTGCAAGACAAAAATGAAAAGCAAAAGTATCATACCGTAGCTCCAAGCGAAGGAAGCTGGGCCCTAGTGACCTCATCAGCCTCAGTCGGGTTCAGATCTAGGTCCACCTCGACACCACCCCGCTGCATCCGGATACTATCAGAAAACCGAGGCATATCCATAGCATGCCTCCTCGCCAAAACCTGCGGACTCAGCAGCACGTGATCCACAAACCATGCATAGTCAGCCCCACTCTGGTATAAATGGGCTGGAGTCCGGAGCCTGTAATCACCACTCCTCCTCAGCCTAGCCGGATACAACATGTCCCTCGGAGGCTCAATCGGGGCCCACATCACAGGATGTCTACTGTGCTGTCTCCAGACTCTCTCGCCAAGATACATGGCATCCCCAGTCAACCCCGTCAAGAAGCAGCGGGAAGCAGTAAACTCCTGGGCCTGACCGACCCCTGCCAGCACCTGATCTGACCAAGGAAATAGCTGAAAGTCCTCATGAAGTGGACCACTCAACTTCGCAGTAAAAATCCCCAGATCAGGAGTCTTCCTAGCCTTGGCACGACCCTCCAACCGGTTCCTCTTTGCCCAAGACCGCATAACCGGAACCTCCTTCACCCCCTGCACTCCAAAGGGAGCAATGTGGAATAACACGTAGACCCACACCTGTGGAAAAGGGCAACATTTCAATCCATACAGTTCTAAACAAAAGACAGACATGGTATGAAAAAGATCAAGTCGGAAGCATACCTCAAAAGCAAACTGAAAACAGTCAAAAGACGAGGTACTCGACCTCAAACAAACATCAAGGGCTCTATACATCTCTGCCAGTCCGGCTCCGCCCCACGAGAACTGACTCGACTGCTCCAAATCAGCTAGAGCACCCAACAGAGAAAACTGACAAAAGGTCCCCGCACTCTGGAACAGGGTCTGCGACAAGCTGTACCACAGAATAGCTCGCACCAGACAGTCAGTATCGTGGGTGCCCTCAATAAAAACTAGATAGCCTCATCCACCAAGGTCCTTAGTCGAACCGCCTCAAAGAAATTTCCCTTGACACCTTTGCCCAACGGCATCCCAATCAGCTCCACCTAATGGTGCGGGTCTGCAGACAAGGACTCATCAAAAGGAAATTCAATGTCCGTAAACATGAGCCCTGTGATAGCAGCCAAGTCAGTTGGAGTAACAGTCACCTCTCCCCAACTAAAATGGAATGTATGGGTGGTGTCCCACCAATACTCCCTCATCGCCTCAACCAGACCCATCACCTTCTGGGTCCCCTCTACAGCCCGTACTGCATCAAAAAATGGACCGAAGGCCAGAGCCCGGATCCTCTCCTTCACCGTCCCTGCAGGCGGCAATCTGTCCCATATCTCTGTCACTGCCCTAGTGGACCCACGAGATTTCATTCTCTTCAGGTAAACACAGCAAAGGTACGTTACCCAACTAGCAATATAAATTATGTACTATAAATTAAAGTGTACATGCATGCTTTACTTTATCTACTTACGCATATATCTGTCGTCCCCAAAATAATCAACAATCTCAGAAAATTAAATAATCACGAACGATTAATTTAATTTAACACAGTCTTAAAATAATACAACAAGTATGAAATATAAAACATAAAAATACCCAAAAGCGAAAAGTGAGATCGTTACCTCCTTCGTCTCTATCAGTTTCCCTCCGGACTAATGCTTGTCGGTCCCCGCGTACAAATCGAAGTGTTGACCCATCGTGAAATGCCATTCATCAGGACGGAAGTTGCGAGAAGCCATCCTCGCTCGTAGTTGCTGCTGCCCCGCGCCTTCACCTTGCTCAAACTGATGTCCCGCGCCTTCGCCCTGCTCAAAATGTTGTCTCGCACCTTCACCGTGCTCATACGGTTGATCCGCGCCAACAATAAAGTTGAAATCCATCATTATAATGGCCAAGAATCTCCTTTTCCTCTCTGATGTGCGGCAAAGAAAGAAAGAAAAATGAAGAAGAAAGAGACAGCCGGCGGTTGTTTGTAGGGTCTGTCCAGCGAAGGGACTAGCCGCGCGGCCAGTGTCTCCGGGCGATGTGGCACGATCTTAGCCCTCCATCTTGCGCGCCCATCAGCGATCCTCGTCAACAAGTCCAGCCAATCAGAAGGACTGGCCACGCGGCCAGTTATTCCCCCAAGCGAAAAAATTTCACAATTTAACCCCTTAGCTTATTTTTAATCCAAAATTGGCACCCCTAGCCAAACCTAACCAGAATTTGACCAAAAATTAACCAAATCGGTCCGGAAGGCCTCCAAATTTCCAAAAGTCAATCTATAATTAAAGGTCGGAAACCTCCTTAAACCCTAAAGATTATAAATTGAAGGTCGGAATTCTCCATAAACCCTAATCCTTAAAAAAATCAATCTATAATTAAAGGTCGGAAACCTCTTTAAACGCTAAAGATTATAAATTGAAGGTCGGAATTATTCTAATCCTTAAAAAAATCAATCTATAATTAAAGGTAGGAAACCTCCTTAAACCCTAAAGATTATAAATTGAAGGTCCGAATTCTCCATAAACCCTAATCCTTAAAAAAATCAATCTATAATTAAAGGTCGGAAACCTCCTTAAACCCTAAAGATTATAAATTGAAGGTCGGAATTCTCCATAAACCCTAATCCTTAAAAAAATCAATCTATAATTAAAGGTCGGAAACCTCCTTAAACCCTAAAGATTATAAATTGAAGGTCAGAATTCTCCATAAACCCTAATCCTTAAGAGTTAATCTATAATTAAAGGTCGGAAAGCTCCTTAAACCCTAGAGATTATAAATTGAAGGTCGAAATTTTCCATAAACCCTAATCCTTAAAAGTCACTCTATAATTAAAGGTCAGAAAGCTCCTTAAACCCTAAAGATTATGAATTGAAGGTCGGAATCCTCTGTAAACCCTAATCCTCCAAATCAGTCTATAAATCGATTACGCGCGTTCTATAGGAAGTTAGAATCCATCCCTATTTCTGTCCTCGATTGATAAAAACTTCTTGTCATATCGTGCGTATGGCCTTTCCTCCTTTCCCTAATAGAGTCCATCTGCAACGACTGTATTTCTCGCGAACGTTCGGTCTTCATACAGGATAGTGTCCGCAGGATAATTATCCCCAGCAGTAGATTGATATCTCCTCTCTTTTTCTTTTTTTCCAGTAGAGTCTATTTGCAATGACTCTATTGTCTGACGAACGCTTGTTTATCCTCAGCAAAAGATGGTGTCTCATTTTCTTTCTTTCCCTACAGGTCTCGAACTACGACTGGCTTGATTCCACTTGGATACGTAGGTAGCCTGACATAGGTTCAGCCACCAGACCAACTTGGTCACTCTCTTACCATATCTCTCCTCGATTTGGAACTCATGTTTTAGATCGGATACTTTCTTAATCGACGACCCTCCATGCCTTGCAAGAAGCGTCGCCGAGGGGATACTATTAGTACCCAACCTGAAAATGAGTTATTAGGCATTCTAGAACTTACAAGGACCTCCCAGGTATTTATAAGATGCGCAGAACTTATCCAGGATTTCCTGAAAAGCCCAGATAAGAAGATGTTCTTGACTGATCGGATGAGGGATCAAGGATAGGCGTTATCTGATCATCCTCCAGAGTCCAGATAGACTTACCTCGAAAACCGTGTCAATCTCTCGGACCGGCCGGGCGGCCAGTCTTCTGGCCGGGTGGCCACTTCCTCCAGGTAAGGTTTTCATATAAATAGGTGACATCAGTTTACATTTTACACATAATTCTCTCCCCCGAGTTCCACAAGCCAAAACTGACGGTAGAACTCTCTCTTCAAGCCTTTCTAGCTATCCCGAAGGTCCGATGAATCCGCACAAGAGATTCGACTTCGTTCTTGTCAAGATTGGTGAGAATTTGTCATGTTTTCTTAGTTTAGATCTAATTTATACTAGTTTTATTATGTTTATACACCTATATTCATATGATTCATAATGTGTTCTTCATGTTCTTACTAGAATTCATAATATGCTCTATATCTAGGGTAGCGATCTTCATGTTTCTGTGTTCATTTATACATGTTTCATGATATTCTTATTATTATGCTAGATCTACGGCTTATCCCATGCGTAACGTGTTAGATCTAATGTGTTAATCCCTACTTATATTGTATAGCCGATGATGATCCATGAGATCTAGGAACTACTTCTAAACCCTAAACTTTAGGTAATTACTCCCATGATCAGTAATTCTCCAAGGATAAGTATGATGACTACAGATTGATCTTATCAATGGTATAATCATTATTCTAGGATGTGATCATCTTGTATGATTCTTTCTCATCCTCCTTCATTATGCATGATCCCGCTTCTTCTCCCTATTCCGATTATGTGCGAACTACGCTGGCCTGATCTTCTCAAACGAGAGGAACGTAGGCAATTTTCGGATCCGGTCTCAATCACTAACACACTACTAACACCTCAATCATGATAGAAAGTCCGACTTCTCGGGCGATAGGAGTGATAACTTGATATTCTTCTCTTGTCGTAACTTGACCCCGAACCCTCTTTGTTAGCTTTTCTCAATGTTTTAACTCAATAAAAACAACGTGGCGACTCTTAATAAGGTTAAATGCCAATATGAATATCCTAATCCCATAGATAAGATAAAATAAAGATAAATAGAAGAAAGACTTCCCGTGCGTCGCCCGCATGCCGGAAAGGGGTATTCACACCCCCATAAGATTATATTAACTTGGAAATGAGTCCAACCAAGGCCAAACTCATAAATCATGAGCAGACTCTAGCAAGCCATCATGATTACCCAATCAATAAAACTTAACGAAGTTCGTTTATCCTCATAGAACATATCACAATCCTTTTATCACGCGATATCATATTGAACATAAGTCATGGTCCACGTTAACTTATATTGTTCAATGTTTTCTCGATCCCGAGTAGATTGATATGAGCAAATGACATTAAACACATCAATTCATTTGTGCGTGGCCACGCATTTCATCAATCTCACTCTTTGAGTGGCCCAAGAAGATATCTCTCTTGAGGGAGGGACAAATTCCATCTTGACTTATCATTCTTCCCTACAAGAATCTGATTATGCCAATCATAGCCTTTATGACTACCTGATTAAGGGTAGCGGTTGACTATGTCAAACATAATGTCCATCATGTGGAAGACCATAATAATCTCAGGTCTAAGGATATCAAATGATATAACTATATGAGATTTAATTATGACATTTAACCATGACATAAATCTCATAGCGGGTCATGTCCAGTACTTTTTCACCAACAAGTACCTATAAGTTTAATTTGTATCACATACACATGATCATCATATGATCATCGATTAAACTTATACTAGTTCTTCATAAGTACTAGGGACGGGGATTATTACTATCAACATGCGAAACATATAATAATCCAGGTTGTTATCTCGATAACATATGAGAACATGACATAATATGAGGCCTTTCTCAAGGTCCTAGGGCATAATCTCCAACAATCTCCCACTTGTACTAAGCCCAATCAACACGTATCCAATACAATTGAGCTTAGCTTATGACCATCATAACAGCATGTAGAGGATCTTATGTTAGAAGATTATCCTTTATTATCATCAAAAGGTATTTTGCATATTTTGATATCTCCCATATCAACAATTTCTCATAGAGATGGAAACGTCTGAGTATGTGTTTGGATCATAGATGAGTCCTTGGCACCTTAGCTTGTGGAATAACCATTATTTCACAATAAAGGTCCATACGATTAGTAGTACTGAAAACTATTTCTAGTTTTACTAATAACATCTATATTCAAACAACTCCCTTAGTTACAACTCATGTAACTAAATACTCAATTTTATTCATAGTGAAAGCATGCATCTATGTAACCATTTACTACATCATCTCCCATATCAACAACCATCAAGAATGCATCCTTAATTCTTCTCAAGTACATAAGGATATTCTTGACCACTATCTAGTGACTTTCAATAGGATATGATTAGTATGTTCTTATCATACTCCAAGTATACGAGCTATCCCGTCTAAGTACATAATATGACATACATGATAGATCCAATTGCTGAAGCATATGGAATCCTAATCATGTATTCTTGCTCATTTGTCTTCCAATAAGACTAAGTCTTTCCAAGAACATTGTCATTAGACAACTTTGCAAGTTCTTCTCCAAGTGTCTTGCATACTGAACAATTCAGTACTTTGTCTTTATAAGTACTTTGACACAAACCAATCAATTTCGTAGATCTATATCAATAGATATTAATTCCAAGGATGTAAGCGGCTTCTTCCTAAGTCTTTTATTAAGAAACTCTTTCAAATAAACTATATGTCAACCATGTATATAAGACTAGGAATAAGACTATGCTCCTACTAATTTTTTAGCAAACACAAGTCTCATCTTTGATGAATTTCAAACGATTTTAACACTTCATCAAAATGATTATTTCAACTCCAAGAAGCTTGCTTCAATCCATCACATGGATTTCCGCAACTTACATATTTTATTAGAATTTTTCTCGTTTAACAAAACCTTTAGGTTGTATCCAATACATCCTTAAGTGAGTTCCCATTAAGGAACGCTGTTTTGACATCCATTTGTCAAATTTCATATTCCAAATATGAAGATATGACAATAATAATTCTAATATCTTAAAGCATGACTACGAGTGAGAAAGTTTTATCATAGTCTAAATATGAGTCAACCTTTCACATTTAGTCTTGCTTAATTAGTATGTTCCTTCCTATCCATGATAGTTTTCTCCAAGAAAACTTAATTCCATCATTTGGTTTTTACACCTTAGGTTAGAATGATCAAGTTCCAAACTTGATTATTATACATGGATTGCCTTTTAGATTCTATGACTCCAAGCCATTAATCTAATATGGAGCGGACATTGCATTTTGATAGGTGGTAAATATGTCATTCTCAATGAACTTTACTTCAATACTTTCTATTTTGAGAAATCCAATATTTCTTGTTATAGAATGTATCCTATCATATATGCAAGTAACTTGAACGAACGAATTTTTCACAACTCCTTGTGAAAGTTTGTTCAATCTTCCATCTAAGGTTCTATGTTATTTTCTAGGTCTCGAACCATTCGAGATATATTTTACTCCCACTGGTTCTTTTAGAGATAAACAATTTATCTAGAAAAGTATCATCGCCAACAAACAATTTGTTTCTTAGAAGTAAAATAATATCCTCAAGTTTCCTTAGGATATCCCATGAAAAAACATTTATTAGATTTAAGTGTGAGCTTGTCCTTGACAAGTCATTTCCAAAAGGTTTCACTTTCTTAAATCTTTATGAAATACAAACCAAGTTTTCTTTCTTTCAATATCCCATATGGTATCTTTGAACCTATTTTGATGGAATTCAAATTAGTGTAATCATAGCGGTTTCTAATATATAACCTCAAAAATGGTGGAAGATTAATTTGACTTTATCATCTAATGAACCATATCCAATAAAGTACTATACCTCCATGTAGACACATCATTCCAAAATGGTGTTCTTCTTTTAGTTAATTTGTGAAACAATTTCAAAACCTTAAAGATGATTGTCAAATTCTTGGTTCAAATATTCATCATCACGATCGAATCGGAATCTTTGAATAGTTTTGCCAAGTAAATAAGATTTGCATATATCATATGATTCAAAATCATATGACTTTAAAACTCCGTCCCATGGAATTTTAGATATGTATGTCTTATTTATTTGACCAAAGCAATAATGCTTTAAGAATTTAATTATTTATGTTATAGCCTTATTTGTTATTATGTTCTTCAAGATTGAGGGCATTAGATTTATTTATATGATTTAACAATACAATAAAGCAAATCATAATAAATAAAGTACATTCTTATTCTCAATAAGAAATAAATATCCTTCATTATCTTATAACAAAATAATATTTTCTACTTAATGGGTAAAGTCACTTCATAAGTGTTCTACGAACAATGTTGCAACTCTTGCATCATTATCAAGCGTAGATTAACTTTACCTTTCATAAGTAGCCTTTCTATTTACTAATTGTTGCACATTTATACAAATGTGGGATCCATATCCGTATCCAATACCCAATAATTAGAAGTAGAAAAACTAACTTTATAACATAAATATCTCTTTTATTGATCATCCAGAATTTTTTATTACAGTTTTAAATGGTCAATCCAATTGCCATACTTATCAAATTGTATTATTTAGAGTTATAATATTAGCCAAAATTATTTCCTCTAGGTTTGACAACATTTGTCTTACCTTTATCTTTTAATCCTCTTTCCTTTTAGAAATTCATGAAGTCAAAAATCAAATTTTTGACTTAGATCATCATCTTTCGTACTAATGTTCAGAAATCGAGAGCACAAACTCTACAACCGAAACTAAGTCAAAAGGTATCCACATTTTTGTATGAATCTACAGTCCGTTTCTAAATTCTTTGTCTTATCAATTTAATTGATTTATGCAATCAAGAACAATTCAGGATTCTCATTTCAGTTTGTCTGAATTCTGAATTGACATCATTTTTCAGGAAACACGGTTTAAAAAACTAGCCATCTGAAACTAGGTTCAATTCTGAACATCACTTGAGGATGTGTACATGACACAACCTGAAGGTTTTACAAATCCAAAAAATTCTAACAAGGTATGAAAGTTGCAGAAATCCATCTATGGATTGAAGCAAGCCTCAAGGAATTGGAATCTTCGATTTGATGAATCGGTCAAAGAGTTTGGCTTCATCAAGAACGAAGATGAACCTTGTGTATACAAGAAAATTAGTGGGATCGTAGTGCTATTTCTAGTACTATATGTCGATGACATATTAATCATTGGAAATGATGTTCCTACACTTCAGTATGTAAAGACTTGGTTAGGAAAATGCTTTTCAATGAAAGATATTGGTGAAGCCACGTACATCCTTGGAATTAAGATCTATCATGATAGATCTAAAAGACTGATTGGTTTAAGTCAAAGTACATACATTGATAAGGTTCTTAAAAGATTCTGTATGGAGAACTCTAAGAGAGGTAACCTGCTAGTGTTACATGGTAAAAGTTTAAGCAAGACTCAGTGTCCTAAGACAACTGATGAGCAAGAACGCATGAATGGCATCCAATATGCTTCGGCAATAGGATCCATTATGTACGCCATGATATGTACTAGACCGGATGTCTCGTATGCTTTGAGCATGACGAGCAGATACCAGTCAGATCCCGGTGAGAGTCACTGGATAGCAGTCAAAACGATTCTTAAGTACTTAAGAAGGACTAAAGACTCGTTGTTGATTTATGGAGGTTTGGAAGATGATCTTGTTGTAAGGGGTTACACAGATGCAAGCTTCCAAACTGACAAGGATGACTATAGATCGCAATCTGGTTTTGTGTTTATGCTAAACGGTGGTGCTGTAATTTGGAAGAGTTTCAAGCAGAGTACAGTAACTGATTCTACAACGGAAGCTAAGTATTTAGCTGCATCGGATGCTGCTAAAGAGGTTGTTTGGATCAAGAAATTCATAATTGAATTAGAAGTGGTTCCTAGCATTGCTAATCCAATAGACCTTTATTGCGATAATAATGGTGCTATTGCTGAAGAAAAGGAACCAAGAGCACATTAAAGATCCAAACACATACTTAGGCGTTTTCATCTCATTCGAGAAATCGTAGAGAGGGAGGATGTGAAGATATGCAGAGTACCAACGGATGATAACATAGCTGATCCGCTAACAAAGGGACTTCCTCAAGCTAAACATGATGGTCATGTTAGGTCCATGGGTATTAGATACATTAGTGATTGGTGTAAGTACCCCAATCTGAAATTGACCTACCTTAGAGGAATTCTTGGTACCATTTAGGGATAAACCAATGGGCCAGGACCTCACTAGGATAAACCTAATATTCCAGGACTGAACTGGAATTGAACTTGGAAAAATCCAGAAGCTCGCCAAGTCGAGTCGTACGGATGGTTTGGGCACATGAGGTCCCTAGCCGTACGGCTATGTTGGGCACCCTCAGCCTCTATAAAGTGACCCCATGCAGATCATTTCAGAGGGGGGAAGAATATTGTTTAGATAGGGGAAACTCTGCAGAAATTGTGTCTAGGAGAGATATCACCCTTATAATTGCGTGAAGGAAAGGAAGATAGACTAGAAACATCATAGGTGAGGTCCCCTTCCCCCATCTTCTCTTCATCTCAACTCTATTTTGCTTTGTTAATAATATTACTTGTTCTTATTTACATTCTTGTAAGACTTGTCCTCTCAAGCATATATATATTATATTACTACAAGACTTGTCCATTTCAAGCATATATATCTTATATATATATATATATATATATATATATATATATATATATATATATATATATATATATATATATATATATGAATTAAATCATGAACATAATTCAAGGTGCCCTTCATACTTTTGTGTGAAAGAGGTTCAAACCTAAGGATGATCATGGTTTGATTTCTTTGTTCTAAATGGCTTAAAGATCTCTTTATCAAGGTGAAAGCTCATGTCTTTATGTTAGTATTCCACAAACTAGGCCATGATGATCATGTTGGGGGATAAAGGCTCAATCTTTATCATCCCAACCTTGATCTAGCAAAAAAAATCCCTAAGATTGGGTCATAAAGATTGGATCTTTATGTTGTTCTTGTTGTCCCTCAAGGTTAATCTTTCATAAAAAGTCCATTTTGATGGTAAAGTTTCAATCTTTACTCATCAAATGGCAATTTTGGTCCAAAGGGCATGTTCACCACCTTTCTCAAAACTTCCCCAATGATTGTCTTGATCACACCCAAAACCTTTGTTTTTGGTGTCTAATTTGTGATCAATGACATAGGGATGATAAAATCCATGTTTTTGTTAAAAAAAATAACTGAAAATGATTATTTCAGTCCAGTTTCAGCAAGAACACTCTGTTTTGCCTGAAACTGGACAGTTTCCTGATAAACTGCCAAAAATCTCTGGAATGCCCTCCCCATCCGTACGGCTACTTTGGACGGGGAGTGCATTTTTAGTTTCTTCCTTTTTTCGTCAGAATGTTTCCAAAATAACCCTTTTCTGTTAAATAATTAACTAGTTTTGTTAAAAGTCAGTTTCTCCCATTTTTGAAACACACACACACACACATGCACCTTGTTAACTAACGTTAGGGAGACTCGGTCCTATCCGAGATGACTTGGGTGACGTAAAAATCTTCCCAAGGCGTAACATGACCTCCGAACTAATAGAATCTCTAACCTTTCTATTTGTTGGGTTAAATAATTAACAAATGTGGCGACTCCGTTATGTTTTTACGTGATAACCGTGTTTGGCATTTTGCCCCCATACTCGTCGTGTTTTCCGTGCGGGGGTGGGATCCTTACAGTGGCGACTCCGGTGGGGAAGAAAGTGTTTGCAAACTTCTTTTTAGAAGCTTTGAGGACACTTTTGTGTGGGTCAAACTCCCGTCCCCCGTTTTCGTTAACTTTTGTGTTTGTTTTGTGTGTGCTGAGTCTCTGTTTGAATCTTCTGGAGTGGAAATTATTCTGGATGTGCAATAAACTGGGGCTTGATGATCAGAAGTTGAAAAACTGCAAAAAAATAATAGCTAGGATGCTATAGCCGTACGGCTATGTTGGGCTGGGAACAGAATGTTTCAAAATTTGATAATTTTGTGCAGGGCAGAAACATTCTGTGTCCCTTTTGCTTCTGCTTATCCAGGTTACAAAACTTGGTTTTTAAAGCTTGGTTATGTACAAGTCTTTTTGGACATAAATTTGGGTTTTTAAAGCCTCCTTGTGCATAACCCATTTTGTAAAAAATTTTGAATCCTTTTGTTGTGCACAACTTGTTTTACAAATGGTTTTCAAAGGATTGCTCTTCTTGTGAAGTCTTGATTTCAAAGGACCTTTGGTTGTGCACAATTTGTTGTATGTACAAGTTTTGCCTTTGTTTGTTCATATGATTCTTTCTTGATTGCTTGTGTAAATAGCTTATTCATGCTTGTTCATTTTTGATTGATTATGCTTATTCATGCTTGTTCATGTGTTGATTGTACATTGCTTATAATTCTAAAACGAATCGAAAATTTCTATTTTAACTCAAAAGAGAACATAGAATGGCTTCACACTACGCGCACTTGACCTTGCACGTTCCAAATGCCCTTTAAACCCGGGATGGATTCCACGATGCAGCTTGATTGGTGCTCTTGTGCCCTTCTAGCGCGCACGGGTCCATTCCACCTCCCCTTCCGAGCCGACTCAACCACACTTGTCCGTGATACACAAATACTGAGACTTTGTTTGGTTTTTGGTCTAGCTCACGTTACCATGTCCCTAATGCATGTCTAAGGTTAATCGTGGCCAAGTCGATGCCCGAGTCACGAATCCTTGTGAAAGCAAGTGTGACCAAGGTCGTCCTCGACCCGGTCCTTGACTTGTGCGTTAATGATAGCCATAATTAACCTAAGTCCTGTATTTAGGATAGGGTGACACCGTGTTGTCAAGCCCTAATGAATGGTTCATACTAATCATCCTTAAGCCCAAGGATAAGATTCGAGAGCCCTCATCAAATATGAGGTTATACCGGAAGTCCCTTAAGTCCCTAAGACGAATCTCGATCTTAACTGGGCCTTAATAGAAAAACTTCAATCATTTGAATTTGTTTGAAAGGAGAAAAAAGAGGTAATATCTATACTTAAATAGTAATCTGAATTACCATCAATCTCAATGACTAAGAACTGGCAATTGATAGGGTAAGTAATTATAGAGTCCATAGAATTTAGTAGAAAGATTTGTTTTTCTGAGTTTTGGGCAGTTCAAATATGAATTTCAAATAAGGCGTATTTTGCTCAGCCCGATATATAAAGCTGAGGTTATAGTTAAAGCCGCTAAATAGAATCAAAACAGACATTTTTGAAGTCGTTTCTAGGACACCTCATTTGAAAAACCATTTGGTTAAAATGTTTGACCGCCTGGCAACTTGGGATGTCAGTGGAAGTACCGTGGACGCATTTTTTGAGCAGTTAAGTCGAGAAATAGATTTAGTAGACAACACTCCCTTAAGTGAGTTGTTTAGGTCTTGTCTTCGAGATTTGGGCCCAAGGCTAGAAAGACGTTTCCTTCTCTATGAAGGATGTGAGGGATTCAGTGAGAGGAAATGTAAATGTGTTCTCTGCTTCCCAATCGAATTCGTCGTAACACTCATAATGATCAACTTTACGAAGATCCCATTGTATTTCGGAAGCTCGTAGCATTGGTCCCGACAAACCCCAATTTATTGCTTCCTCTTCGCCAATA